>JACAXG010000001.1:11408412-11455912 GCA_018881555.1 Amblyornis subalaris | reverse complement strand
GGACTGTGAAGAAAATTCACCTAATTATTTTTTTTAAATGTGACATTTCTGTTTGGGTTTTTTTTTTAAATGGCTTATCTAGACCATCAAGTTCTGAAGACAATAAAAGTGTAGCTCTGTGTGTTATAAAGTATTTATGATATTTTCAAGGAATTTTTTCACCCAGGCAGAAAATATCCTTTTAATAAGCCCTTTTTACTGCAAGAAGCTATTATTGTTCTCTTCTTTATTGTTGTTTTCATATTTTCAGCATAAACATAATGGGGGAAAAAGGAAGAGGGAAGAAAGCAGTCAGAAGGCAGATGCAAACAGAAATGTTATATAATCTGATAAAATAATGAATAAAATTAAAACTGGCTGTCAGACAAAATGAAAAGCAATTTTGCTTACAGTTTTCAGACTGTCTATGGAAAAGCAGCCAAATCTATGTACTGCATACTGTCTGTAGTTTATGGATATACACAATAACCGAAAAGGTACTTTGATTAGAGGGAATGCAATGATGAGCACAGCCTAAAATACTGAGTAATGCACTTGAAACAACTTCTCCTCCAAAAGCCTAGAGGAAATCTTTGAAAGCCCTATTAAAGAAGAACAACGAACTAACAGAASAACTCATTGGTTACGTATTTGGGAAATGCAGAATAATTCCTACTAGAGACTCCATTAATTAGAACAAATCCTAACTACTGCCTGAGGGCTGCCAGAGACAAGGCTGTACTCCCTACTCTTGCATGAGCAGAAGTCTTACTGCGGTCAAAGGGACTCATACACAAACACTGAATATTTAACCCTCTAAAGATTGCRGTGCAGTTTGCTTTCCAGTTATTATGTAAATCACAGCAAAATCCAGATACCAAATGTCAAGTAAAGAGGACCAATGCAACAGAAATAGGATTTTTCAAGGGAATTTGGTGAAGGGGTAGGTCTGACATCACAATGGAGCTCTGGAGATTTGGTCCTATCTCCTACAAATGCCTAACAATAAAATCCCCCTCTAAGACTATGCTTATTCTGTTCATCTAGCTGAATCCATCTGGAGGAGAGAGATGGATAGTGAGAAATGTATGACCTCTCCTGCCTGGGCACAAGAGTTGAGATGGGGCTTGAGAAGTGAATTATTCTTGTTTGTCCCTCCTTTCTTTTCCATGATTCAGGGACTTAACTGGACACCTGACAGAACCATGCAGGATTTAATCCTTCTCTTTGATGCATAACTTGACTTACAAGGTTTTTCCGTCATCTTCTTACAAAGATTGGCCACTATTTGCATATATGTGGGAGGGAAGCTCTCTTCTGGTGGTAGCGTTCCCCCACACTGTGAGGGTTAAATCAATCACACAATAAGGAGTTCAGGAACAAGTGTTTTCCACCAGGTGGGAGGGACCTTTTCTCTGCGTTATGGCATCATCTGCTTACCGTGATCTCTTGGAATTTTTCATTTTAAAAATATCCTGCTCCTGCAAGGACATTTTGGTGACAGCCTCAGTCTCTCGTGTGGTCTCCCTCTGGCATAGCACAGTTGCGGCTTTTTGTCTTTCAGTATAGCCTTCACAGCTTTCAGTGTGAGGGAGGTATTCCACAGAGTTTGAAAACCAGCCACCAGTGGTATCGTACCCTAAGACGTTGGTCACCTCAGTGATGCAGCTCCACTCCTGAACTGCAACAATGCTGCAAATATCTGAAAAGAGGCGACTTCCTATCTGACAACACTACAATCAGCACCAAAGCCAGTAACTAACRCAAGCTGTATGTTTATGGTTCACAAGGCATCACATTGTTAATGAGCAGATAAAACAAGAAGAAAGGGCTGTTCTTTGTTTACAATACTCCCCTCATAAGCAACAGATGTCCTGATAGACTAGACTGCCTTGGCTTTGTTGGTTGAGAACCTCCCGCTGGCCCTGGATGAGAACCAAGCATCCATACTGATTTTGTTACAATTGTCAGCTACTTTTGTTACTACAAAGCATGAACTGTTGCTGACTCATCTGTGGTCCCATGGGCAAAGAGGAAATAATGTATGGAGTCATGCAGTGACTCCATGTATTGTTTTCCCCCTAAGATGACTACTGCTTGTACACCCAAGAGCGCTTTCTTGTGGGGTGCCACACAGTTTCCTGACATTACTCTTCCTGGTGACTGTGTSTATGAAGAAATGGCTGGCAGAATCACATTCTTCTGATTTCTGTCAATGGCACTGAATGATTTATGTGTGTTTTGCCAGGACCAAGATTTAGGTGAAGATGAGCCATCCAACACCCAGACCAGTGTACTGGCAGTGAATCATGGTTAGTTCCCAGAGGCACAGAAAGACCACATGGACTCTTTCCAGAGGGGCAAACATGCCTGAATTCTGTGGTGTTGTGCTGTGGTCCTCCTGTGTTTCTATGTTTTGCACCATCCRGATAAAACCAATGGTGAAACAACCTTTTTGTGTGATATCAGAGACTCGCATGGTTGGATCTATAGGCTGAAGTATGGATTACTGTTATATTCTCCTGCAGAATTTCATCTTTAGAGCACTTCAAAACTTTGGCTGATGAAAGATGCAGAAATGCCATTACTGATTACGGTTTTATACAGGAACATTATTGCTCTCTTTTGTCATCCACTTTGACCCTCAGACTCCTTTCAGCCATCCTTTACAATACTGTTCTTATCCACTAATCTTACTTAATGTTGGGTCTATACATGACAGAGGAYAGGTTTCCTGAGGTGCTTTACTCAAAGAACACTCCTCTGGTTAGCTCCTGAAAAGCTAGCAGATGCCCTGTATAAAAYCTCCTGCTTCATGAATTGTTTCCCTTATTTTAGCATAGTTTAGATCTGTCAGATATGATACTGCAGGGCTGATTTGGTGTGGGTTGTGTTTTGGCTGAAGTGTGTTGGAGGAGGAAAGAAAATGGGGAAGAGAGCTATAGTTGAGGTAGGGAATAATTGTGGAGAGTTTAAATAACATTTGCATACTGATCCTAATTACTGCTCCCATTTTTATGAACCGTGGTAAACACAGTTTTATAAATTGAAAAAACAAGCTCATGCATTTATTTGTTCTCACACAGGGCTTTTTGTCATGACAGTCTATAAACGCCTACCTAGATGTGCCATCAAGACTTCCTCCCTTAAAACATTTTTCTCAGTCTCTTTGGTCATGGAAGCTGCGGGTGTCAGACTAAGGCTTTGAGGGGAGGGTGTGCTCTCCTCAGACATTCAAAATCAAGCATTCATTATAGCATATGCCATCGAGAATGACTTGTTTTTATATTCTGCTCAGTGAACCAAGATTATCTACTTCACTGAGGAGAACTATGTAGGAGCCCATCTCCTTTGTTTATTCTGCTTTCAGACAGACAAAAGGCAAGTTTGATGAATGACACATGGATGCCTCAAAAAGTTGTTAACTAGAACCATTCTATGGTTTCCCACTCAGAGCTTCACCCTGTCCCTGATAACGTGGCCATCCCCCACACCTCAAAAGGGAAACTGCCTAACATCTTACCCAAAAATGCTTTTTCCCCTTAAAATACAGTTGCAAAGCTAATTTTCTTGTCAGTGCAGGTTACAGCTTGTTGGTCCAGATCACATTTGCAGTGGGAATTAATGTAATGCTCCCTTTTCATTTCTCCTGGCCAGCAATCATTTCATTTCTGAAGCAGAGTGCTGTGTGAGTCTGCTCTATAAAGCCCTGTCTCATGAGCACTGTAGTTGTCCTCGAGGCATGAGTCTGATAGTAGTCCAGGTAACTGTGAACACCACCTGAGTGAGGCACAGGATAATAATAAAGATGACAGCAGTGCCTATACTTCATTTGGCTGTTCTCTTTTGTTTTCATTTTCTATATTTAAAAAGCCGTCTGTGTGCTTCAGCTTAAAAATAATGATAAATAAATCAATGACTCAAATTTCTTGAGGAATTTTTTGAGCTGTAACTTTAACAAGATCTCAAGAAATGACCAGCTAGTATTCTCATGTTACGACCGCTCAGCAGATGAACTAGCTGTCTACAGCAGGGTCCTTTCCATCACACGTACACTTGAAGTTTGGGTTGGTGATACTAATAGCACACCCTTGAACTGTGTCTCCATTCTTCAACATGACACTAAAAGTGGACTGTGCTGCTCTGGAGCCTTTTGTCAGCTCACAGTGATTGAAAGATCCTCCCTGAGGCTCTTTTCTCCTTAATATCATGCAGAATTTCTGCCTTCTCTTTCAAAAGAAAATTCCTTGTTTAACTTCTCTAGGGTCACTGTATACTACTGCAAAAAAAACAGGTGCAAGACAGGTCTCTCTCTCATGTTAAAATTCTGTACGCTTCAATTCTCCATAGATGATTCACATCATTTCTGGATCAAATTACCTGGTTTTAACTACTGACAGGATCAAATTAACAAGAAAAATGGAATATAAAATGAAACACATTGTAATGAGGGTGTGACACACAGAAGTACTGCTAACAGACAAATCTGTTCCCCTGTTCAGAAAGGTACCTGTACACTCCTGTAACTTGCAGCAAGCCAATAGTGAACAGACAAGTTCTACAGGATGAGCAATGCATTTGAAATAAATGGCACCTCTGCCTTCACTGATAGAAAGCCTCTGTCACTTGGATTCAGGCATCTGCCAAGTTCAGAGGACACAGGTGTGAAACTACTATTTTCTACAGAAATTTGTATTTCAAAGAGTTGTCACACCATGGAGACAACATACAACATCAACAATGAAATTAAGCAGAAACCAGTACATTTCTGTCCTTTGCAAATTAAATACAGACTTGGCACTTCCACGCTGTGCATTAAAGCAAACATGAAATACCCAAGTTACTGGGGATCTTGCCAGCCCCGGAACTGAAGCAGCATCCTGAGAAAGAGAAGTTGTTTACTTGAAAGTGAATACAACTCTCTTTCTTAGAGAGCTAAACTGTCTGCATGGCATTATACCATACAATACAGACATAACACAGTTACTGCTCACTACTGCAAGAGTCTTTGCACAGTTATCCATCCTACTCCAGTCTATGCAATCAGGTTTTCTTCCTAATCACCCTCTTCCCTTTTAAAAACCAGACCACAATGCGAAATTCTGCGTAACTTCAGCAATACAGGGGCCTGAACATCCTTTATTTGCTTGTGCTCAGCCTTCCCATACTTCACTAAACACGCATACTATGAACGAAGAGTTTCTGAACATATATAGCTTCCCAAAGAGGTTCCCATGTTAATGGAACCCATAACATATAATAGGTTCCCAAATTAATCTGATTATTACACTAGGTATGCCCTTTCCTCAGGTATTTCCTTCTTCACTTTGCTCTAGCAAACAGCAGTAAGTAATGGCAAATAAAAGGCTGAAGAAAGCTGCCACAGTAATACCTAACTGCTACTTCTAGAGAAAAAGTTTATCTTTGTGTATGTTGAAGTGACTACATTGAAATCCTAAGTTCTATTTCCTCATTCTGGATGCTAGTTCTGCTTTCAGCATCACTTACAACCAGAGAGACACAATCCTGTTTACTGTTTTGTCTGGTCACATTTATTCATGCCAATACTTAAATCTTACAAATTTCATTAATTAAACTGGAGTGGTGATGAGGGTGGAAGAGCAGAAGACCATTTTGTTGCTTTCAGTGCAAAGAGACATGGATCTCAGGCACCTCTGCATCCTTTCAGCTATTAAGATATGTTTTCAGCAATTAAAGATTTTAGCAATCCTGTTATCCACCTTACTTAACACGATTTGCCATCCTTTCATTTCTTCGCAAGAAGGCTTTTTACATATCTGCAAAATCCTTGCAAAAGGACTGGAGATCCATTTGCAAGTCATAATCTTGCTCCAATGAGTAGCACATTATGGTCAGTAAACTAAGTGTTGGTTATACATTTATGCATACCTATTTTCAAATCATTTGAACAAATTTATATGGTATATAGATATGCAAAACAGCCAGAGTTAACAGATGTTGCCCTCTAATCTTTAAAGCCTCATTCTTTACTTTGGAGTTGCAGAGATAGGTATTTGAGAACTCAGATAAGACACACACTTCTGAATACAATTCTATAAACACTAGGCATTTGTGTAAGAGCTTGCTATACTTTTCGTGAAGAAAGATTCACACAAAATGTTTTCTAAAATAGAAGCTTTGATGGATAGGATCCAGTAGTTTCAATCTACTCATAAGTAGATATAAGCTTGTAGCAAAGTGTTGGTCCAAATTTTATACCTCCAGATCTTACTTCTCAGTCAAGTGCAACAAAGCTTAAATTTAGAGTCACAAGAATTCATTTTGTATACCAAATMCGATGGTGTAAACTGTCACAGGAAAAGGACAATGTGGAAACCACGTTTTACAGTTTGAGTTTTACAGCTATATGGAAATCTGTTGTGGGAATGATTGATTGCATGTACATGCACCATGACTTGCTTCTCTGTAAAGGTATTACTTGGCATAACTAGTATAAGGGAAAGCCTAGCTTATGATTCTAATTAAATAAGAAGGTCTGTGTTGTACCAGTAATTTCATCCTGGAGTGCCATATATTCCTCTTTCCCTGCTAAGCCAAGGGGAAAAGGGCAAAGAACAGTGAGAAATGCAACACCACTGAACAAAGAACCTCCCCTTCACATCCTCCATTCCTCACAGCTTTAACAGGGAACCTCCAGCAGCAGTTTCCTGCACTTTAACTGCATGAAGCTATTTAAAAACAATCTGAACAGGCAAAGCAGAGTTATTGTTACATCTTTTTTGTGTGTTACTTTTTCTTTCAAAATAATCTGTGCATCTTAATGCCCCAAATTTGAAAGTGGGGCATTCCTGAATAAGAATTCCCTGGTATACCATTTCACTTCATATGCAAAAGTTTCCTTCACTGATGGCGTGGAAGAAGTGGTGAAAGGTGTTAGATTGTGGGATGGTCAAAAGAACAAAGCAATGTGGATAATGCTAATAGTCAGAGAAATTACTTACCTGTGCCTGTTAAATTCTTGTCTTAAGTTTACTGCTTTTCAGTTTACAAATAATTTCTTTATGCTTACACATCTTAGAGAAAAGTGGTGCACCAGACAAGACGAGACCATTAAGTGTGCCAGAAAAGGGACTTTTAGGGAAACAGTGTGTTTCAGGATCACAACCTCATGTGTATCACACCTTAAGTAATTAAGTTCATTTTTTATTTCATTTTTAAGCATCCTTAGATCTTCATAACCTTTCTGAGACACTGTGAGCATAAATACATCAAAGCCTTAAGGCAGAAAAGTACTGTCACATTGGGAGCTAAACCCCAGACAGGCAGCATTTAAGAGAGACACACTCAGTATTTCTTCACCAATCATTGTAGGATGGAAGTTTGAAATTATTTTTAAAAAAATTTTTAAATAGCTGTATAGTTGTATGCCTTTCTCTGGATGAAAACATTGAAGCTACTAATTATCTACACAAAGCAGAGGATTCTGACTATAATTACTTATGAAAAGTAACAGTAACTTGTCTAATGTATGTATCCTCACCTGGTCCCCTCCACATTCAACTATGTACTCTTTGAGCCTCTTTCGTGTAGTTTGGCTTTTCAGGATCAGGGATTTGAAATAGCTTGAAATCTACTCATAGGTTGAAATCTACTCTTAGCTTAACAATGGAAGAAATGAGTGGACTTTAAACCTATTTTCTTCATGAGGGGGCAATGGCTTTCATTAATTTTCTTGTCGACAATTAAGTAGAAACATTTCCTCACTTTCTTCCTCAAATCTGTATTGAATAACCATGTTGGTTCTTTCATTTATGAATCTACTGAAAGGACAGACAAATAATCATAATACAAAAATCCTGAAAATGAGAAACAATAGTTGTTGATGAATGGATTTCTACTTCTCATGTTATTTTTAAAAAAAGTCACCATAGCAAACACAAATCATTTCCCTTTCTACCAGCACAAGTATCTTCTCTATTCTAAGAAATATAATACAGAAAGGAAGAAAAGTAAGAAATTTTACAAATGAATGAGAACTTGGGGGTTAAGACAAGAAGTTAGAAAGACTTGGTCTTGAATAATGAGGAAATGTGAAGAAGTTTAATATTCTGTGCAATTACTTACCTTTACCTGTAAAGGTAAATTCTAGTTTGAAGTTTACTAGCTTTCAGTCTGGGAATACTTTCTTTATGCTTCCTCAGCTTAGAGAAAACAGTGCTCCTTCTGGTAGTGCCAAGAAAGTAGGCTTAGTGAATGGATCTAATTTTAAACATAGCGAGAAACAAGTCACCAAGTATGCCTTAGATTGGGAATAGGACTTTTGTTCTTTCCTCCTTTCTGCTCTCGCTCAAAGAAAACAGTGCAGACTGACTACAGAAGGATCATGCCAAAGAACATAAGAGGACTCATTTTATGAGATCAGTTTTGGAGTCACAAATTTTAAGGTAAGATAACTTTATTTAGCTATACATTTTTGAATAGTTAATAGACTCACTACATGAACTTCAAATGAACTACATAAATCTGAGCCAGGTCTATGTTAAAAAAAAAGGGCAAAAACCCAGAAATAGGGGGAAGAAGTATGACATCCTGCAGGCATTTTGCTCAGACAGGCTCAGTGTTTCTTAAAATATGGTACACCTGATTATGCCCATAAGGTCTGGAAAATGGGAGTGCTACAGTCTTTACTTACACATAACATTACACATGCTATTTTAGAAGCATTTCACCAGTGTAGGCTAGCTATCCATGTACAAATATAGATACTTTTTAGAGATGATGGACAGTTTCTTGATGGAAAAGAAAAACACTGTCCATGTTTCTTATAGATGAAATGCTACCAAAAATGCTAATTGCAAAGTATATTTTTAATTGAAACATACAACATAATTGTGCTGGAATTTTAACATACAACACCTTTACAGGCAAATGCTATTACACAAAAGACAACTACAGAGTTCTATATTGGAGCCATGTCCCTAAAGCTAATATGCAACCTAATTAACATGCAATTACTCTTCTTTCAATGTGATTTAACTGCTCACTGAGAAGCAGTAAGAAAGAGGAATCTTTTATCTAGCATTTTAAGCAACGCATAAGAATGAAGGAGAAAAAGGATACTATAATGGACAACTTAGAGCCAGACAGAAGTTGCAATATCTTCCTATAGAAAAAGATGCTTGCTGAAAAATATGCCTCTTCTGTCCAAAGAAAGGACACTTCCATGGGAGCAGAGGAAATGTTAACAACCATTTTTACATTCAAAGTAAAATTTCTTCAATTCCAGTGTTACCAAATGCAACCGTAATGAAAACTTATTTTTGGTCAATARCAAAACAATTAAATTTTCTTTTTCATTTGTTTGTAAAAGATTTTGTTTTCTGCTCTTTCCATTCCCCCTCCTCAGAAGTAGGCATATAGTTCTGATAAAACTATATACTTCATTAAGAAAATAGCTGGCAAGCCTATAAACTATGTAAATAACGTCTGGATTACAAACCACTTTTACTGCACTTGGCTGATGRAAGAATAATTATTCCATGTCTCAATTCACTAAGAGCATATTGACTACTTAAATACAGAACATTTCCTGTACCCCTAATAGTTTCCTTAGTTTGGTAAACACATGCCACGTATCACAGTAAAAGATTTCAAATCCAAACTTTTCTTCCACAGAGCATCCTGTATTTATACATCCTACAATGTTATGGAAGGAAAGGGTGGAATGTTGCTCACATTTTATGGCAATTGTACTGGGGTCTGTTAAAACACGTGGTTTTAAGCTGTGTAATAAAAGGCAGAACCCCAAGCTTCAATGAGTGTGTATTAGAAAGCATACATTATGCCCTCTATCAAAAATTACGTAATTTGACAGCAAAATGTATAAGTAAGCCCATAATTACCTTAAGCGTCTGCCACACAGTCAACCCTCTGGGTTCACAAGTCAAAATATTATGCTAGAGCTCCCAGAGAGCAGCTATAAGGAGACAAGGGAGGGCCAGAACACGACTTTAGGGTTGAACACGACTTTAGGGTTGAACACTACTCTGAGCCACTTCCTCGCCCCCATGACTCAGAATGCCCTTGCAAGCAGAACAGTTTCCCCAGCTACAGCAGGGTTATCAGGGCCAGCCTCTCTCTGAGCATGGTAAAAGAGCTTGTGCTGCCAGTTACCTCTGAAACAAAGGAATGACAAAGAGGAGTCATATCATTCTGAAACACAGAACTTCCATGAGTACTACTCACCTGGAAAACAAAGCATCAGCCAGTTTTTGACAATGCGCGTGTGGAATAATCCACTCATTCTCAAAAGTTGTGGCACTTTTTGTGGACACTGAGATCCTGTGGCATTTTTCACAGGAGCAGGAGGCTTGCCACATTATTCTTGGACAGAGCTTCCTGTCTCCCCCTACTATGTCTCATGGGTCTTAGCTGCTGTCTTCTGCAAAGCTGGCTACGTTTCATGCTATTGTAGGTAAATAGTTGTAAAAAAATTTTGGAATACAGAGAAAGAAAGGCCTTGTGCAATTCTTACAGGTACATAAAATACAAGGTTTCGCCCCATGCAAAGAACAATTCTGACTCAGTGAACATTAATCACAGCCCCGTTTACCACCCTCACAGATCCCCTGACTGAGGTGCAGCTTCAAAAACATTGTATGAAAAAAAATCTGTGGGACTCACAGCATACAGAGATGTTCTTTGATTTCACGGCCAAGATGATGAATTTTGTAAGAGCTAAAATTCAGCCTTTAATTTGTATTGGGCCTCTTTCCATGCCCATGGAGGACTGCACAAGTAATTTTTAAGCACTTCAGGCACTGTGCAATAACTGAAATGCAATGGAAAAGGATCCATGCCTCTAATAAAGCCCAGTCTGTATACACAAATTCACCCTCAATGGTATGTCAGGGCCAGCTATGCCTGCATTGACAAAAAAACATGTGCTCTGTGGAATTCCAAACATTCTTTTGTCCCATGCTATGAGGGGTAATTGTTCCCACCACTTGGGGACTTGTGATAGGTTCAGTGGTATCCACTATGGTATGTTCCTAAAGAAACATTATACAAAAGCTGGAACATTTACAAAAATAATCAAACAGTGATCAAATCAACAATGAAACTGTTGCAATGGATGACTGTGCAAATAACAAGATGGACTGGATTGCAGCTATATTCTTGGTTCCTATAAAAAGCATCATCAAGTCCAGCAGAGGCTGTAGAATGAAACCAAGTATTTTGAGAGAATTTCACTCGGCTTCATTCTTGCTGAAGTACCCAACAGGAATAGTAGCGTTACTCTAGATGTTGTAGAGGCAAAAAGGGAACAAACAGTAGAAAAGTGGAGTGCAAAAGGAGAGAGAACGGACAAGAGGGAGAAGCAGTGGGATATTCCAGCACCAAAGAAAATCGTCCCTACCCTTCTCAGCCAAAGGGAGAACTGCAGGGATACCTGACCTGCTGATAGTGAAAAAGGCAATAGAAATAAAAGCACAACTCCAGAAACCCTCAGTAAAAGAATGGAAAGTATAAACATAACAAGGACAGAAAAGCAGTCTCAGTAGCAAGTACACTAAATAACAAGATAAAAATCAACGACAGTGGCAGGCAGAGAGAGTCACAAAAGAGGCAGAATCTAATTTTAATAAGATAAACTGCATTCTGCCATTTTCTCAACCTTTGCTTTCCCAGGGAGTGCCTGATACCATGGCAGACAGGTGAAGCTTTTCTACTTTCAAACTTACCTGCCATGGGAACCTGTTTGCAAATATGGGGTTAATACCACAGCCTGTCACTTGTTCGGGAAGTGCTATTTGAGAATAAGTTAGTTAAGGACTGACTATTTTAGAATGACAGAGCGATAGAAAGGCAGAGACCAAGGTGCCAAAGAGAAGAATCCTGAGAGCAATAGAACCAGAATTTGAACTCTCTAGTAGAAATCCTGCYCTCTACAAACATCATAATTACTTTTCCACTGGTTTCAGTGAAGCAAAGATTACAGACAACAACCTATGGACAAAAATTGAAGAACATTCTCCAGTCAGGCTAGACAGATGCCTGTGAAGAAAAGATTATCCTGTAATACACGATATTCTAATCATAACATAACAGGAAAGCCAAATATTAARCCTGTTTTAAGTATTTCAAAGGCAGTTTAGAAGAATAATTAGAATCATACAGAAACCTACAGTTATTGACATATTAAAATAGTTCAGGACAAAGATGTGTTGCTTAGAAACTGAATTTACAGGAAAAATCGAACATGCTCAGTGTTTTACAAAAATCCAAGCATCACTCCTGGCTGTGTACAGAAGTCAGATAACAACAATAAGAAATAAACACATACACATGAAAAATTAATGATGTTAATTAATGTGTTAACAGTAAAACTGATGCGTTATGCACCCATGCTGGAGCCTGCATTTGTCAGAGAAAGGTGAATTAGCAACTGCCAGTTTCATTTCCCTGTGCTTTGCTTTTACAGCTGGTAGAAGGCTTCCAAAGTACTTGAAAAACTTGACCCTTCTCCAGCCTCCCCCGCATGAGTCACCCAACCTTCCTTCASTCATTAGACTGCACTTCCTGCTGGGATCCAGCAGTAAAACAAACGAGAGACACTAGTTCTGGTCACGGTGAGGGAGGTAATAAACCAGTGACAGGTATTTTATGAAATTTAAAACTAATTCCCATATATTATACATATCGACTAAGTGCCAATCCATGGAACTATCCAATGCAGAGCTCTATTTCAAAAGACATCTTGACGTGCTCCAGTTCATTCCCTCTCCTGAAAGCATACTTCACCTGTTTTTAAATAAGGCAAAATAATTTCCTACATTTTATGTGCTTCAGAAATATTACAGACAAAAATATTAAGTTGCTTTACTTGTACAAGAACACAATTTCGATAACACTGTTAAGAGTAAATTTTAAGCAAAATTTCACAGATAAAGTTACACTGTTTCATGTCATTATTAAATCCATGACAAATACTCCTTGAAAAGTTTGAATATTTCAGAAGTCGACTGCGAGTTCACCTTTTATAGTTAGTCTCAATGATACCTCTCAGGTCTACCATGTCTTTGATATGTCTACATTTCTGGGAAAACCCCACTTTCCTCCCCCAAGAAATAAATCCCAAATGAAGCATCCATTGAGAGAAGAGATCACTCTCAGACAAATTTAATAACAGATTTACCCTTTTCTGTCCACAGATCCTCCTGGTATTTTAGTTTCAAACTTGCCTAAAATTACACTAACTGTGCTAAAAGGACTGCTGTCCCCACAAACTCCTTGGGTTCATTCCAGAGTGCACACAAGAGACTCATCCCTTTAAACTTCAAGGAGTTCCCATTGCAGTGTAGAAGAGAAAAATTTGGAGATTATGGAATAATCATCTCCGAATCGATCAATTTCCCCCTGAAGGTAAAAAACTGAAAGAAAGAAAAAAGTTGAACAGTTCCAGCTTGCCTTCTTGAAGGGAAAGTACCCCCAGGGCGTGTTGTAGAATGATCCCGATCTCTTGCTCCTGATGCTTATTAAGAGGTCATAGATCTCAGTTACACTGGAGCATTCCCAAATGATAACCCCAGCTAAGGACTATGACCTCTCAGTACAAGTATAGGGATATAAAATTAGGAATATTAAGCGTTCACACTAAGAAAGAGTTTGACTCAACTATCAGTCATTTTGGAAGAGCAGTTGGAATTAATGACATATTTGGCATCTTGTAAAAGACAGAGGAGGTTTAGTAAAAGGGACTACAGGTTCCAGTGTTTTCCGTAGATGCAGCACCCTATGTCAGTGCTAAATTTCTATCTGAACATCCCAGTGGATTTACACAACAGAGTATTCAATACCAAAAGGTGTCTTTCTCAAAAGGCACGATGTATAGCTCAGGTAAATTAAAAGCTCTGGGTAAATTAAGAGGTGCTTTCTCTTTGTCTTAAACCAATTCCCTCTAACTGAGTCACAGTATGGAAGCACAAGCAACTTTGCAACCATCTCAAACAGGATATCATGCCAAGACCAGGCAGGAACTGGAATGTTTTTAAGGAGCTTTCTCCTCCAACAACTCTCTTTTTTCCTAAAAAGTGAGTTTTTTAGACTCTCCAGATGATGCTTAAAAGGATAAGCAAAGCCCATATGGGTGGTGTGTTAGTGAACTACCACATTGCCCAGAAGCCTTAACACTCTACAGTTGATTGTATAAACATGAATTAAGGTTTTTCTACAACTGTATTAAGCAAAGTGTTAAAGAGCTGTGGGGCATTTTGTTACATTTGGTTTTCAAGCTATGAATTTAACTGCTGAACATATAAGTAACGATAATCTGTTGTACCTCCCATTCCGTTCATTTCTAAACCGTAATTAAAGTAAGCGCCAATAATAAAAACAGCAAGTATTTCAAGAAAATTATCTTAGAAGGTGCAGGAAATTCACCACGTAAAAAGGCTAATTTGTCATGGCAACAAGACCCATTTTGTAATACACTGACAATATATTATAAATATTCCAGTAAACTAGAAGCATAAAATAAACAACGGGTATTTACTCCACAGTAGTTCATTCTCTGAAATACTGTAGTCAGTATGGACTGTAGGTGTATATATATGCATACATGCAAAGACAATAATTATTTTATTTTTAATAGTGTGTCTATGAGAATCATACACATGAATTCCCATTGTACTGGGTAAAGATCAGGGCAGCTACGACCCTGTATCAGCAGCAGCCTTACAATTCAAAGTCTGTATTGCTGAGGACTGTGAAAAATAAGACAAGCTTGGCCACAGGATCCATATTGATTACAACAGTAATTGGAAGGAACATAGTTATCATAGGGTAAGTAATGACTATTTTTTCTTCTTCACATATGTGCCAGTGTTGATGATTCCCCCTGCCCCCTCTGTTCCCTTCCCTGCAGGCAACCATCTTCCTTGGACAATGAGAATTAGGAATTTCAGCTGCATAGATCAAATAGTGATTATAGTACTGCTTTCCCAAAACTGGAATGAGCACTGGTGGCTACGTCCTGCACAGAATGCCTGATAAAGGTCAGTGGATTACCTCATGTCATCACCTGGCAGATCTCAGAAATTGGACCCTCTTCTGAAACAGGCGGGAGATGTCACTTGAACACTCAGAGAGCAAGGTTAATATTCAATGGGAAAGTCACAGTAGCCAAACAGTAATGCAGAAAGATACCCTGTACTGCCCATTTGGAAATGCTCTGTGAGGAAATGGCTTGACCTTTAGAACACCCAGCAGTGGCTATAAATAAATGGAACAACAGACTGTCACTGTAATAAAGCAAAGTTCTGGATCTAGCTAGGGCAGATTTTCAACAGAGTGCCAGGAAGGCATTTAAACTAACTCTGAAAAAGCCAGGGAGCTGGACAAGTCAGTGCTTGGAAGCAGGGCCAGTGGCATAGAGCTAACTTAGAAACACAAAATATCAAAGCCAGAAGAGGAACAATTTATAACATTATCATGGCCCCTCCCAGAACCTAATGATATTGCATTCACCCACAAAGGAATGTCAGGCACTCTTAGTTGATGCTTTCACAGTCGTATGTCAAAAAAGCACCACATAGATGTGTCCTTTGCTATAGCCTAGGACCACAACTGTAAGTCGTGGTGCTAAGCAGGACTTGGGAAGAAGACACTGAAGTAAGGTATATTGTTTATAAAAAATGTTGTCTCTCTCAGGGGAGATCTTATTTCTCTCCTCAACCACCTGAAAGGAGGTTGTTGCCAGGTGGGGATTGGCCTCTCCTCCCAGGGAACCAGCGACAGGATAAGAGAAAATGGCATGAAGCTSTGCCAGGGGAGGTTCAAGCTGGACAATAGTAAGAACTTTTTCACTGAAAGGGTAGTTGAGCATTGGAACAGGCTTCCCAGGGAAGTGGTGGAGTCGCCATCCCTGGAAGTGTTCAAGAAACGACTGGACATGGCACTTAAGTGTTGTGGTTTAGTTGACAAGGTAGTGCTCACTCAAAGGCTGGACTCAATGAGCTTGGAGGTAATTTCCAACCTTAATGATTCTAAAACAGACTCAGTGACAGACACATGGTGTCTTTTAGCCTGCAAACCAGTTACTGTTGTCCTCCACATTCACTTGTATCTCCAGTGACAGAGTATTTACTTGGGAATCTTCAAACAAAAGTAATCAAAAGCTTGGTTCAAGTGTGTGATGGCCAAGCCCCAGGATGACTGATTCATGTTCCAGACAGGAATGTATACCCTGCATGTGGAAGAGGACATAGGACCAACTCTGCTGCCATACTCCCTTTGCCCAGTAAGGCGTGGATAGCTGCAGGATGAGCCCTGAGAGCCCCATATGTGATGCCACATTATTTAAATGTGAAAGAGAGACAGTTCTACCAAGAACTAGACCTGGTAACCCCTGCACTGGGGCTGCCTACACCAAACCCCTTTGCCAATGAGAGAACTACAGGCTCCAGTCGAGCAGCTTCTGCTGCACATCAGTACTTCCCGGGTCAGCAAGGAGGTGTCTCTGTCCGTGGTACTCAGTGAAGCAACGGTGCCCTCGCTGGTGCAAGGACACCGGATTAGATCCAGTATCTTGCCGTTACGTTGRGAGTTCGGATTCACATGGTGTAAAGCCCTTGCTGGACACGTGGAGTAGATAGGCCAACCAAAACTCTTGCTAGCATGTGTTAAGAAAATCATCAGCCTTTTTTAGTGATGGAAGATCAGGCTGGACAATAAGAGGAAAATAGGAAGAAAAATTGAGGAAAAATATTAATGAAAGATATACAGGAAGCCCTCAAAGTCTCTTGGAAGACAYCGTTTGCTTGCTCTCCCACCTCCAAGTAGAGCAAGAGTTCTGGCATTTACAATTAATATTCACAAACAAGTTTGTTACAGGGTTTCAAGTCAAACAGTTCCATGATACAGACCTTCAGCTGCTTTCTATTACAGGAGGTCACTGACAGACAACTCGGGAAGTGCTACAGGCTGCTTTTAAAACACCCAAGAGATGAAGATTTCCTGTTTTTATGACTGATTAACAATCTCAAGAGCAGAGATTAATGGTTTCCAAGCAAAAGGGAAGGGGTTTATGCCTCCTTGCCCATGTTGGCTGTTCATCATGGATCTGCAGTCTCCTCAAGATAGGCACAGGAGTTTTGAAGAACAGCAAGAAGGCTGTGCACTCTACTTTCACAGCTTCCAGCTTCAGCATATACAAGTCCCCTCCATATATAAGCAGTACCAAGAATTATTTTCACAGAATTTTCATATGAAAATCTACTAACACAATTATCAAGACCTTCATCTGTCCTCCATAGGAGCATGAAGTTTTGCATATGAACTTCTGTATGGCAGATTCTGTATAACCTTGGCCATTCGGTTCTGCATATAGATCTTCCACCCAAGTTCAGTGACAGGTCTTACATTGCTCTCTGGATTCAAAATTATGATCTTTGAAGACAGAGGCTGTAGTTACCACTCTATTCCCCTTTTTCCCCAAATATCAACAATTTGGAGTTGCAGATACGGGTCCTGGACCACATAATAATGAAAGGMTGGGAGGCTACAACTTGCAAACTACCATGTATGTTGTCTGAGACAAGAAACTGGAGGTGAGGATTTGCTTTCCCCTGTCTGTCAAACAGAATATAATTTTGTGGAAAATAAGTCAGAAGTTTGTGGTCCAAAGCAAATGGAAAAGTAGAAGTATGTCTCTCTAATACAGCAACTGGGAAGTCCTCTAAGGAAAAAAGAGAGGCCCAAGCTCAAGTCCCCAGTCCAAACACTGTTTGTCTTTTATTCAATAACTGTTTAATGTAAAATCCATATGCAGTCCTTGGTGCAGAAACTCTCAAGAGAAACAGGGTGACTCTCTCAAGTGAAGTAACTGTACTTGGCAAACAGTGCTTGGCAGTGTGCCACCAACTGCAATGAGGCAGATGAATATGCTTTTGGTGCATCATATATTTAACTTCTTAGGGTCTTTGTCCTCAGAAGCACTTTGATCAAGCTCAAATTTTTCTCTGTACTGCTGAAATGACCAAGGACCCTTGCCAGTATCTTTTCTCCACACAGATAGTGGAAACCGAAAAAATATTGTCAAGAAATGCAATATATTTGGCCAGGGTTCTTTTGCTAGAAGGAAAAGCAATTCTAGCTAGGATATCAAAGCATGGTAACACCAAGTGTTTGCAAGATTTATCTTGTAGTCTCACTGTGCACAGCATACATCCTTTGGGACTGAATTCCCTGGGAAGTTTTCAAGTCTTCTAGTGAAGGAGATGGTCCTGGCAYGACCAACTCATTCAGAAAGATGAAAGATTCCTGGGCGCTAGGAAGAAGAGAAAGGAGGCAAGAGAAGGAAACCATTACAGTGGAATCTCTACCACCTCCTGTTTGGTAAGTCCACGATCCCTTGTGGTGCTTGCTGTCTGCGAAGCTGTTAGGTAGCACAAGTTCTCATTTCTAGACATGAACAAAGGTGTTTCTCAACCACACTGGATGACGATGAAAATTAATTTTGGTCATAAYTAGAAATACAGAAATACTGACTTAGCTAGGAGTTCCCACCCTTGTGATACGCCARTGCTGATGGAGAGAGAGCAGCATCCAGAACAATGGGCCCCTAATGCATCTGCTGGAATTCTTTTCAGATGGCATGCGAGAGGAATCTCTGAGCAAGGCTAGAGGGCAGGACTGCATCTCCTTCATTGGCAAGGGACACACAGCTATGACCAGCAACCTTTTCAATACCAGAAACAGCTTAGGTGATAACAGGAATGGCTATCAGCTCTACCTGACATAATCAATCTGTCAGAGCTCTAGAACTAAACTAGAGCCCAAAGCATAAAACGAAGTCTACCTAATCACTTAAAGGTTAAATAAATATCCCCAGTGGAGAAATACCTCACGTCTTTTCCCTCAGAACACCTTTAGCCCTGAAGCTAGGACTGCATATGATTCAGTAGCCTGTTTTCAGGCAAGTTTTACAGTCTATGACGCCAACAGGACTAGTAGGCGTTGTAACTAGTTACTAGTCCTGTAACATGCACTGGGTCTACTGACACTCAGGTGGAGAATGGCAGGCTTGTGTGCCAGTATGTCCACTTCTGCTGAGTTATTCAGCAACTCAGCATGTTCATTGCATGTTTATGCTCCTTTTTCAGTATTACTCTGGTTATGGCTGAGATTTCTCACGCCAAGGCAATCTACAGTATCTTGAAGACAACCAAGCTTGAGCTGAATACCTCTGCACACAGAGCCAGCCAGGGGAGAGGCAGTTCTCACACAGACATGGGAGACTTCATAAAGCAGGATCCCTGAGGACTGAAAAGTGAAATAAACAGCACAAAGCACTCTGCAGGGAAAAGGGATTATAAATCAAGCTGGAGACAATAAGGGAAAGTGTCCGACACATTGTGTCCTACCAACAGCATATATGGTAGCAATGCAAAAGGTTAAGTTTCTTTTCCTGATGGCAGAAGAAGGAGAGAAGGTAGAGTTGAGGGTTTATCAGTAGTGCACCATGTTTGATCCTGCATTCAAGTTCCTACAGTGAGATCCAAACTGACATATACTAGAAAGACATCAGGTTCATAGCCATKCTAATTGGACCCTTTGCTTATACACACAACATAGAGGATGATAATGTGCAAGTGGCTGGAGTTATTCAATGAAATACTGGAAGAAGAATACAGTGAGAAAAGCATTAACATCAGAGAGAAGCACTATTAAATCCATATTTTTATTGCCAATCTTTTGTAATGACTAAATTAATATAGTTCAGCATGTTATCTGTCCTGGGTTGCAAGTATTGCAAAGAATTTTTTTGAACTTTTTCCCCCATTTATCCATTATCTGTATTCTACAAACATCACAGGAATTGTCAGCAATTAACATAAATAAATCATCACCTTTTCAGAGAAAGCTTCAGTACAAGAATTTCAGATGATAGCAAAAAATATTACTAAATAGCTCATGAAGGGTCTATTCCATCCCCCACTGAAGTCAATGGGAATCTTTTCACTGACTTCAATGGATACTGGATCAGACCCAAATTGAAAAGATCAATAGCGCACACATTAGGATAAAAGAACAGCTATGCCCTCCTCTAGAAAAAAGAACATGAGTTCAATTCAAACAACAGATTACAGAAAGGAACCAGTTGGGGAGAACTTTTTTCTCCTCCTTTGAAAAAATCTGCAAGAGAACAGCAATTCAAGATCCTGAGAGCTAAATCTCACAGAGTTGTAAAGTAACTCTCATCTTCCACTGTCCTCTGAATAGGTGGGGGTGACTGACACTTTGAGAGATTGGGAGCACTGTTTAATACACCAGCTCCCTTCTCCTCATTCCTGTCTTTGGTTGAGAGTACAGAATGAAGATTCAATAAAGCAATTTTACTCCTTCCACTGAACTGTCAGAACTTGAGAGGACCACATCTGACATTTTCAAATGCAAAAACTAAAAGCCCCAGTATCAATTTGAGAACTTTAAGTGCAATCCCCATTCTCAAGCGTGTTACAAGTTTGGTAGGACTAGGGGCAGTCAAGACACTGGGACACTCAAATGTCATGTTTCAAATTCAGAGTTTTACTAGAGGGTTGCCTTAAGCCATTGTTTTGCCATCCCATTTGTTCCATCAACATAATTGTTGATTTTACCCAATATAACTGAATGGAAAATGACCACACAACTGGACCAACATGCACAGTTCATAAATTCTTGCAGTGCAGCTCCTTGTRCATCCCACAGAACACCTCAGTGAAGCTCAGGAAAATCCAGACAAGCTGCAGCAGCTGGTTCAGCCATCTAAAAAATAGGGTTTGGAGGGCTTCRCAACTCAAATGTGGCCTTCAGAGGCTGACAGCTCTGGCATTTTTGCATAATGGACATCGTAGTTAACTCTTCCATACCTGAGACTCAGATTTGAAAAATCTTACATCTTACATCAAGATAGACGATACAYTCTGCCCTCCTCCAGAGAGGACATAGTTGATCCAAATAGCAGAATAGAGTAGAAAAAAGTAAATTTTGTAAACCTCTTGCCTTTCATTAACAACTTAGTGACAGACGTATTTGTAGACATATTAGTAGATACCTTGGAGTGTCTCCCAATTTCAGTGGGACTACTCCAAAAGGAGACAACCAGAGCAATTATGTAACACCCTGTTTTGTCAGAGGACTGTGATGAGAAAGGGAGGTGCAACCAGCCCTCCTTGGTAACACTTTTTTTAAAAAAAACTTTTGAGCAGGGCACCCAAAGATGCTTGTGGAAGTCCAGACAGTCCAGGGAGCTTGCCTAAAATGCTAAAAGCAAACCTTATTTTTGTCAAATATACATTGTGCTTCAGAAGAGAAAGGTAAACTGCTTTCTGTCAACTGTTTGTCACTGATTATCTAAAAATAATCTAAGCCAATGAAGTTGTCATAAATATTGTGTTCTTAGTGTGAGGTTATACATGCACGTTAGGACTCTGCATTGAATTCACCTCACTAACCACTTGTTTAGTATTTTTTTGCTTAAAAAGAAATCCTCAACTCTGGCCATGTCATTCAGGCCTTTTTCAACTCTAAGGGTGTATTTAGGTCATTTATATTTAGAAACAGAGGACAGTTGGCTTTTTGTCAACTTCGTACTCCAGAAGGGTGTGTAGTTTCGGTTTTTGTTCACTTCATTAGCTTTCAAACAGTCTGATCTCTACCCATTCACTAGCACAAGTTTCCTTGAAAGAGAGGCAAAGATATTTTTAGGAACTTAAACAATTTCCTTCAAGATGCATTTCATTTCCCCATCCTCTGCCATCATACATGTATTCCTGCTTTCACACATGCAACCCAGCTTGACTAATCCAACATCTTTATTTTCACTCTCATTTAGCAACACAGCTCCCAGCAAGAACTGCTGTGCTTAGGAGCAGTTGTTCTTCCTACGTATTTCTCCCCTCACCTGCTTTTCTTCAGTTTCTTAACCCATCTGTGCAAGCACTGTTCAGTGCTTTTTGCTTGCACTTTTAAAGCAGAAAAAACACTTGGTAGAAGGGAGGGTAGCAACTAACTAACCAGAAAGGAGAGATGGCTGTACCAGAACAAGATAAAAAAACCACGGGGATGAATAAATGAGATCCGAGACAGTGAAGGGGAGATCCAGGGGACCAAGGCGGGGGGAGTGCTTTCTGGGAGAGGAAGGAAGAGRCAAGCTAAAGCCACTAATTTTTCAACACAGAAAGAGCAAAAGAAAGAAGATAGGTATGAAGAAAAGGAGAGAAAAATGTTTAAGTTATTTCAAGCCAAGAGAGAATATCCATACTGCCAGAAATCATGAGCACTGTAGACAAATACATTCTAGAAGTTTGTAAGAGTGATTAGAAAATTATTGAATTGATTGTATCTCAAGTCAGAAATACATTTTACAAACAAGAAAAGGAAAAGCAATATATTAATAAAAGTAAACACTTCTTGCTGCAGCAGATTTTTGTCTTCCATAATTTGAAGTGAGGACTAAAATCATTTGACAAATTCACATAACTTCCTCAGTCTTCCTTCTGCTCCTGCCCACTTATTCCTTTTCTGCTCATCATCTTTTTTCTCTTCATCCTCAAGAGCAGTACTGCTAATCTGACTTTTATGTCTCATTCTGACAGGGCTTTGCCTATGGACCTATTGGAACCAAAACTCAGGAAGCTCTCCCAACATGAGCACACACAGGCACTTCTTAAAAGCAGTCCCAAATGGGAAGGATGGTTTTCCTTACTCACAAAGTGACAATAAAGAAAATTTTTTAACATAACTGCACTACACAATAAATACATTTTATACTGTACAGGCTAAAAATAAAGTACTATCTAATAAAAAATATAAATGCCTTTCTGTTGACACTGAGTTTGTTTGGACCTACAGTGCATACCATCAAAAAAACTATTAAATTTAAAGGGCAAAACTACTTCAGCAGATTTCACATGGTTTTCTCGGTAAGGGGGCTGTCTACAATAATTTCAAATAGGAATCTGGGTGGTCTAGAGGTCCATTCACCCAGCTTCTCAGTTCAGTAGTACCTGATCAGCACTCAGTTCTGCCCCTTGACTGAAGCTGAGATTTTATTTTCCCCTCTAACAATTTGCTTCATTCCTCTCAATGTTCAGTTACTGATTACTGTTCAGTCATTGTAGTTAACAGATTAGACTAACACAACACCCAGCTCAGATCTGCAACACGCCATTGTGCAAATTAATTCATTATGTGACATAATGCCACTTAAACCGCACTTAAAAATGCCCTCTGCATTCACAAGTGACCTAGCAAAATACATGTATGAGCAAACTATGGAGAGCTGTACAGTATGAATCTAGAAAACACACACAGCAGTCATATATTCTTTGGTATTAAGGAAATTTATAATGCTCTATTTGCAGTATAATCCTGTCCCAAAATCTGTTTATAAAGATCTCACCCAAACATTCAAGTGCAGGAATAAAATAACTGAGAAAGGAGGGATATCAGAAGCAGAGGATGGGAATCAGAAATAGAGCAGTGCACGAAGCCACAACGTGATAAGTATTGTTTACCTGTCAGTTGACATTGATTAATCTTGTGTTCTGTGATATCGCTCAGTGACTCAAACACCTGGAGGCAGCTGTCACAGCTGTGCACAGCTTCTTCTTCTAACTCCTCCCCTTCATCCGGCCTTTTCTTACAGTCTAGCACATCTCCATCTTCTGCCTTGTCTTCTAGTTTACAGTTAGGGTCTGAAAGAAAATCAAGACTGTGATGTCAGGCATCTTCCCATCAGAAAATTTAAAAAGAAAAAAAAATCAAAATAGGCTCTTGTGGTAATAATGAGAAGAAACGTATYTGGCATGAGCCTGCAGCAGACTGTAGAATTTATTGCTAAATAAGCAAAAGAGGCTTTTTTTCCTTATTTTTTTTCTAATCTCAATGAAAAGCGAATTTCCCTTCTACTCCCACAAATGCAGCTCCATTTCTCACTCAAGCTATTCTTCCATGCTTCAATGTTAGGTTTGTCAATTTTATCACAGCTATTGAAGCTGCTTTGATCATCGTAAGAAAGGATAAACCACCTATGCAATTAGTTTTTCAATGAAAAGAAAAATCAAATCAATGAGTGTGCAGGAACTTCTTTTCACTGTTAACTACAGCATTTCACAGGAAATTACCAGAATTAAGAGACTAACAAATTTGATTTACATAAACATGAAATTAATCTTGATTTTACAACCCACTCCAATACTCCATCACCACACTTTTTGACACAAAGCAAGCCCTGGAAAGCTTATACCCTGGGTCAAAAYGCTACACATGCTTTGAACTTGTGTAGGACTTAACACAAACCCCATCAAGTTCCTGTGTTTGCCAGATCATGGGAAACTGGAAACTAACTACTGTAAAAGCTAAATAGCACAGAAGGAAAGCTTTATCTGTTTGACATATTAACAGGCATTTGGGGGATAGCAGGATAGCTCCAGCCTTGGATCAGCAATCCTGAGCCCAGCTGAAGCTTCTAAACTAAGAGAAACATGCAGTCTCACCACCAATCTGTGTGTGCAGAAACACCACACAGCTCAATGCACTGCCTCAGTTCTGCAGATGCCCACAGCAGTGAGATAATGTGTAGTCTAGAACTTTTCTTCTGAGGAGGAGGAGGAGCAGCAGAGTAGCTTTAACTATTCCTGACTTTTTKCCCATTTTACTAAAAGCTTCCTTCAAAAGACAAAAATAAACCACTCTGTCTTCCCTAATAAAGCAAGCTGGCACTTAACTTTGTTTTTCCTTGGGAACCACAATACAACAAGTGAAATGCAGAAGAAAAATGGTCGTGTACATTCCAGCAAAAGGAATGCAAGTGTTTCACCACTTTTCCCTTTTCTGCTTTGGCCACCTCATCTTTCCTTTTAGATATTTGAGAGAGCTGAGACTGAAATAAGTAATTTTAGAAAACAAGGACAAACTCACATAATAACAGGAGATTGTGCAAGTACTTTTTAAGATGCTATGCTCTTTAGCCAAGCGGGTGACTAACCAAGAGTGGGCTTCCTGGCCAGGGGAACAAAGAGGTGGTATCCATGAACCCACCTTATTTAGCCTTGAAATTGATTAGGGTCACACACAACTCCTTGGAGGAAGAGAAATTAAAACATGCCAGCACTACATTCATACTGGGGGGGTGGGGTGAGAAGAAGCAGGAAGGCGATTCCACTTTAAACCACTCATATCCGCTCTCAACGCCCTGCAGTAATGTGGGCACAGCCATTCCTGGATTTCTTGCTGCCCACAACCAAGGTCAGAGCTCTCATCATCCCTCTGTATCCTTTGGTCCTTGCTGCTGCACCCTGCCCTTCAACTGTGCAAACACAGATGGACCCGCAAGCAGAAACTGGAAATGACCCATGTCAGGAAGTCTTGCTCATGCCATGTGGCTTGTGATCAAAACCAAGGAATTTCTTTGACAGGGGTAAAGGGCAGTATTTATTTTTAAGGGAATTATATTACAGAGGGAAACCAGATTAATTTTTWAAAATAAAAAACACATTCTGAAGGCAAAAATATATTTGCTGTGCAAAAGCCCTGCCTATACACTGAGTCTTTATATGACAAATTACATCCACAAGGTTCTTGAAAGAGTGGAAATTTCCACTTGGGCAGCCACTTCCAAATAGAAGAGTAGCCTGCAAATTTACAAACCAAAAAAGGTAGGCTAATTATAAAAAGACTTTATGGCATTTTAGTCATTATTGAATGCTCTAAATCTAATAACTTCCATTGCCACTTCATTTTCCAAAATATTTTGAAAGATTAATAAAAGTAGCTAGGAGATCACCAGGTTCTAAGCAGTTCAGAAAATGAAATAATTGTCTTTAACTGTTGCAAACTGACCCCAACATCATTAAACACTTGTTGGAAGGCAGCATGTGCACACTGCATACTATTAGTTGTTCAGCTCAAGCTCCCAGTTTCATCTCATAAAATTGACAGCACTCAGGGAAATGTGGGCACTAGGTCTGAATTTTAACATGAGTATTTAAATGCTGCACATAAAGTTTACAGACCTGTTTGTTTTAAAATAAGGGTAGTGTCTGACTCTGCTTAAAGTACAATGCTGAAGGAAAGAAAAGGGAGGGGAGGGAATTCTCGAGACTTACTACTCAGGAACACTTGCATTTTACAGGATTTCAGCAATACACACACACGTAGGCACACATGCACACTTAGTGCACAAAAGCCTAAAAAATCACCCAATTTAAAGCTTCATACTTAGCGACCAGTTATTAAAATTAGAATCATTTTAAGACTAATAATGTTTTGCTTCTCCTTCTGCATTCACAGATATAAACTCTACAGGGACAGAAGTCAGTCAAGCTTATTCCCTTCTGCTGCAACTTTAGAATACATGCTCTAGCCAACTGGCACATTTGTTTTTAGGTCAACACTTAAGTGGGACCCTCTGGGACCTAGGTTCGAGTTTAGCCTACGACAGCTTTGTGAAATGAGTTCTGGCAGTCTCAGCCCCTCTCAATGAATGCATTTCCACTGTGATCTGCTTCTGTGAAGAGATGTCACCACCAAAAAAAAAAGATATTTAAAGAGAGCAAATATCATTTGGAGACTTTGTGAATAGATAGCTTTTCTGTTGCACAACAAATATCTTCCATCAAGAGCTCATCTAACCTTAAATAGTTACTTAAATTGAGGATAAGCTGCCTTGTTTGAGCAGCTCTTTTGAAAGACTAGAATAAAACATTTTATAAATGCAATATGCATTCATCTGTACTTTCTCCTTAACCTCTTGTTCAAAGCTCATGCTCGCATCGCATATAGACTTCAGGGTGAATGTCATTCATCTCCCACATTTCTTTCTCGCTACTATCTGCAACAATCACAGCCACAATACCCTCAACAAAGATGGTGTACATAGTAAAATTACTTTTCCCAACATCTGCAAATACCACTGTCATTTCCAGAGGCTTCCCTGCCCTATTTTGGACACTGCCCATGCACCAACTGAAATTTTTCAGTACACATGAGCAACAATACACACACATCATCTCCACCTTCAGAGATACCACTGAAAATTATCTAGTATAGAAAGGAAGGCTACTTTTTTGGAACAGAAATAAATTCAGCCTATTAAGGCACTTTGAAAAAAAATAAGAACAGTTGTCTTCTGTTCCTGATTATGTTAACATTATTTAAAAATGGAAATTAAAAGAAGMATGATTTTCTCATTACTTTGTTCCCTGGCAGGTGGTTCTCCTGTTCCCTTCTTCCTCCTTCTCATAAGGGATGTTATTGCTGTAACTTAGTCTAATAAAACTGCAACTTTGGGGAAAATGAAAAATTGCATTGGCTTAAAAGYGTTGGAGGCAATAAAGCCATGGACTTCAATTAATTTCAAGTATGGGAGCGGTTTAAGGCAAACCAGCAGAAATTCTATTCTGCCCATGTAAAAATGAGGTTTCACCACATTTACTTTTTATAACCCATATAAAAGTCAAGTAAAAGTAATGAATATCTACAAGTCATCTCAGTGGACTGGCAAAGACTGTCTGTATTCTTGAAACTCATCTTACATATTTCTGCCTATGCTGCAAGGATCCATAGATAATCACAACTAAAACATCAAACTACCAAGAAAACAGCCTCCTTTCCAATCCATTTCACTGCCTTGCAGTAGACCTCCTTCCAAGCCACTTCTGCATGGAAAAGTGCTGGCAAAAGAAAGGAAAACTTAGATCATGTGGTTATAATTATTACCAGGCAAGGAATATTTCTTCAGCTCAGTGGTAAAGTAAAACTCTGTCGCTCTCTGCTCCCAATAGTGTCCATCGCAAAACAACTGCCTCATTAAATCTCTGCAGTAAGATTAATATGCCGTAGCTGCACTACATTATAACTTGGTACTCTATAAAAAGCACATTTAATGGTTAGAGCCAGAGCTTAGATGCAAAGTATTACTATAAAAACTTCTGGCAGTGTGTACACAGTGCAGGCCTTCTGTACTGCTTGCTCTATCAGGTTTTTTGTTCTTACTATCAACGCTGCATTCTTCCTATAGAGAAAAACAAAATGCTAAATCCTGCCTAGAAACAAACAGAGAACAACACAGGACATGATGGGAAACAAATAACTAGCAATCCCACTTAACCATTGAAAATTATTTTAAGAAAAAATGCAGAAAAGCCACCATTCTTTGACATACTGATCTCTAGTTTTGCAGTCGCCTGTTTTTCAAATTTATGTGTCTAGAGCAGCACAAGTTTGCTTTTTTTTTAAATTTGCAGGTAGTTAAATGGAGACACATGTACATTGAGAAGAGTTTGAGAAAATTCCCATTAAAAAGGCAAAAAACTCCCTCACTTTTATTTATTCTTTTCAAATTATCTAGTTTATGCACAAAGCCATTAGAACCTATATAAGAGACCAAACACAAACCCACAGGACACACACAAAAGAGAAATACAAAGTCTTTGAGCTGAAGAAAAAATTAACTGTGTTCTTCACCTTCATAAGAGGAATAACTCCAACTGTTCTCAAACAAATTACCTACACGTATTCAGAGATGACTGGCCTTCTAGGAATACCCTTAAGGAGCCAGCCCTTACTCCAAAAGGTGACCTCAGCTGAATGAATAAGACTATTCAGATGAGTCAGTCCTTCTCTTCAGATAAAATTCTGTGAAACCAGTACCAAAGACAGAAACATTATTTCTTGCACTCTCCAAACCATGTTAGAAAATAAAGAAGTCCTTGTTGTTTTGGGGAATTAATGATTATTTCTTCACGATCATTAATAATACTTATCCTGTGATCCTGACTTAAACCACASTTTTGTCCACCCAATCTCACTGACTTTAAATTAAGGAGCCCTTAGTTAATCTCTGATTGGTAAGAAATTATACAAACAATCTTAAAAGAAATCACCCTTATCCACACATTTTACAAATATGGAAATAGTTTAAGTGGAATGAATAATCAAGTTTATCTGAAATGGTATAGAGGGGGGTTTTACATGGGGAATTTACAGAAGGATTCTTTTTAACAGAAAAGGAAAAAAAAATAAAAAAAAGAAAAGCATGCTGCACTTTAGAAACATCTCACTTTCAGTCGGCTGACCTACAAAAAGCAGAATTTCCAATTGTCAGAAACTGAGAGGTAAGGCGAGAAGAACATTATTTTCCATTGCAAGCCCCAAGAATGGATCCTAAACTGAAACAGGGAAAGAAGAGTGCAGGCTTTGCAAAAACACCCCGATACAAAAATCCCTCACACTGTTGTCAAATGGTAAGCAAGCACTAATGAAGGAATTCAGCATTACCAGTCTGTGCGGCTGTGTGTCCCACACCTGCCTGATGGTCCTCTGTTTCA
Organism: Amblyornis subalaris; assembly: GCA_018881555.1. Lineage (NCBI taxonomy): Eukaryota > Metazoa > Chordata > Aves > Passeriformes > Ptilonorhynchidae > Amblyornis > Amblyornis subalaris. The sequence continues at coordinate 11,426,576 of JACAXG010000001.1, read as the reverse complement.
TTTTCTTCTACTGTCAGAAAAAGGTAAACAAAACAAAAAACAAACAAACAAAAAAAAATGTTAGGTAGGTAGCTGAAGTGTTTCAAGCATCTTTACACCAGCCTCAGTTCTGAAATCCAGCAATGCTTGCACAACACGGGCAAGAAAAGCTGCACTGCAAAGTGCGAAAGTGTAGACCAGACCAAGACAGAATACATTGCTGTATGGAAGCTACAAATCTGAGCACAGAGCGACCAAATCTTTTTCATGGCTTAAAAAAACAAATCGAATTTCCTCTGGGATATTTGTCTTCAATGCACTTTACTGTATTTGATTATGGATCTAAATAAGAGAACAATCTGGGCTTTAAGATTCTGCTTGCTCCACACAGATAAGAGAAAGCCTTCTCCTGGCAGATGGGAGAGGTGTGTGTGCTAATTCGTACATAAGATTTAAAAAATAATAATAATCCTATGTTCAGTAGCAAACATCTCAGCAGTGCAGACAGCCTTGCAAAGGAGAGCTAACCCCATGCTGTTTTACTGTATATACCATGCCAGCATCTTTCCCTTGGCTCACAGCTTTCCAGAGCAGTAGAACTAAAAACAATACAATTCTTGTCAGATTCACTATTCAAAACTTGTTGGGTGAGTGAACCTAACAAGAGCCATTCTGCTGCTACTTTGAAAAATTAGAGAGCGCTGTTCTCGTATGCTCTGATACGATGCCTAAGTAAGATTGACTCTCCCAAAGCAAAAGTAAGGGAAGAGCTAAAAGGCAGAACCATTTCCTTTTTATTCTCCCAAAGACCAAGTTCTTTGAGCTAGAGAACAGCGGAGAGAAAAGAATTCATTCTCCCTCCACAGGGGAAAAAGCTGAAAGGGGAAAGACTACACTTCTGCAGCATTTCCACTCCCAAGAATTCAGACCTCAAAAAATAATCATGCAACTGATTTAAAGTCCAAAGATTTGAGGTATTTTTCCTGGTTCTTGGGACAAGAGAGTGCAACACTTAGGGTCACATATAAATCTAGACATATATGCAAAAGAAGAGATACATATACACACTCCACAGGTACCTCTTTTCCTCCTCCGCCAACCCCAAGGCTTCATACAACTGGTTGTTTCTAGAATCTGAGTTTCTAGAAAAAAAACACCAGTTTTCATAAGGACACTCTTMGGACACCAGAAACTTGTAACACAGTGCATATATTAGAAAGAATCAAGTACAATCTCTGAAGGACTCTAAACAATCTATATCTCAAACAATCTATGTCCCAGAGCTGTGGCTAGTAAGCAAACTCTTCTCATCTAGAGATCCGATAAAAGTTTCCCCAGCCCTGGAGTCAGTCCAGTATTTCACAAAAACATGATTTTATGAGCTGATTGTTTCAGTTGAACTTGTATTTTGCAGTCACAACGTTACCAGTACCTCAGCTGTGATAATACTGTGTGATTTTGTTACACTAAAGCAGTCCTCACAGCTAAGGGAAACCAGTCAGACAAAGAAAGCAGTGGGAAAAGCTCAGGAAAAGCTGAGTTTTGGGGAACGTGTGGTCAAATGCAAACTAAGCTATATAGCAAGATTTTTCACTAAGGTAGCACAGATCAGTAAGTTTCATTAATAAAGCAAGAAAAATAATGAGTAAAACTAGTATTTAAACAGTTAAAAAAAAATTTAAAAAGGATACCATCTATTGTGAACCCCCTCAAGGCCYCCAGAGAAACCTCTACAGCAGCCCAACCTGAGCCTGTTTATGCCCATCATCAGCTGTCTATGTATTTCCGAAAAACATTCTCAAGAACAAGCTCTAAAACTGAAAATTAGTCCACTCTTCCATCCCTCAAGAGGAAACTCACTTTGGTCATCAGTACCTACTAATCAGCCTTATTAAAGATTGTAGATGAATCTGTTATCCTCAACCCCGATAAATGTCACATCTCAGACCAGAAAAGCAGTTTAAGGACTCTTCCTAAGTTTCAAGATGGAATTGAGGTCTCCAAACATGAACTTTTCAATAACTGATTCCCAAGTGGCTACCTGCTGAGAAGTAAACAAAATCTCTACTTTAAAGTGCAAATGTAAACCAAAATGCAGGAGTTAATTTTTTCTGCTGTTCTGTCCTTAATGTCTACTGCCACCAGCTGCAGTACCAGAATCTCTCCCTACTCCTGAGAAGTGACTGCGCAGTGAAATGTACTCAGCTTCACACCACTGACTGAGAGGTACACCAAACATTTTTAGCTCCTAAAATGGAAAAAAGAAACATGGATACTGCCTAAGAAATTGTTTCCAGGTATGCAATTTTGTACCATGAAAACATGACAGCGTATGCCTTGTGAAACCAAACATTTTACAACTGCCCTGCTATTTTGGGATCTGAAAATTCTATGAGAGCTGAGGTTTGCTTTCAACAGAGGCTGACCACTGTGTCTTTACTGCTCTTAAAAAAGGAAACAAGTATAAAAGCAGGTAACTTTGTGGTTAGCATCTTTCTAAACCATTGCTCACCCCTTTAAGGATTCTCAGTCACAACAGAAACAAGTCGATCACAAGAGACCGTGGCACAAAGACTTGCTAATAATAGTCAACTAGACTGACATATTTGTCAGGAAAAATAAAACCATATTTAGGGGGAAATATGGTAAAAAGAAAAAGAAAACTACTCCATGAAACCCACTGACTTAGGGAAATCTTAGCACTAGCACAAATCACCTACAGTTTCTCATTTTCCTTTGCATTAAGTTAGCTCATTCCTCCAACTAGCAAGGGTATTCCTTACATTAAGTAAGCTACAGCTGGTAGCATCAGATAAGCTCTCGATTAGCACTTAACACCTTTTCACAACCAGACTCTGAAAACTTCAGTGCTATTTCAGCTCTCAGGCCACTGCTAAACTCACCTGACTATGAAAGGTAGCATGACATGCGGCCAACATTAACCTCCCTTAAACATCAACTACACCATTTTCTTTCAGAAGAGGAAGACACCTTTAAACAGAATCTATACAAAGGGATGCTTTAAATTTTGCTAAGCAAAACCCTTTCTCTAGCACTAGCATGGAATGTAACTAAAAAAGGTACAAATGATGATATGCAAATAAAACAGTAGCATGTATGCACTAATTCAAACATCAAAATTATTGATACCCTAGGACTGTAATTGCACATAGAGATGTCACCTTCATTGTAGCATGGACCACATCCAAGCATAAGGTAACAGGAATTCTATGTAATAAAGTCAGAATACCAGTGAAGGAGAGGCCTCAGGAAAGCAGAACAATACCTTATGAAGCCAGTATGAATAAGTGATATTACTGCTGAACAGCACTTCTAGATACATGTTGTCACGAAAGCAGCAATATTCCTTGTCCTTACAACTACGTGTTTATGACCACAGGTGACCTGTTTTGTTAGCTGTAGTAATATTTCTCAATTGACTCCTCTGCTCCTTAAAACATCAAATGATCAATTTCCTTCTACATATTTTCTCAGGACAGCTTTTGAGAGACAAAAACAGGAACCCCAAGTAATGAAATTTAAAAAAAGGACTAGATCACTACGACTGTGGCACCACACTTCTTGAGAGCAATTAAAAAAAAATATCAGTAAGGGAAAAGAGAAATCCAGCAAGCCAGTTCTATCTCCCATTATAAAAGCTGTGGGTTGGACAGATACCAGTTTTTAAAATTTTACTAAAAAAAAAAAAGAAATTTATCTCTCAACTGAAGCTCTATCCATGTGAAAGGTTAGGATGTTTCAGCTTCAGTTCAGCCAGTGTCCAAGGAAAACCCTGGTTTCAGTTCAGAGCACATCTCATGCTTAGGCTGCTGAATGTCAACATTAAGATCAACTATTCCTTTTTAAGGAAAGAAGAAAAAAAAAACCCCAAAACAATGCAAAAAATCAAGCTGAACCATCAAGGACAGCCAATGAGGAAAACCTGTGGAAATTTTGATATAGAGCTCCTAAATTTAGAATTAAGCTCCTGACTGCTCTACAGCAACACCTGCTGATCAATGAGGATTTCACCCCTTTTGCTTATGAGTCTGTTCATGGGACTCATGTTTGGATGATAAACGAGGGGGGTTACTTTAAAAAGTTACTACAAAATATATACGGATTTTCTAGCTGGCAAAATCTCATTCATATTCTACTGAGTAACCAGGATTCCCCTTCTCTGAAAAGTTAATCTGTAGATTTAGCACCCTAAGGAAGAGCACAAGTCATTTCTGGTTGATGCCTGGAAAAACCTTGTACAGAAAAGAAATGGATAAAATTAGAAATGTGGAAAAAAACACTTTCACTGAAAGGGAAGCCTTTTGGAGAAATCTGGCTAAGATTTATGGTTTCTGACCTATTACAAACCATAATAAAATAAAAGCAAAAGATAATTGAAAAAAGTCTGTTTTCTTCTAGTCTAGGTAGATTAATAAATTTTGAAAAAGGAAAAAAAATAACTTCCCCAAATGCCTGAGCCTCTTTTCAGCTTGGTAAACAAAGCAGGAGAAGCTACATATCCCAAAATAAACTATAAAAATAGATAGCTATTGATTTATCCCTTCATAAAACATATTCCTTGAGAGATGTGAAAATAAACCTAATATAGCAACTAAGACTGTCAGGATAGGAAGTTCAGAATACATATTTTTACCTTGCACTTTGCATTTCCTACAATTCAATACTTGATCTATAAACTGCCATTAGCATATGATTAGTAATTCAATTTAAAGCCATCTTTGCACAAAAGTCTTTTTCTTACAATGGTAACTTTGGCAAGTGCATCTTCAATCTACATGTTTGAATAATTTCTGCAGAGAAGTAATAGAGACACTAGCTGTATTAGCATAATCAATACACAATTTACCGAGTTACTGAGACAGAACAGAAATAAAACGTGTGTGCCATTATTTCAGTGTCTACAAATGACTGTAATTTCTGGAAGTATCTCTCCACTTCTCCTCGTGGCCACATAAAAACCAAGAGGACATTCATACTGCCACCATCTACAGGTAGATATTAAGTAGGAGCAGACAGATTAATCATATAGCAGAAGGCAAATTTAAGAGCCAGTTGCAGGGGAGGTTGAGTATCCTCTAACTCTATTAAAGTCAATGGATTTTGAAGATGTTTCACACTTTGCAATAACATGCTGTGGAAATACGTCTCCACAAGGGTTCAGTCAGGATACAAAACTGAAATTAAAGAAGTTACAGAGAAGTATTAAATGCAGGATCACATGTCAATGAATCACCTGCTAGGACTACACCTTCCTCATCTTTCTTCTCTCCCTAGGTACCACTAGTGTCTGAGACTCACCTTTTAAACCCTTCTGGCTGACACTTGCCAGCACAGGATTTCACACCCGGCTATGCCACAGATGAGCAGCAATTCAGTGGGTGACTCCTGGAATTCAGCAAACATTTCAGAATGGTTCATAATGGCCTTTAAGATAGCTGGCATTCATAAGAGTTCAGAACTATTAAGAAAATGTTGTTTTCTGAACAGCTTCACCTAACACCAATTCATATCTACCAGGTATCAGCCAGATTACCAATTTGACTGTCCAATGTATATCCTCCCAAAGACTTTAGAGTTAGAAATGCAAAAAGAAATGCATTGTCATGTTAACATTTCAAATATCTACATTCCAGAACTCCACTGAAAATCAGTTCTGTATGTAGCCACAACTTTACAAAAATCCAATTAATCATATGCATGAATATTTATATGGCTGATTTGTTTTCCTTTGTGCTGTGACATACCCTTTTTCCTATTTCTGTTCCTCCCTAGCATTGTAACAAGATTCTCTTGACATTGGAAATTATTTTCCTTAAAAGATTCCTATTATATAAAGCATTCTTTCCTCTTGCATTTGCTTTTTCCAGAAGACAAAGTCCCTCATAGCACTCATATTTTTCACTCCTCTCTTTAGTCTATCCCAACGCTGAGCTTGTTTTTTTTCCTCTAATGTTCTTCTTGTAGAATGACTGAATTAGGAGTTCCCAATTAAACTGCAGTGGTTGGAAAATATTATTCTTATGCTAAAATAAAGTATTTTCCTAGGCAGCACATAAACATAAAAGTAATAAATATACTTAAGTGGAAAGAAATTATGCTTAAGAAATCCTTTGGATATTCTTCCAAACCTTGATCTCAAGGATGACAGTATCCAAATGTGACAGCCTAAAGACGTCCAGTTTTACATAACACTGTGTGCAGAAAAGGCAGAAGATGCTCTTTCCAGCAGCAAAGGGATAATTCTAAACCCCAAACCTGGGGGGGGGGGAGTGGTGGTGTTGGTGGGGGAGGATATCTCTTTCTGGATAGCTGAGGTARTAGATTCATTAATCCTGGCTGAAATTCTAACTTTGCCTCCATAACCATGCATCCTTTAGCAAGGTTAAACCACATCTACATACACTCAGATTTCTATTGTTAAGTAAACTAATAATGTTGTATTTTAAAAAGTACTTTTCTCCAAAGAATGTTAGAGCTTTTTATAAACCTCAAGTAAATTTCAGTCATCCCTAAGACTCCCTATCATGCAACGTAACAGATTATAATAGATCTCTGAGTCAAATTGAGGACCATGGTGAGAATTAGCAAAGCAAGAGGGAGTCAGTTCTTAGTACCAGGGTCAGGACTTTCAGCTGTCTTGCCTGTCTCAGACCAAGTACTCCACCTCCATTCCTGACAATGTGACTGTGGGCAGCCAGTCCTTTTCAGTGGAAGACTGAAGGTATGAGGATAAGATAAATTTTAACCCTAATTACCAAGGCCAGTACTTAACACAAACACATTCAGAATAATTCCTCTCAGTATCCTGAAGCTATGTATCACTTAAGCTTTCTTACTCAGAGTGACATAACTAAGAATTTCTGGTGCTCCTACAGACTCTATTTTCAACAGTGCTTAGAAAACAGGAAATTCATTAAACACTGTCTACAAAAGTCTAAACTCAGCAAGGGAGAGCAGCTGGAATCAAACTGATGCATGGATCACAGAACCTCAAAGTAACCAACACTACCCAAGTCTGAAGAGTGGTGATATAAGGAAGGGCTATGACAACTTACAGTAAAGTTTACTGTAGGTAATCATTGCCTTTGAAAGTTAACTGATTTATTTATGTGCCTAAAATGAGACACTTAAATTGAGGAGTTTGGGCCATCTGACACTGCTCCAATACCAAAACAAAATACAGCTGCATGCTTTAGGTCTATTACATAAAGATGCACATTTATCTGAGTCAAAAAAACCCAAACCGAACACCTACCTCCTTTCAACTGAGATTGTCCTTGATTTGCCAGAGATTTCCATCTATTGTACTCCAGGGTTTTAKGAGTTAATTTTTGATCTCTCAAACTCTCTGCTCTGTTCTAGACGACTTTCTATCATGAAGAACAGCAATGCAGTCTACATCCACAGAGAGCTTTAGAAGCCAAAAAACTAGTGAGGGGATGTTGCATCTAGATTGCCAGCAGTTCTGCTCAGATGCCACTGAGGTCAGGCAGTACCCATGGTTTTACCATGGAGACTTTCTCAGTGCTGACATCAAACTGAAGCCCCACCACAGGTGGATAGTGGAAGATTAAGTATTCTCCTGCCTGTCCTGGGTTTGGATGCAGTCTTTTGGGCTGGTTCTTCAGAGTTCATATACCCTTCCCTGGTTGCTACAAGACACTGGCAGAAAACGTGGGTTGAAATACATCTTCCTTTTCCCCTCTTGCCCACACCCACTGGTTAGATCACTCACCCAGGATGTGGGTGGCACCAGCTGAACTTTCTCCTCTATCTGAAGGAATTGTATTCATGTCATGAGCTTCCTAACAAAGAACACTTACCCTCAGACTTGAGCACTCATTCACTGTCGACGCTGCCATACTTCACTTCATCTACAACATTCACTGAACTAGAAACAAGAATAATTAGCATGATACTTTATCCTTGTGGTTAGGGCACCCACACAGCAAGCAGGATAAGTGGACTCCACTTCTAGTTTCACTGATATAATTCTCCAGAAGTAATATGGCAGTCAATATCTGGCAGACCAGGACCCAGGTCTCCTCTTTCTTCATGGTACTCAAGCCATTAGAGCCCTGAGCCTCATGTATGAATGCCCTTTCTCACCCTCTTTGCCAACAAATACTTAATTACACTTTTGAAAAGGGAAACATCACTGACAAAAATAACAGGGCAACTCAAACTCATAACACAATATGCTGCTGTGTAATGACTGATGTCCTCCCTGTGAGATACAGATAAAACACATTTAGACAAAGCACAGAACAGAACCCCTGCCTCTCACATCCTAGCAGAGCAAAGAACCTTCCCTCTTCAGTAAAAGGGAGAAGAAGAGCAGCAGCACATCACCTCAATTTCTTCTAACCTGGGAGAAAAGGAACCTGTTCCTTTATCTCCAAAAAGCTGGGTCAGATAAGCGACTGCTAKGAGATACCCTGTTGCACTGACACCCACCTAGAACAGGGGAAGAGCTAAGACCCACTATTATTTCCAAGTTTTTCCTACTGTTTCGCTGAAGTAGTTGCTACTCAAGAACATTCATAAACCCCTAACCACCTGTGAATTATATAAAGAATCCAAGAGCTTGGTGCAAGGTGACTGTACCAGAAGGCAACCAGTCACCTACAAACTAAGCACCGCAGCATCTAAGCACTAAGCATCTTGCAGCATGCAAGCCCTAATTTTTTTTTTGTACCTAGCCTTAAAGATTTCTGACCTTTCTCCATCGATTTACATTTGCATCTGACAAGCAAGTCTCCTACCCAACAGATTCAACCGAAATTGCAAACCAAATCTGTTCCTGTGCTCTAGCTCTTTATAAGTCACGTAACACAATCCCTTCCCAGTCAGTGGTTGCATGCAGAGACCAATACAAACCCATTTCCTCCTCCCATCTTCAGAGTGAAAACGTTACATCAGGCATGGATCTTGACATCCTGTTGTCCTGGAACCAGTGAATCAGAAAGTTCCTTCCTCACAATTGTATTCTTTGGAGGTGGAAAATAATTAACTTCCCCACCCCCTCCTCCTTCCTACTGCCACTGTCAAAGTTAGAAATTCACTTGACTCTGTCTGGAAAAAAAACCCAGCCATCATAATTCAGTGCCAGAGAAAGTTTTGTTGATCAAAGCACAGTCTGGTCTTCCCAAGGACACTGCCTCACTACATCACATCATCCAGTCCAGCAACACAGCAGGTATTTTATTTTTGTTTTTAAAGTTCCTTTCAAGAGGTGAATGAATCAATAATGGAAGTTGAACTCGATATGTTACCAAAAGAGTGAACAACAGAAAAATAAAACTAGAAAATCAATTATCAGGAAACTCATTGTTTGAAATATATTTTTCAGCAAAAAACCCATAAAAATAGTAAGGGTACAACAAGTCTTAGGGACTGTATACAAAAGCCATCTATTTTACAGTTAACCAGGACATTTAGACTTAAAAGTGCTCTAGGTTTTCCACATTTGTGTGGAACACTGAGCATCTCTGTGAGAAACTAGGAGAGCAGTTTTGCATTCGTGTTAGGTAAGGACAAAATTCCTGTTTCAGGTTATTGCCTTTGTATGAGAGAATAAGCTCTCCAAAAATGGGATTTGGGGCAGAAGGAAAACAGTGATAATCCCCACTATCCACATCCCATCCATTTTTCCTCAGGACAAAAAGGTGTTCTGCTTCAGCCAACTGTTTTGACTAGCACTTCCAAATTTGTAAGAAGGCTAACTAATTAGTGATATTGCATTTTTCAAGAATCACAGTAAGCCCATATCACATCAAATAAAGAAAGGGGGAATGCCACTATACTGATATAACTTTCAGAAATCTTGAAGGACTAGAAATCCTAGCCTTCCAAAGAAAAATTGCACCTAATTGCRCCTACATTTAAAAGTGAAAGTATCAGACGAATCACTTACTGAAAAAACACCACTCTGTCTTACTCCCATGACAAAAAAAAAAAAAATGGGGGGGGAATCACAATGAAAACAACCCCCCAAAATCTAAAATTTCACTGGGCATTAACTGTGCAGAGTTGGTAAGTAACAACCCTACAACCCTTCCGAGTACACATTATATGGATTCAGCTGTACAAAGAACAGTTGCAGTATGGCATGCACAGCATCTCTCTAGCTAAAGGAAAATCTAAAACCCAAATGTGCACACCCCAGAAGAATATGTATCACCTAGACTAAATCCTGAAAAGGAGGGGGAAAAAAATCTTCTACATCTTTTTCTTAATAATTGTGCAGTATAGAGGAGAAAAAATGTGTCTGAAACTAAAGGAACATGAAATGAGGGGGGAAAAAAAGCATGACCAATCTTAACTAATATTCTAAATATGGAAGACAACTGTCCTGGTTCAAAAATTCATTGGAAGAGAGAAATTTTGTGCAGTCTTACTAATGTGTGCACAGAATAATATAAAGCAGATTTTTTTGGAAAGTAGGAGGGCTGAATGAAAATGTTAATTATAACATGTTGTAATAAGGATACCCCCAAGATCAGCCCTATCTTTTTTGCTACAGCATAGTCCCTAGGCATATGGCTAACTACTCCTTGATCATTATCCTGGCTAAAACTAAAGCTACTGAAGTTTAGGAGACTCATATCTAACAGAATTTCTTTCATCTCTAATAATTGCTAAACTAGCATAATTACTCATACTTGAGGTGAAATAGAACCCAAGTTGTCTAATTTTAAAACRAAAACAAACCTCAACACCTCTTTTGGTCTTTGCACATCCATCTTTTGTCAGAGTCTTATGCCAAATGTTACATTACGATTTAAAAGTATTTAGAAACCTCTCTTGTGCTGTCCAACTTTTATAAAGACAGCAACTGGAAAACTTTAATGCTTTGTAGTAACACTCTGCAAAATGTATTTGAAAACAGGCATGTACATTTTCACAGCACCAAATAAAACATGCCAAATTCTTTGTAGATCTGTATGTTGTCCCTTCAGGGAAATAAATAAATAAATAAATAAATGTACATATCTATGTCACAGTTCTGATTTAAATGAAATAGTGCATTTTCACCACCCCCAACTGGGACTGATTCTGAGCTTAGGTAGCCCTGTAGAAACCAATGGAAACTGTAAAATACAGCTAGGAAAAGATGCCAGGAGGTTGTCTTAGGGTATCAGAACTTATACTGAATTTTAATCAATCTAAAAAAAACCTTCTCCAAATATCTTATTTTAATTCTTTTACACAGCAAAAAATACTGAATCCATATGGTCTACATAAAATGTTAACAGTTTTTCTGGATCTTTTCCTCATGTACAGTTATTCAAAAGGAAGATTTTTTTTTCCCAAAATGTGCAAGTTTGAAAATACTGAATCGTGTTTCAGAACAAAGAATTGAGAGTTATTAAACCAGCTGTAAATTAGACAGGATGAATTATAGAGCAACATAAAGCCTTTCAAGAGATCTTAGATCATGGTGGATAATGTTATCCTACACATGTTAGATAAGTGCCTCCATACTGACAGCTTCCCTTGTTCCACAAGTTGACAGCAACTCAGGAAAACAAAACCAAACCAATCCAATCCAAACACATCAGCAGCACTACTAAACCTCTTAATATTATCTTTGTCAYGAGATTTCACCTTTATGGAAACTAGCAGTACAACGAATAGCTGTTTATATGTTCCCTCCTAATAGTACCTAACGCCAAGCAGCAGACAGTGATGGTCAATACAACTCATGCTGGCCCCAGAAACGGCTGGGCAGCATTATTGTAATCCTACAGCTAATCAAGACCATCAATATCACTATGCATTGCCAAAGTCAGTGAATATTACTAAAGGTTAGGGATGGTTTTTTTGTTACAGATTTTTTTAATACATAAAGGAGCTGTGGCATRCTTTGGCAAGTCCAAAAGGGAACACTATAAATAGCCCGTATTATAAAAATATGCTAATCTTAAATCCTCTTTGTAATTTCTTTCTTTTTTTTTTCCTGTACTCTTTTATGTTTGGTATCTTAATTTTTGCCCTTTTTTGGATGGCCAAATAGAAGCCAGCAATTCACTCATGCATCAAACAGATGTTTTTGCTTTTCAGGCCAAATGGAATCTTATGAATTTTTTGTTCCCTCCCTATAAAATGATGATGCCAAAATAACACAGTTCCTGAAAACAGCCTGTTCAGAAAAAGTTCTTTGGACCAATAACACTGAAACTTTAAGTCAAGTTCACAGAAATAATGCCAATACTAATTGCTGTTTTTGTTTATGCTGGATTGATTATAGTCTAATCAGCAGACAATCTCATGACTTTTGAGCCTAGTCCATGCAATTTGGAAGCCAGGGAGGGCTGGGGCTGCGAGTAAACATTCAAATAGTTGACAGATACAGAAAAATGTAAAGGCTACTGTAGGAAGGGGATTCGAATGTCAAATTCTCTCTGAACTATTGCTGCTATTTAGCAACACTTTGTTTTAATCCACGGCTATTCTATCTTCCTTAGTACTACACCACATAACCTGCACCTCTGTATGAGAAACATCCTTTCACTTGGCATCTATGATGAGGAAACAAGTCATATTAAAACAGATACCTTTACTCAGTCCACCAATACTCTGCATGAATTGAGTTGCAGTTGTAAATTCATTCAAGATGGAAAGAGTACCTAGGTTTCCTCAAAAACAGGAACAACTTCAGGAGACATTCTGGGCTTGGCAAAATRTTTCAAGATACAAGCCTTTCTTTAAGCAGAGCATGGGTATGTAAAACAGCTGAGAAATGCTTCCTGCTCGTCTTTCTAGGAACTAACACTTAGTAATTTTATTTCTGCGTGTAGGATACAAAATTACACTGAGTAAAAATTTACTTTGAAGTAAAACCACAGTATTCTTTTTCTTTTTTTCCCTAGAAGAAATCAGAGATCAGCACTCCTACTAAACATGTGGAGCTGTACTAGTTTCCTTGTGATGGCTTATCTAGCAACTACCATTTCAGTGATTTTTTCACTGGTGACTTTGAAAGTAATAATGATTATTACCTGGCTTTAGCTTAGAGAAATCGGTGTTTAACATTTAGTAGGACTACATTTTCATTCAGTTTTGAATGAAGAATGCCTAGTTTTCTTTGAAAGTGACTGTATTTTTGTAACTTTTTTTTTCTAAACAAACTTTCTCATCAAAAGCCGGTAGTAAGGGCAAAGAAAAAACCTCAAACCCTCCTAAAACTAAAACCCCATAAACCAGAAAGGAAGAAGGGGGGAAGACAGTCAGTAACCCAAGTGTGATATCTCCAAAGCACGCCAACTCACAAAAAAAGGTTTGCAACTCAAATGGCCAAGTTAAACAAGATACAAGCTGCTTTCCCCCCCTCCCTTGCTTTCTCTTCACAGGGGTCTCGGAAACAGTTTTAGTTAGGGAATGGCACTGCCCCTGGGTGTTAGGAGTTTAAGGAGTCATAACAATTGCCCTTCTTCAATACCCTTCATTTGCACAGTGCCTCTTTTGGGGCTTGTACACGAGTATCATGTCTCCGACTTCTTTTTCCCCACCTGCTTTTCTCCAGCTATCCTCCCTCCCTCACTAAACGCATTAGGTGATTTTGATCAGGTCAATGATACTTAATAGATTTTTTTTTTTTCCAGAAACTAGCCAAGGAAATGGGATAAATTAATCAGTAGAATGAAATATAGGTCAGGACTGATGAGTTTGATGCAACTGATCCTTCCCCTGCCTGAAAGTACCCGACAGTTGAACTTTAATTCCTCCTTCCTAAAGCAAAATAAAATATTCAAATAACAGTTTTTCAGAAAGTCGTCATTTACTCTCCTTTTGAGACTTTTTTGTTGCCACAAACCTGCAGTATACTTGTAAGAGACAGTGTTTTTCACAGAAAAAAAAAAAATCTTATTTTTCCTCGGAAAGAAGATTTTATTAATCTTAAATTACAAGAGGCTTATCTAATGTTAGCCATGCCTATTTTCTTTCCTAGGTCCAAAYCTGAGATGCAATCTTCACCAAGTGCTGGGGGACAGTCAGACCAAAGTTGGCGAGAAACCAAAACCGGGAAGGGGGCGGGGGGGGGGGGGGGGGNNNGGGGGGGGGGGAGGGAAAGGAAGGATAGAGAAATAAATATAAAAGGAATGTAAACAGAAACCAGGGTAATTCAAAAAAGCATATTTTCAAAAAATAGAAGAAATTTAGTCATTAGCTAGTTCTTAACACCCACCATTTCAGATGAACATTAGTTTCATGCATTCAAAATGAAAAACTCAATTGTCATTTTGTTTTAATGTATTTACCTGCCTTGTATCAGTATTCCCTTAAGATATAAGTTTCAAATTAAGTTATCAAAAGTGACAGACATATCAAAAATATCTCTTATATCTTCCCCACAGAAAGGGTTGCTAAGTACATGACAAATTGGAAATGTAATGTGTAACTCCATATTTTATTTAGATGTAAAACAGCACTCATGAGTTTAAATAACTCATTTACATACATTCAAAGAACAGTTTTTCAAATAAGCTATTTAAAATACTGTTTATTTTTATCTGTAGAACTACATTTTGTACTGACTAAATCAGTAATACTTAAGAAATAAGGAATACTTAAGAAATAAGTGCTGCATTGGAGGTACAGTTGAAATTCTCCTTGCAACATTACTTACAGCTTTTGTTTGTTCACTAAAAATGAAGATGTAATAATTGATGGGCAAACTCTTATGCATGAATTTAAATGCAAGCATCTTTCAGCTCCTCAGATGAATCGCATTATTAGCCCTTTCAGAAATCTTACAGTCGGACTGCTTTCAGAATACTATTAATCCACTCAGAAACTGACATGATTCAAGAAAAATAAAACAGGGAAACTGAAAGAGATATTTGAACAAAGGCCACCAAGAATGATAACCTACTCCCCAAAGGTAATTACTGCAGCAATAATTACAGATGATGATTGATTTACTGCCTGGTTTTAGTTGAAAAATAGTAAATAAGACTCTGCAAAGAAAYCTCTATCATCTTCATCCTGAACATTAAGGGGTTTTCTTAAATCAGTAGTTTATTGTCAGCAAATCCAGGCTGCTCCATCTGAATAATACTATGTTGCTGTTTTCTCATTGTAGGTGTTCTCAGGCAATTGGTACATAAGAAAGGCAAAGCCCATACCTCCACATAAAATGGAAGCTGAATCTTTTGTTTTAAATTAAGTGTGATGTTTACAGGAAGAYATTTGAAACAAACCTTCTCTCTGTAACACATGTAACAAATCACCACGAGTGAAACATGTCCAACGTCTAACAGGAAAACAATTTCCTCTATTTGCCAATTAATTCTGAACCTTTATCTCTTTGCACTTAAATACTTGGAGGTCTAAGACTACCCCTCAGTTAAAGTTTTCCTGCATCTTTGCAAATATGGCTAATTGGTCGCTCTCCTACTGGCTCTAAAACTCTTATGCGCACATAAATAAATCCTCCCTGGGAAGCTCAGGATATAAGTGTGCGCCCAAGCAACAGAACTTTCATTGTGGTATCATTTTTAAAAGGTAAAGGGAAGAGCGGCTCGTTTGTTCTTCACAAGATGCCAAACAAAAGCACCACTGAACTGCACAAACTTTGGTAAACTAGATACAGAAGGCAGCAGCAGGTAAAGCAGTAAATTCAAGGCACCCTTTATTCCCTTCTAAAGTATCTGGAGAGTTCAAAAAAAAAAAAAAGGAAAACGAAAAAGAAAAGAAAAAAGAATTGAAGCCTGGTCTAAAGCTCCCTGAAGTCAACAAGAAGACTTTGAAAAGGGAACTCCTGGAAAGAGTTGTTGYAAGGGAAGGGAGCGCAGTTTTTTGCCAGGTCCTCCTGTGCAAGTCCATAAAAGCAGACCCCGCTCCTGCTTTCTAACTATGAAACTGCGCTGGTTTCCAGTCACTTAACTCCTGGTGTTCGCCAGCCCAGCCGGGAAGGAAACGAGGCCTGCCGCCCGCCACGGCGCGGCTCGGGTCACCTCCCTGGCCGGGGCTGGCCGGGCTCTGCGCCCCGGCACCGGCGGTAGCCCCCCGGGCCGCACCAGTCGCCCTCAGCTCCGATGGCCTTTCCCCCTCGCCTCCCTTTCCCCCCTTCACACCCCTACCCCCCAAAAGTAGACAACTTATAGATGTTCTGACCTGACGCCACCCAGGCTTTATTCAACTTCACTGCACTGTACAGACCGGCCCGGGAGGAGCGCGCCCATCCAGAGATGTTTATTTGAGATGACAGCCACCCTCAGCCGCCTTCCCCGCTCGCCGGCGGGGAGAAGCCCCTACCCGCCCGGCGGCTCCCGGCTCCTCGGGGGGCGGCCACCGGCTCCTGGGGGGAGCGGGGGGGCAGCCGAGGGCTGCCCGCTCCTCGGGGGGCGCGGGATGCGCGGGCGGGCGGGAGATGCTCCGCGCCGCGCCGGGCGGAGGGGCGGCGGCGAGGGGCCCGCCGGGGGAGGAGGGGGCGCCCGGGCCRGGACGCGGCCGGCTCCTCCACAGCCGCACAAGCCGCCCTTTGTCCTCCTCCGGGTCCCGGGCTTTCCCCCCGCCTCCTCCGGGGGTCCGGAACGAGTCCCTGCGACTTGGGGCTTGCGGGGCGCGCTCCCCCCGGCACCACGCCCGCACCCCTTAACTATGTATTTAGGCGCGGGCTTATTTATTTAACCCCCCCGCCGCCGCCGCCCCTCACACACGTCCCCCCGGGCGGCGAGGGGCCGCTTCACGTGACAGCCGGCGCCACATTCCTGCACAGCCCCAACTCCGGCCCCGCGCCGGGAACTTCGGCCGCCCCACCCCCGCCCGCCGCCCCGAAACTTCCCTCGCCCGCCCGCCGGGACCGGAGCGGAGCGGGGCCGGGAGCCGAGCGGGGCGGGAAGTGGGGGTGGGGGGGGAAGCCCGCAACTTGTGTACCGTTTATTTTAAAAAGCAGCGCTGCTGGCGGGGCGGGCGGCTAAGGCGCCGCCGCCCGCGCCCGCGGAGGGAGGGAGGGATGGAGGGACGGAGGGAGGCGGGCCGGGCCGCGGGGCTGCGGCAGCGGGCTGTCACCGCGGCGCCCGGCGGCAACTTTTCCAGCGCGGCGAGTTTGGGTCGCGCCGGCCGTTTCGGGTCGGGGTGTCTCCCACCATCCCCCCCACACACCCTCCCCATCTTTGTTTCGGGGTTGTTCGCGGCGAGGGCGGTCACGGGTGCGGGGCTGCCGCGGCCGGAGCGGGCGCGCAGGGAGCCGCGGAGCCGGGCTGGGGCTGCCCACCGCGGCGTTTCGCGGGAGAGCGGGCCGGGGGAGGGGGAAGGGGGAAGGAAAGGGAGGGGGGTAGTACTTACCTTTGAGTGATCTTGGTTTAGCTTGCTTGCGGCGAGACATCCTAAAAGCAAACAGCTGAAGTTGTTTCAATTTCAGCCCTATCAGAAACTACACTTCCTCGCAGCCGAGGAGACCCTGCAAGACTTGCGCTCCTCCGGCGGCTCCCTCGCTCCTGCCCTCCCTCCCTGTCTCCGCCGGCGGCTGGCTGGGGGGCTCAGCGCCTTGGCCAGGCAGCTGCAACCAAAACTTTCCAAGCTTTCAGCCCCCCTCCCCCCTTTCCCGATCCCCCCACTCAATTTACAAAAAAAGAAAAAAGCCACCAAATCAAGCAGAATACTTTCAATTCTTCAACAAAAAAAAAAAGCCCCCCAAATGCAGCGAGAGAGGGGAAAGGAGTCCGATTGTTAGTATAATTTCTTTTTACTCAAGAATTTACATATTCGATTAAAAGCGGATAATTTGAAGGAAAAAAAAAAACCTGCTGAAAATAATCTGCTTTTCCTATTTGCTTTGCAAAAAAAAAGTGTAAAAAAATCCTCTTGATTTGTTTACAAACCGATTCTTTGTGCAATTTGCAAAAAAAAAGAAGGAAAAAACCCAAACCTGATTAAAGTCTTGCACAAAAATATATATATCTGTAGATAATCAACCCCCTTGAATCGCCCGCCGGAGTGAAGACAGTTATAAATGCGGGGGGGGTGGGGGGAAGAATGAAAGAAACAAAAATCACTTTAAAAAATGCAAAGCAACAAAAAGCCCTTCCCTTCTTTAAAGAAAAAAAAAAAAATGAAAATACCCTAAACTATTTTTTCCAACAAAAAAAAGCTCCAATTTTTTTTTGTTGTTTGTTTTTGTTGTTGTTTGGGCTTTTTGTTTGTTTCCCCCCCTC
>JACAXG010000001.1:11114052-11407692 GCA_018881555.1 Amblyornis subalaris | reverse complement strand
GGGAAGGGAAAAAAAAAAATCCCCGCCGCCGCCCCGCTCACACACATACATACACGCCGCCGCTGTAATGTTATTAGAGCTACACAGCGTATTTCTCGGGTCTCTTCTGCTCTCTCTTTTTCTCTTCAGAAATTAAGGCAGAGCCGCGACTGAGAGTGGGAAAGGTCCCCCTTCTGGTAGGATGGATGTACGGAGGGAAGGCAGGCAGGCAGCGCCGGGCGGCAGCTAGCGAGGGGGGATTTATGGCTGGGGCTGCTGCATTGTTGCCGGCGGCTTTTCTTTATTTTCTTTTTTTTTGCTTCCCCCCCCCCCCCCCCCCCCCCCAGTGTTGTCCTAGAGATGCTGGATGCGGTTTTGTTTGTCAAGCAGCTAACCTGCCAAGTCTCACTCATTACGGATTAACTTTAAAGGCAGTTTTGTTTTGTTTTCGAGAGGGGGAAGTCTCTTTGAGTCTGGTGCTGAAGGATTTTCCAATACGATTTAAAAATTAATATTTTTACAACTCACCTTTTGTCTTAAAATGTTAAGCCGCTTAAATTACCACGGGCTGGCAACCCCCGAAATAACTTTTTTTTTTAAAGCTCTTTGTGAGAGGTAAGGAAACATGCTACTCTCGGTAACTAAATAATATATTACCAGGAGAATTGTTTCTAAAATTGATTGCACTGTTTTCCAGATACAGTTTTGTTTACTAAGACTCCCCTCCTCCCAACAAGAACCATCTCCGTGATTCACTCCGCGGAGCAAGGGTATTTATTTATTTACTAATTGATTGGAGGGAATATACATGACATACAGTACATCAGAAGCTACGAACAGAGGACCTTAAAAACTGCTGGGACCTACATTTTGCTGTATAGAGGTTTAATATAAATTAAGTGGGATGATTAACTGTGTCAGTATCTAAAGCGCGATGAGGAGAAAGCATTGCTCTGCACTTGGAAATCAAGGCAATCTCAGCTCGCATAGAAAGGGAGAGAGACATACACATGGAGATGTTAACACACAGCATCATTAACCCAGCCAAGTCCTTCCACCGAGTTAACTCATATCCATGCTGAAATCTGATATTTAAAAGTAGCAATGTAGTGCAAAAGCCCCTGATTTTTTTTTTTTTCTGGTGTTCTTATTTTTATTAACTGAGCTTCACCAGTTTCAAAGTTACAGGTGGTATTTACTGGGGTTTACATTCATGCTGTCAGTCAAACAAGTGTCACTATATATCACTGTGTGTTAAGAAAACATACTTTGTGATTGAAGAATGGAGTTGTGTTTGGACATGTATTTTACAAGTAACAAAATCCATTTAATTGACATAAAAAAACACGGCTGCTGCTAGTAACTTTTGGGTAGAGTCCTGCTCGTAGTCATAAAAATAACTCCAAAGAGAACAAAGCGCTTCAGTCCGGAGGAATGGCTGTTTAGGTAGCCGTGTGGGTGCCATGCTTTCACATAATGATTGTGTTTATACATGACAGGAAGCATCTGTAATCCACAGCTGCGGGTGCTCCAGCCCAAAGTCCTGATAAAATCTACACCTRTGCTTCTGCATGAATGAAAACAGACTTCTTGAGCAGACCAGAAAAGCAGCCTGCGTTTCTAAAGTTTTTAGCACTCCGTGATCACCATCCGCCTTCTCCCTACTTTTCTGCAGACCGACCTCTGTTCTGCCTTCATTTCTAACAACTCTACTCTGCTCACTGCTTTTACACTTTTTTGCTCAAATGCTGGCTTTCCCCCCCCTGCTTTGGCCAATAGAAATGCATTTATATTGTCTTCTTTCCCCCTCTCTGTCTCTCCCCCCTGCACCCCTCCCCATCGCAGAGAGGCACAAAAAAACCCAGAGCTTGCATCCTTTTTATTTCCTAGCTCAGCGCTCAGCATTGACTCTCGCCAAAGTGAGAAGCACTCTTTCCCTGAAGTTACCTTGTCTCAGGAAATTCACAGATGCAACAAAACGAAGGCTTTGTTAAGCCGTCTCAGACCAGTCTCATCTTTAAATCCCCTTCATTTCCATTGCTGTGTCACAGGAAAATCAAGCTAGAGCAGAGAGTATATAACGGCTTCTTAAAATATTTTTAGGCTACTTCAGCTATCCTTTCTCACTCTCTCTGTGGAAGAAGTGTGCAACAGTTTAAGTTGGAACTGGGCAAAATGAAGTTACAGTTAAACAGGACGTGTAATGCCTTTGCAAAGATGACCTGTAACACAAGGTCTACTACATTTCACAGTTAGACCTGCTCAAGTAACAACCTGAGTTTTCCTGGCATTAACGGAATCTGATTTCCGCAGTTCTGTTCCTTAACGATAGAGCCATTCTTCAAGAAATCACACTCCAGTTTCTAATTTATATATCCTGATTTTCTTTCCTGCTGCTGCGTGTGAATGTTCCAGTACAGAAGACAGCTAAATAGGAATTGTGTCAATATGATTATAAGATCTTTTTTATTTCTTTGTTTTTGAGAAGACTGGGTTAGAATAGTGGTAAAGGAAAACAACCGTCTTAAATTAATTACTGTCATAATTTGAAAAATGCCCTTCCTTTTCCCAGTAATTAATTTCAGTTCAAGAATTCAAAAAATCAGCTGCAGTGAAGTTTAATCCATCTCTGTAAATGCACAAGAATGGAAAAATATGCAGCTCTTCATAGGCTGCTAACAACACACAGAAATGCATGTATACATTTCCAAAAAGTGAATTATAAAAGCTCATATATAAGAGAAGCAAAAAAATCTTGAATTAAGACTCTCCCTTTGTTACTGGTGAATGTGTTGTATAGTATATATAGTATCAGATATCACTCACTTTCACTTGCTCCACTGTAATAGCATATACAAATGGGAAATATTTGGTACCTACTGAAAATGTTATGTGATGCAACTCAACAGYGGTTTCATGATGGGAGTCTGTTTACAATAGATAAAATGGTTCCTACATTTATATTTTTCAAATTTTCTAACAATACAAAATCTTGCTACAGCAGATTAAACAGAAAAACAACAGTTTATGAAATATGACCTCCAAAAGACTAATTGTGGAAGAAATATTCATTCCCAGTCCAATAAATCCTTAATTTTAAATGTCAGCTGCAAAACATAAATCCCTTTAATAGATTTCAAACTGTGGTGACAAAGTTGTAATTGTAGGGTCCAGCCCACTCAAAATCAGTCCAATGCGCTCGCTTTTCATTAGCCAGTCTTCTGGGTTTTTTTTGTTGTTGTATTTTAATCTCATCTCCGATCTTTTAGGAATTTTCCATTGCATTCCTGAGCCTGGTTCTGGATTACTTTTGGCTGAGATTGAATTGAATCTTGTTGTTATTCCTCAATAGATGTCTGAAGTGCAAAGTCTACTTGACCATAACTTTCTGTGTCGTTTACTGCGGGGTAGCATGCACATAAAGACCCTCAAGTCATGTGAAATAAGAGCCTTGACCTCAAGACACAATAAAATTGGTTAGTTTAGTTGTAGCTCAAAAGGTCACTTTTTCTGGGATTGCCTCTGAGGGCTGTTTTAAACTAATTATTACCTTTGATTTTAACTTATCATTTGTTAACAAAAGAAAGAAAGGAAAAAAATACAACCCCCAGTTATAATTTGAACAGTTTGACTGGCATATATTTAACATTATGGACGTATGAAAAGACAAGGTCCCTACCTGAGGAGGAGCTTACAGTGTAAATTAGACAGAGCACTGTGAATAATAAAAGCAGGCAGAGGAGAGATTTGGATAAGTATGTGGGAATAGTGGGGAGGTGCATAAGAAATATGCAGAGTTGAGAAATATTCTACCAGTTGACACTAATCATGATACTTTTCTTCGTTGTTCTGTTTTCATGTAAGTATGGTAATAGTTTTGTTTTTCTCTATTTGCTTGCCTGTCAGTGAGCTATTCCATTGCAGAAGCTCTCCTTCTGATTTCTTTTTCTGTTGTAGGTTCTAGTACTATAGGTAATACAAGTACATCTTTATTTTTCTGCTCAGCCATGGCAAATAACACTGAAACCCCCCAAAATGTTATATATACTTCCCTTGGCAGTTTTTCCACAGCAGTCCACTGAAAAGTATGATTCTCTATTAATAGAAAACATAAATGAACTTGAAATTCTGGGCTTCTGACACTATCATCTCCCAAAAAGCCTCTGACACATCTTTAGGAGTTTGTTTGTTTGGGGGTTTTTTGTAATAAGATGTTTCTAAACATAAGTGGTGTTTGCTGTCAATTTATTTTTTCTTCTGCCTAGCTGCATTAGACAAACAAAAATATAAAAAGGTATAAAAAAGAGCCAAAGAGCTTCTTCCCACTCTTCTTTAACAAAGAGAATGCAATTCAACGCAGGCTTTATTCCTTTTAAGTGTTGAAAGTAAGATGCTATCAGAAATAGGAGTATCAGAAAAGGTAGTGGATCAACCTGAGAAATTAAACTGCAATCAATCAGTTTGAATCAAAGTAGGACCAGATGGTATTCATCCAAGAGCTCTGAAGGAACTGAAGACCAATGCAGGTGAGCTGCTAACAAAAATATGTAATTTATCATTAAAAACAGCTACTGTACCAGAGGACAGGAGAGTGGCCGAGGTTGTACCTATCTCTTAAAAAAGTGCTAATGATGATCCTGGGAATTGTAAACCAGTAGGTCTTACTTTAGTACTAGGAAACTATTCAGAGAATCAGTAAAAATAATATGCTTAGGCACACAGATCACAAGGAAAATCTGCAATGCTTCTGCCTACATTTGCTCTACCCTCCTAGAACTACAGGAAAGAGTTAATTAGTAGTTGATGAAATAGAACCAGAAGATACAATTAATTTACTGTTTCCAACAGCTTATGGTAAGGTCTCTGACAAGAAAAACACAGCAGCTCCAGAATTAAAGTCCATCTATGTTGTAAAAACTGAATAAAAGAGGGAAAACAAAACCCAGATGTCAGAATTATTAGAATTAGAATTTGTCCCTGTGAAAACATTTTATAAACGCTGGCAGATTACCACAACTTCCTAACGAGCTGGTTATATTAGAAGTGAAGTAACTTACCTATAGTTGTAAAAGCAAGCTGTGTCAGAACCAGACTTCAGTTCATGAGCACCTAAGTTCCTGAGCTGCGTTTAGATGACTAGACAGCATCCCTTTCTCTAGGTACTGCAGAAGAATCAGTGGTCAGTTGAAGCAGAGAAAGAGGTTAACTCTGAATTGCCCCTGGGATCAATAGTGGCAATAAAGATGGTTTTGTTCAACTAATTCATTAACAAACTTGGGAGAAAAAGCTTCTTAATTAAAGCATGTAAAATTTGTTTTCACTGCAGCAGTCACAGCCTGCTTTCTGGTATTTAAACCCGGTACCCATTGCTCTAACAGGAAAATTCATGGGGGTATTTGGCCATGTATTAAGTTAACTGAATTTAGACAAAACTTGAAGAAATTCCAGAGCAAGCCCGTGAATTAAGATAAAATGGTGACATGGTAGCATGCAAAATTAAACAGACTAATGCCAAGGAGTGTATGCTGGAAAATATTTTCAAGAACTGATGGCTATTAATTAGCACGGGAAAATCTAAGCATCATTTACTGAAAATGCTATCCAGGATATTGCAGGAGCTTAGAAAACATACACAAGCAGAGAAGATATTCAGATACAGTATGAACAAAAAAGATGGTTAAACATAAAGTACTACTATGCAATTTCATGAGTAAAATGCTCATTTTACTCATGTAAAAAGCTGCATTTCAGGACATTCTCTTGTATTTTAGTCAGTGGGTTATAGGCAAGACATGGCAAACCAAGGAAACATACGAGAAATGCAGTAAACATGACTAATGAAACAGGGGAAAGGACCTGTAGGCAGATTTAAACGAAGACAACATTTAATTTAGAAAGAGAAAGAGGTAGAAGAGTTTTGAAGAGTTTTAGGACCACATAAAATTCCAGTTGATACAGAAGAGCTCAGGTGTTCCTGACTGTTCTCTTGTTTTTTGTAAAAAATAAGTGGGAAGCGCATTTAATTGAATATATGGAGATGCTTTTTTATCAGAATATGTAGTTAAATTGTGGGATTTATTGCTTCTGCATAGGATTGAGGAAAACAGCTTTGGGGCAATGAGGGAGTGAAAATTAGAAAACAAAGAAGCAAATGAAAAAAGGAGGACTGACTCTTTGTCATGTCCTCCAGTTTCCTGAGATTCTTCACCTTCTCCTCCACACAAAGAGCACGTGGCCAGTGATATGCAGGTTTGGTGAAAGGGTGTCTCAGGTTGCAGAGGAAGACCTGAGAAACAGCCATCCCATGCAGCATGGTTTTCCCTCTAAAACCATTGCTTTTTCAGGCAGAAATCCAAATAGCTGCTGCTATAGGTCTCCCTAACTCCCACGGCTCAGTCTGAACAGCCCTCTTGGTCCGGGGTAAGGGACAGAATGAGGCAGGAGGAAAGAGCGGCCAAACTTGGAGCCTGACTCCCCTATGAAGCCTAGGACTGTGCTGCTTGACATCCTTTCCAGCCCTGCCAGCCTCTCCACAAGCATGCAAACTGCACTCCCCTGAGACTGGAGAAAGCAGTGGGAACTCGATGTGATTCTCCTTGTGGAATTTCTCAGCACTTTTTTCTTCCTCGGGATTTTTCCCAAGAGATCAGAGTATTTAGCCCTTACTTAGCTTTATCAAAGTATTAGACATTTATTTGATTAAGTATTGCATCTGCAGCCACACTAGCTAGAATAAAAATTATAAGGGCTATCAATCCTCATACTTCAGGGCATAAGCTGATCACCAGCTGGGGCCGAAAAGAAATTTCCCTCTGTGGTATAGTATTGCAATTAGGTGCATTAGGAGGGGGTTATGCCTTCCCCGGTAGCCTCAGGCATTGGCCAGTATGAGAGGCAGAGAGATACCAGGCTAGATGGACCACTGGTCTGCTCCAATACGGCAATTCCTTTGTTCTTAGGGCTGAATGTTTCTGCTGCCGAGCCGCCCTACTTTGTCATAATGTCAAAATCCAGCATTAATTATAATTCTGAAAATGAAGGAATATTCATGAATTATTATGTTGGCAATAACCGTGTGTAATGCAATAAAGACAAAAACAGTGTCTGCTGCAGAGTAAAAGGAAGTTGACAGCT
Organism: Amblyornis subalaris; assembly: GCA_018881555.1. Taxonomy (NCBI): domain Eukaryota; kingdom Metazoa; phylum Chordata; class Aves; order Passeriformes; family Ptilonorhynchidae; genus Amblyornis; species Amblyornis subalaris. The sequence continues at coordinate 11,400,579 of JACAXG010000001.1, read as the reverse complement.
TCAAGCACAAGGTGGTTTCTGTTTCCAGTTACCCTCCAGAACTCCTTGCACCCCAGAGTCAACACCTTTGAGAATAATGAAGTAATTACAATTTTATTTTACCATATTCTGACAACAGATTTGATTCAGTAGTGTCTGCACAGTTCAGACAAAGCAAAACACTCCAACAGTTTGACTATATAATGCTGATAGTTTTTATGTGCTCAAATTTAATCCCCCAAATGGCATGATGGCCTTCTTGGTGAGCTAATTTTAAATGAAATTTTCTTCTGTATTACTCTGGTTCCATCAGCATTTTGATAGAAATAAAAAAAAAAAAAAAAATCCAATAGCTGCTTTATTCCTGTCATGTTCTTTTTCTAAAGCAACTCTCGGAGATGATTGCAAGAGTACATTAAAGGCATGCATTTTCGAAGTTAGTCAGTTGTCAAAGTGATCCTGAAGGTTGACAATCACATTTAAGACAAATATAGAAATCTAAAAGAAATGCTTACAAGCAACTCTGTATTCTGGGCGATGATTTAGTTTGGAAATGCATCCAGTTCAAGGGTTAAATGAAAGCAAAAGCAATCACTTCAACCATGTTTTTGAAGAAAATAAACCAGCTTGATGTAAGCTAAATGAAGGGGGTCTGTGACTTAAAAGGAATGGACAGATAGAGAAAAAGGTCAGAAGATTAAATTTTCCCTAAGGGAAAAGTCATTCTTTGGAATCATTAACCTCCTTCTAGGTCACTACTGAAAAAAACAGCAGGAAATCCTACTGCTCCTAGAAAGATGGGTGCATCGTATACCACCCACTGACCTAGCAACTCTATGGCAAACATAATTGTGCTTACAAATTCTCCTCYAGGCATGCTTGGTTTTACTATGCCCATTTTAAAGCAATATGATCTTTTAGCTGAACTCTGAAGTGTATCTATAAAGACAATATTCCAGGAGCTTGGGATGTTAAAAAGAAGGATCACTTGCTTAAATGTCTTTTCTTTTAACAGAGAGAAATCTAGAAGCAGAGGTTTTGAATTTGAAAGTTGGTCAGTGACATGTTTTATCCATTAACCATTTCTTTTTAGGACTGAAATTAATCATGGTCACTGTTGCGATGCATTTTAGTGACTTTCTACGACCTAAAACACATTGCTAGGATCAACTTCATGTTTCAAAGTATCTATTTGTCTCAAAGACCCTGCATCAGAGTGTGTTTTTGAGGTTTTACTGTCAGCTAATTCTGCTGCCTCCTAGTGAAGTCAGAGAGTAAACAACACACCAAAGAGGAGAATTGGGTTCTAACATAAGAAATCCAGTCTTCCAGAAAGCATTTGGAGGATGCTCTGTAGCATTTATCAGACCGTATGCAGATGAATAGTCTTACCAGTATCAACGGAAACAAGTCTTTTGTCATGATCAAGCCTCAAAATAAGTGAGGGGAAGCTACCTCCAGTCAATTTCTACCACAATATCACGTGTGGAAACACATCTTCATTGAAAAGTGACCTCTTTTTCTTCCCCTCTTGCAACAGAAATAGAACTCTCAATCAACATAAATGCAAATTCACATTTGCTTTTGATGGAAGCTCCAAATCCAGTAAGAATTGGCAAGGCAGGGGTATGCCTGTAGCTCTGCAAAGTCCCTTGCCTACTTGGAGACTGTAGGCAAAGCTTGTATCCTAGTTCAGAATCAAGGACTTAAGAGTGTGTTATTACTGGAAAATATTCTGGCTACTATCTTAAAATCTTTTGTCTCTGGTCAGCAAATCTCTTTTCCTAAAAAAAGACATATTCAGAAGCAAATTTTAACATGGAAAAAAGACTTCAGCGACTTAGAAGGATGTTACATCGTAAAAACTATTAAAATCTTTGATCATCTATGAGGATATCTCAAATCTCAGGCCTGCTGGATGAACACTGAGCAATACTTTTTCTTAATTTAATGTTGTCTCTTTCCATTCCATTTACATATATGAAAGTGAAAAAAGAAAAATATACAGAAACTATCACAACCAATTGACTGCCCTGGAAGCAGAAGGTGCCTTGATTAGCTTTAATTTATGAAATTGTGCATTTTGTAAAATGCCACTTTTCACATGTAAGCAAGATCTTTGAAGATTTCAGAAGACAATGACATGACCCCTGGAGAATAAAGGCATTGAAAGAAATAGCTAAGAGAAAGACAAATAAAGCATAGTTTGTGGAAATTAGCACCCTTTACAAAGCCTCAAATAGGACAGAATCACACAGAGTTCACATTCTTCATGAAAACCATGATTTTTACTCATGTTCGCACGACTGAATAGTCAACGAGCAAAAATCTCTTCCTGAATGTTTGCAGCTCAATTACCTAATGTGAACGAGGTACAGGGGTAACAATTTCCTGATATGTGTATGGCAAGAAAAGGAATCGTATGGCTCTCTTGTTTTCTAGCCAAAATGTGTTTCTGAGGCAGGAAATCAAAAACACATCACAAACCTTGCGAGGAGACTACACACGTTCACTCTGCCGATATTAGTAGCTGTCAGGAGGCTGTCAGGCTCAGGGAGTCACAGCTCCCTAAAGCAGTGCTTCCCCAATGTCTCCTCCCCAGAAGTGTGGGTTTGGATCATGCTTTGCTAGGAAATAGTGAGGAAATATCACAGGGCTACAGCTGCTTAGAGAACTCCCCAAATTCAATACAAACAGCGCTCCGAAACAAAGCGACCAAGGAGTGTTGCAGCAGAGCCCTCAGCTGAGCAGCAAGATGCAAGATTTATTATGACACAGTGCAGGGGATATCTGAAATGGAAGTCAAGGCATTAATGTGTCTTTGCCTCCTCCGCCCCCCCGTCTCCTTTTTTCTTTATAATTCATATATATACATATACATAATTGTTTCTTTTCTCAAGTGACATGACATGTAAAATGATTGAAAATTTTAGGAGGTGAGTATTTCCTAAGATCTTTTCTACTTGTTTTTCCTGTGTTCCAGTGTTCTCTACCCACAGGACACTGAAATGCTGAAATTTCAGCAGTTCATATGTTTGCCTGCCCACCTCTTTTATTAAAGGGTTGTGTTTCTTTTCTGTCAACACCTATTCTTTAGCACACATCTCTGTTATCATTCAGGAAAATGTTGGCATAGCCTTTTTTGGGGGTTATTTTTTTTCTTCTTTTAAATTCATTTCTATATCTGGGCTTTTCCTTTTAAGTCCCCTTGATTTCTGTCATCAGTTTCAACCCCAAAGTTCTCAGTTTCGCAAGACAATAAGCTATTTTCACACATGTGAAAAGCTCTGTAAAGTGGAATCGCAGATGCCACATTTACATGTTTATGTTTTCTGTTTCTGTTTTTTWTTTCAGTCTGTCACTTGATTCAGCTCTCCAAGTCCAAGATTTTTCAGTGGAGCTGAGAGACTCTCTCAGTTCTTCTGCCCAGATCTCTAGCTTTACAAAATAAGCAGGTATCTTGAGCTACGTGGCAGCTTCAGTTCCAAGGATAAAAGCAACCGCTGTAAAATCCAGCAATGACCCCATGCACAAACGCTCACAGGCTCTCACACACGTGACCCGTAAACCAGTGCAGTTAATTTTCCATACAGTCCTGTCCCTTTCTATGTGGAGAAGAAAAAAAGAAAAAAGAAAGAAGAAAAAAAGAGGCTGTGAAAGGTGAGTTTTTGAAGAAGAAATCCCTCTGAGGCTCCTCTCGCCGAGATTCCCCGCTAGGATTGCAGGGGGCAAGAGAAGACCTGCTTTTGGCTCAGTGTGGTAGAGGCCGTGGGATCTGCCCCCAAATCTGGCAGCTCGGTGGGGTGCCGTGACCTCTCACCCTGGCGCCTTGGCAGCTCAGCCCCATTGTTCCCGGGGGCAGGGGGCTGGCGAAGCCAGGAGGGGGGTGAACATCGCCACAACTTTTGTGGCTCTGGGAAAGGAGATCATCTCTATGTGGAGATCTGGAAGATGTGAGCTGGCCCATATTTATTGATAGTATTCAAGATTTCCAGAGTGCTCAGATAATATAAAAAAGAACCATGAAAGTGAAAAGATGCACTCACTGGAAGTGGCACGTACAAATTTAGCTTCCCTCCTCCAAGTATTCTTGCCTGCATGTACATGAGCTCCTGGTATTCTCCCTGCAGCTCAGGGAAGCAGAGAAGCCACGAGTGAATCACTCTACCCTGAGCTCCAGTTACTTGCTCCACGCTAACCTGCAGTTACCTGCTTCTCATATTTTTCAAAGGCTTCTAATTTGGCCAGATCGAGGTCTTTTTTCACAAGAACAAAAAAAAGCTCATTGCTGTCACCAAAAGTGACACCCTCCCCATATATCTCCCTCCCCCTCCTGCACATCCAATTATCAAGTCTCTTTTCCAACGTATGAGATCTCTAGAGCTTCTCAATGAAGGGTTTGTAATAATTCTTTTAACATGGCAAAACACCACATTATTCCCTAAACATTAATGTTGCATGAATGCGAGACTTCTTTTCCCCATGAAATTTCCTTTTTGATTTTACAAAACAGAAAGTGCAATTTAAAACAATGCTAATGGAGCTCATATCTTCCACGATCTAAAATTATTTTGTGTGGTGCCAATAACTAGCTTGCTAAAAATGCTTGTCTGAGGAACCAACCTGACCTTGAACAAGGGCACTCGAGCCCTTTCTTTCTGGACAGTGTCCTTCTGAGCATCCAGTAAAATATCGCATGTTGTTTGGCAATTTGTGTACTGAAACACCAGAGTTCCACATTTCAGATCTGCTTAACACCCTATGCCATTCAAACACTTGTCACTAGCTAAATTACCACCTATTAAAATGATTACATCCTACCCATGGTGTCTTTGAGTTTCTGTTCAGATATGGGCCATTTTTTCCCTCTGTGGTGCTTCCCTCCAGTACAAACCCCTGAACTCTTGAACAACCTAAGGTGCTGGAGCATTTGCTGGAGGAGAAGGCCATAGCACATTCAGGAAGGCAGACACAGAAATGACAGAGAGGCTGTAGACATTTTCATGATTTTGCACCCTTTTGGAGATGTGAAATCAAGGGGTATCTGGCCAACAAGACAGATAGCCAAGAGAAGATTTACTGAGGAAAGACAATGGATATACACAATTAACTCCAATAAAAATATTGAGGAAAAATCTGAGGAACTATAGTCTTTCTTGTCTAAACCAACATCTTACAATTTCTGTCTTTGGAGTTAATAGTTAAAGACTAGAGCTGTAATACACTCCAAGACACTTTCTTGATTTCGTGGGGTCACTCTACTATATTTTCTTGTTTATGTAAGGTGTAAATGATGTATCTGATACATCCACCCTGAAAACTAAACTGAGTTTTTAACCAGTTTGTGTCATTATTAAATCTTAGCACTACATTTCATGTTGACATGTCATAAAAATACCTCCATGCCCAGTTTTCTGCTTGGGTGTCATCACTCAGTGATCATGAGAGCATGAAACCAGATGCTGTTCCAGGTCGGTGTAACTACGATTTGGCTAAACAAAAATAAAATGGCTTTTCATGCTTATTGATCTTGATTTTTTTGGCCATTTTTACACTTCATTGCCTATAAGCTCAGTAAGGATGTGCTTTGTAAAAGGAACTGAAGTTTCTTTTCTCAGTGGATTAGACATTTCACATTTTAGTGACTCCCACTAACATTTCCATTCCCCCCTCCCAAAAGCAGCCCTTTCCATTGACTTAAAAAAAAAAAAAAGGATTGATCTTTAAGTAATACATATGATATTAGTTTTTCCGTTTTAAAATAATCACATTATTGCAGACATTTTAATAGCTGTAGAGGTTGCTATGTATTAACATGATTCATGGTCCTTGACAGCAGTGTCTCTGAAAATCCCACAGGAATGCAAAATACAAAACTCCACACACGTTCAAATTTTACTGCCTGCAGCTAAAAGAAGGGAAAAAAACTTAAAACTGTTGAAACCCTTCAACTTTAAAAGCATTAATAGATGGTCCCAGGGGATTAAATCTAAATCTTAATGTGTAAAAATCAAGTTAATAACCACAGAGATTAATATGGTTGCATTTGATTATTGTGATAATGCAAACAATTAGTACTGCTAAAGTGAGATATATTAGCCTCCTACTTGCCCCACACACATCTGCAAAGCATTGGAAATAAATGGAAATAAAACATTTTGCTCTGAAAGGTTTTTCTTTTTTCTTTTTGCCTTTGTCTTATTTTCTCTGTAGCTGACTCATTTTTAAACTATAATTGTTAACATTTTATTTTTAAGCCTCTCTTTTTATAAGACTCGCATAAAATTGGTTGCCATAATCATCCATTCCATATTGTCAGCAAATTATGCATTCCTTGCCAATACCAGTAAATAAATAAATCCTCTAGATAAATGACATGACACTTTTTTTTTCCTTCTTTCTTTTAAGGACGAAAAATGCCATGCAAATATATTAACCTGAGGAAAATAAGAACTTCTTCCTAGTCCACTGTTGGTTTAATCCAGAATGCCCTGGGAATGGAACCAAGCATCTAATCCAATCTATATTATAGGTGGAGTTGGAAGTGCCACCTATACTTAATACTTGACACTTCCCATTATGAAACCCTTTTTTCAGTTGCAAATAACTGTGCCAGACTTTTAAGTGTTCGACTAAAATTCCCCTTGCTGGATGAATGCCTCTCTTTGATTTATTTGTTGTTCTAAAATTTTAGTGAAAAACATTTCAGCAGTTTCCAAGAACAAGATTATAGAAATTATATTATTTTGCCCACATCAGAAAAAAGTCTTTGCAACCATTCAGTTTATTAACTCTAATATACCCATCCCTTGGAGCATGGACATTACGTTTGACATAGGAGAGGACCTGCCCAGTGTCAAGAATGTGAAAACAGACCAACTTTGGCCAAATGCTTAGCCTTTGCTCAAATCCAGTACACATTCTCAGGAATTTGGCAGCAACATCCTGCAAAGTCTCTGTCTGTACCAGGCACGCTCCAGCTTCCAAGTTGCAGTCTCTGAGCAAAACTTGCCCCCTTATTGCTGCTCCCAAATTCTGTGGTTGCATGTGTTTAGGCATGGGATGCAGGACTGCAGGAAAGTGGAGGCAGAAACCTGAGGTTAGATGTCAGTTGTTTGAGAGTGTGAAACAAAGACTGTCATCCTGGCTTGGCAAGAAGCACGAGTGCAGGAGGAAAAGGAGCTCAAGAAAGGCGTCCAAGGGAGAAGCTTGGTCACTTACTGCCTCATGGGATGGTAGAAGGATTGAAAACAGGATGAGGAGCAAGGGGATGAGGAACTGGGACTGGAACTGAGGTGGACAAAAAGTGAGCTGCCTGTGAGAAATGCGGTGAGAAAAACCTGGTGGTGCAGGGAGGGGGTACTGGGACCAACGTTGTAGGGTTGGAAGGTCACAGAATAGGCCACTGGCTGCTCCAGGAGCTGGAATGGAGCCCACCTTCTCCTACCTTGAATGACTGACATCAGCCCTGTAAGTCTAGACTTCTGTCCTGCTGCTAAGCCACCATGATGGGACTTCTGTGGGGTTTTCAAGTTGCCTTTTCAGAGAAAGATGTAGGATAGTACACACAAAGAAAACTTTAAAAGATAGGTATCGCATGATAAAGATTTTGAGGTGTAGGAACAATTGAAATTATTTATGCAGCCCTAACTTTCCCTCCCCCTTTTTGCTTTTCTGCAACATGATGTAGATGGACTTATCTGACAATCAGTTAGGAAAAGCATCAGAGAGAGATTGAACATATGATGTGTTGCAAGGCTGGAGAATTAGGAATAAATATGCAGGAAGAGAAAGGAGAGCTTCCTGGATGATACATTCAAATGTTGTCCTGCACAGAGTGGTCTGTCCTTGCCTCTTCCTCACGTGCAATGCTGTGGAAACACCAAGACCAAGCTGTTCATTGATAGTCACTTTCTATGTTTGGAGAGCATTTGACTTGGCACTCCAGCAGTCTCCCTTCCCAAGTGCCACCTGTGACTCCATCTGAGCTGTGCACTGTGGGTACACATGGCTGTGCAATTCTGAGTGCTCTGACATCCCAGCCTGTGGTGACTTAGCTTGGCCCTCTAGCATCAGTGTGAATGCCAGCCTTAGTTAAAGTCTTGTTGCCTCAGTTCCCCTTCTGAAAAATGGGAATAACACCAACCTACCTCTTGCATGAGTGTTGTGAAAATGAATGAATTACTATTTATGAAGTACTGTAATGATGAGTGCCCATGAGGAACAGCCCATGAGGAAATTAATTATTCTATCTTTGGAACAGGACTTGAATAGTGAGCAGCAAATAGGAGGTAGGACCATTACACTGGGTAATGAGAATGAAGCAGATGAATAGCATCCACTCTGTGCACTGAATGAGGCAAGGGCTTGTTGAAGAAAACAGGAAATATTGTGGTGATATGGTGGAAGACCATACCATACAAGGTGTATGGTAGGAGAAGGTAACTCTGTCATAAAACAGCTCTGGAGTGCTTGGGCTCATGTCACCACCACCCCAAACCCTCCCCAGCTCTGATGATGGACATGTATCACGCAGCCTAACATCCCCTGTGATCTCACCTTTCCTCTCCAATGGTTTCTAACACAGTTTCTGAGTCCAGCCAGCCCCAGTCTCCTCCCATCTGACTCATAGCTCAGTTTCCTTGCTTGGCCAGGCCCTGACTCAAAAACTGTTTCAGCTTCCCTCCCTTCATCCACAGCCATTAACCCCAGTTCCTATAATAACAGGAAAAAGCACATTCCTAACACAGAGACACCTTCCTCTATGAAAATCCTAATGCAGCTCAAAACCAAGGAATAGCAGAGCTTCAAAAAAGGCAAGGTATAATCAGAAAATACGCACAAATATGTGCAAATATGCAAATCTACATACATTTTCTAGCCTCAGCAGCAGCTATAGGTTTACAATGTCACCACAAACTTTCCAAAATTAATTCAATATGACTTCAGCTCAGTATTTATCTGGAATTATATGGGTTAGAAATTACAACTGAAAATAGGATTTTCCCCTAAAATACACCAGCAATCACAATCACAATCACAATCACAATCACAATCACAATCACAATCACAATCACAATGTATGGCAGTTCCTATCCTTCTTGCATAATATTGTTAATACCGACATGTATGAGAAAGAGAACCCAAATGCCTGTTTCCTGGCCTTGTAGATGGAGGGTAAATATATCTATATGGTACACTATTTTTTTCATAAATTTGTCTCAGCAGTAAGAAACAGTCAAAACAAAATCTGAATGTAGCTCATTCTAATTTCAGGTATGCCAAACTTTGAAGAAATCAATAAAAAAAGAATCTATGAGTACATTTTAAGTAGCAAGCTCAGGTTTGAAAATGTATTTTCAGATCAGTTCCCCGTTTGTTTCATTACCTTTCAAGCCATATGTCTCTCAAGACCATTTAAGCCAAGGGATAACCCAAGATTTCTCATTTTAGGTGCCAAGTTTGTAGCTCATGTCTGAGTAAGTTTCTTAAATTCAAGATTTTATGAAGGTTAAGTTTGTTAACTTTGAAAGTGGCTGCAAARGATTAGTGATTATTTTGTGCCATTGGAATTCATGGAGCTATGGTGGTCTGTGAGGGAAAGAAACTTAAAAAAAAAAAGGAAAATATTTAGGAAGGTATGTCTCTTAATGCTATGTGAGCCCTTCTGTGAAAGGGAGGGCAAAACCCCAGCTTTTGGCTAATGCTAGCTGGGTGGGAGAGCCACCAGACCAGCGGCTGCGTTCCCCCCTGACTGTTCAGAGGAATATGTGTCATTGAAGCTAGCACCACCCTTTAAGCAAGATGCTTGAGAAGTAAGACATGAAAGGAGCAGAAAAAGAAAGCTACATAACTACAAACAGTTATTTCTGCCTTGGCAAAGAAATAACCAGAAGGAAGGAAAACAGCAAATCAAGCTGGGGCTCTTTTGTTCTTCCACCTTGACAAGGATAGAGCCAGAAAGAATAAATACCAACCAGCAGCAAGTGTTACAGCTCACATGGAGAAATGGAGCAGCTGTGCAGTCAGGATCAAAGAGCAGAGGGTCTTTAATACTGTGGCACTCTGCTCTCTGGTTGTGCACTGCAAAACCAATAATGTTAATTGGCACACCTGGAACTTCATGTGACCAGTGTCACACAAGTAGTGTTCACACCTTCAGCACGTGATTGGGGTGTTAGCATATAGGCTGAAGTGCAAATCCATGAAACCTTCTGATCAGTTCTTCCACAGACAACCCAGACACGCAGTTACCACTACCCCACTTTTACATGCCTGCCAATACCTAGTGCAAGTGAGGTGGCATGGTCTGCTCCAGGAAGTACATTTAATCCCCTACCCTTGTGAGTAAATGCCACTAACAATCTGCCAGACCCATCTCCATTTTGTACATTCCACTCTTGTAACACTGTCCCAGCTGGTCACTCCATACCTTGGAGCACCCAGGCAGTATGGGCTTCATGTTTATCTTGGTGCCTGTGAGGCTGGTCAGTGCCTCATCACTGTGATGAAGGTCCAGATAGTCCCAAACACAGTAGGCAGAAGGGACGGCGCATGGAGAAGGGAAGGCACATGGTGAATCTGTCTTACTACGAGTGATGGGGCAAGTTTGTTCTGAGAAATTGATCTCAAGTAGCAGCATCTTTGATCTTGTCGCAGCATCTCTTGGACTGATCTGCTCAGGCTCTACAAACAGGCTTTGTGGATGATCTCCAGGCTTGCCGACCTTTGCGGTGACATATCCTGTCATAAAGTGGTACAGAAAAAAGACCACTTTGTGACACTCATTTCACTGACTCAGCACCTGAAATGAGTGAGCAAGGGCACAAAGGAAGATAGTCCATCATCGGGGAATCCTGACAGGGTGAAAATCCAGGACTCCTCTGCATGACCTTGGCATCATCTAACCCAGCCAATTCATCAGTCTATCAATCTACACGTATTATTTACTTGTTCCAGTGCACAGTGTCTTGTCTGATATAATGGCTGCCAGTCCCTATTTCATCCCAGCTAAACTCCCATTCTGCTTCCTTTGCTGCATTGAGGTTTGGGGCAACAGGATAGGCTTCTTGGAAGTGCCAAACATCCTGAATCAGCCATAAAGTGTGCCCTGGCAGCTAACCATGGAATGGTTTGAGTTGGAAGGAACCTTAAAGATCATCTAGTTCCAACCCCACTGCCATGGGCAAGGACACCTTCCACTAGACTCAGTTGTTCAAAGCCTCATCCAACCAGGAGTGGGGCATCCACAACTTCTCTGGTCAACCTGTTCCAGCGCCTCACTACCCTCACAGTAAAGAATTTCTTCCTAATATCTCATCCAAATCTACCTCTTTCAGTTTAAAGGCACTACCACTTGTTCTGTCACTACATGCCCTTGTAAAAAGTAATACAAATTGTCCATTAGCCACTAGGAACAGGGCACAACTGTATCACTGGCATTGGTTTTGGTTGGTTTTTTTCTTCTCTCTCCCCTTCATTGTTCAAAGATAAAAGGAGTGGGGGCCATCATTCCTTTTACACTAAGCTGCCAGGTTGCTAATGTTCCCATGGATGGTTTCCTAAATCCTCCAGATGTTTCTAGGAACAAAGTGAGTTTGGCAGGGTGACACCAGAGGTAAGTGGCAAATAAATCAGCCAGTGGAATGGATGCTGAGGTGGCGCCTGGAGCAGCAGGTAGTGCTCTAAGCTGCTGCGGGTAAGCACTAGAGCAGGAGAGCTACAAATCCACCAGGATCTCTGCTTAGCAGAGTCTTCGACGGATAAGGGAAGGTGGGACAGAGTGAAGGATATACATTGGGTGGGACAGAGTGCAAGGGTATACATTGTGGAAGCAGAGCCTGAGAGGTGGGAGGTAACACCAGAGGAGAAGGTGAGAGTCTGGTTATGTGAAGTCAGTGATGGACAATGATGAGCAAGTGGGCAGCAGCATCAGCAGGGGTGCCCTCTCGCCTTACTACAGCTCTGTGGTGCCTGTGAGCAGTGAGAGGCAGCAAAGCAGCACACCACACTTCCCTCAGCAGCCAGCAAGGTCACTGGGAGCAATGCCTTCCTGCCTCCCTGCTGCACCAGGGATGCCTGAGGTCCTTTGGAGCTGCAGGTGGAGGCCATGGGCAGAGCTGGGCTCTGTGTCTGAGTGCCCTGAGAGGTGACGACAGCTTGGTAACCTGACCCACCACAGTAGGGCAGCCACAGAACCCGACACTTCTCTTTCATAAGCAGGTACGAAGAGAGATACCTGGATAACCTGGAAGGTGCTGTTTGTGGGAGAGTGGGGACAGTGCAGGAGATGGCTTTCTCCCTAGCTGACAAAGAGGAGGAAAACCAGCTGGCTTTCCAGTCAGGGCTCCAAGCAGGTTTGCTGCCAGAAACCAGACATCAGGGACTCTGCACGGGGGAATTTTGTCAGTGTCTGTGTATTTAGTCAGATTTTCCTGTAATAAAACTACATTTTAGGCACTCTGATTTTGATAACATGGGAACTGSCACATAATTTATGTTTCCAGAGCTGTTTTTCCTGATCCTGAAGGAGCTGCTTCCCCAATATTTTTCATGAAAAAACCTTCATATCGTCTTTCAGCACTTTATTTTTCCCCATAATTTTTGCCATTGTTTCCAGTGCCCTTCTCCATGGACTATGCCCAGCCACAGTGACCTGGGTTTGTAATTACGGCAAAAACTTGTCTCATGACTAGGCGATGACTAGAGATAATTCCCCAGAAGAAACACCTACAGAAGAATGCCATTTCTGCACTTTTCCTCTCCTTTTGCTTGGATTCATCAGGCTGCTGCTCATCCATTGCTTATTATTTTTTAACCCTTCAGCTGTGTCATTTCATTTGAAATGAAATAATTCTGACTATTAGAGTACATTTACAATATGAAAACAATGCTGTATTTACCATAATACTCCCTAAAGTCCTAAAGTGACTGTAATTCACAGATTAATATCTGAACAGCCTGCTTGCCTACCCCCAAGCTTGTCAATAACAACAGTATGTGAGTTTGACTCATTCTGTATGAACAACGAAAATATCTGAACCTCTTCCATCAGAATGGCAGGAGGATGAGTTGTGCTTCTGTATGATTTTAGATTAAGATGCACCTCCACTGAGGAGGAAATGCAAAGTCCTGCACTGTCTCAGTTTTGAGACAAATTTAAGAGAGAAGCTCTCTGAACTGAGTCCTTCTCTCYAAATGGGTTCCAAAAATCCCCTTTCCACCAATAGAGAATGAATACTAATAGATGAAAGTGAAAAAAAAATGGTTTATTAACAAACAGAGTGCCCACCTGCAAGGCAGGGGAAAAGGTAAATAACTGTTAAGCACTAAACCGTCAGAATCCACTTCCCCACACGCACACACAGAGAAACAAAAAAACCGAAAAGTGTCCAGAGAATGGGGGCAGTGCAGGAGGAATACACCTTTCCCAACACGTGGTCCAAAAATGACATGAGCTTTCCATGCGGAGGGTAGCAGACCTCCCCACGGAGCAGTCCTGCAGCAGAGAAAAAATTCCAGCAGCTACCTGGTGTTGACTTTTTCTCTGATGGCAGTCATGGCAGCTGAAAACAGCTGGGCTGAAGCCTTTTGGTGTGCTTTCTCTCCCTAGCTTGGCTCCCTGGGGCTTGGGGCTGGGCAGAGCCGCTCCACTCCGGCCGATCCCGCTCCTGCCAATTTCGGAGCAGCAGCCTGTTCAGTTCAGCTTCCGGCAGCCAAAAAATGCTGCTCCAGCTTCTCCGACCGAGGAAAAAGGAAAAGTGTTTCGCCTGGGCCCAAAACCAAGTCAGCCAAGCAGAGAAACCCCTCTGCCCAGCGCCACAGAAAAACCATGCTGCAGGGCAGGGCTCTGGCTGGGGTGGCTGTGGTCTCGGCCCTCAGGCAGGAGCCACCGCGGCACCGCACTGCAGGACAGGGGGTCTGGCAGGAAACGACTCCGGTGTCAGGTCTCTGCACACGCAGCCACCACACTCCGATCCCAGAACTCGGAGAGAGGGAGAAACCTTCCAGCCCCCTGAAGTGGAAGAGAGGGAGAGCAACTCCTGGCCCCACCCCCACCAGGATCCCAGCCGGGGCTCCCAAATTACCACAATACTCCCAAGCTGGGAAGAGAGGAGGAGGAAGAGAGAGAGAAACAACAACAATTTTTTGGGTGTATGCAGAGGATCATGTAATAGTCTATCATAATAAATCACTCCAAGACATACACTCAGCAAGAAAAATTACTGGAACTCCATCTTTTCTTTTGGGTCAGTTTGTTTCATAGCTTAGTGTCTCAATGGCAAATCTGGATGACGGGTTTTTTTATGGTCAGTATTTAAGATCTAAGCATTTAATTCTCAAATATTCGTGACATAATCTGGATATAATTAGAATAAGACTAACACATTTGCACAAAAACACAACATGCATTTTAATGCTTTTCTTGATTTGCTCTCTTTTTTTTTCATATGTCTCCAGTAGAGGAGAAGAGAACTAAATGAAAATAACTTATTACAGTGAGAACTGGACTATGGCATTTTCTGGCACAAGTCATGCAACTCCTCAGAATGAAAAGCTTTTCACATCATAAGACACATGTTTGACTGTGACTTATCATTTCCAGGTTAGGAACATACTCGAGTTCCTTGATATGCTACAGACTATTCATCATTTCAACCTGTGCTACTCTTGTTTTTAAGTTAACTTTTTAGTGCTAGTGAATTTGATTTAGAGATGTCAGCAAAGGAGTGACACGGCTTCCTCTAGCATGTCAATAAGTGCTGTATTTCAGTATTCTGTATGCATTCATGTGCACTGTGCCCTCACCTGCAGTGGGAATACAGAGGTTCCTGCCATGTGCCAGTATTTGTGTGTGTGTGTTTGTGTACACATGCACACGTCAGACAAGCTGGGCCACAGTATCATGCCTGAGTCTGTGAGTCAGCTGAGGCACGAGCTGAAGGTGAAAAAAATGCTATTGCTCCAGTTAGGAAGCAGCAACCATAAGTCACCCTTAGGCATTCTCGTCTGGGGAGAAGGGAGAACGACACCGTAGCTGTGGAACGACCAATTCTCCTTGAGCTGTAAGAGCAGAACAGCTAAGGTGTCCTCTGGGGAATCCTCAACAAATTCAATGGGTACTTTCAGCTGGCTTTCAAGTGACTCTGTGTAGCTGCTTAGCTGTAGCTCCTCTGTGGGACTGAGACCAAACTGTGCTCGTGTGTGTGTGGGGAGGGGGGGGGAAGTGTAGTTTATTCATAGCAAAATTAGCAGTTCCATAAGATAAACAGGGATTAACTTTTCATGTTTTTTTTTTATCTTGGGAAAAAGACAGCTTGACTCTTTTTTGGGAGGGGGTGGAGGTGGAAGGAGAACAGCAGCAGAAGGATCCTATCTCTGCCATCTTCATCTCTGCACAGTACCCACACATGTGATTTCAAGCACAGTGTAAGCACTGATGTTTGTGTATACCTCTAAGAGACATGACTGAGGTATTCTGAAGCATTCATTAACTCTTTGGACTCTGAATCAATCCAAAGATCCACAGAGGAGAAATGGGAGTCATGAATATTTTGGTAAACTTAAGGGGGTTTAATGTAATATGATATTTTTAATACTGGTATACATCTAACTAGTGTCAGATATTAACTGTGGTATTGTATCAATGACCTTAATCCTAGCAGTAACTAACAAAAAGTCTGCTTCCCCTCGATGGTGATGCACCCTCAACACCCAGGTGTGCTACACCTTACAGGGATGTTTGGAACAGCTCAACAGTGTTGAGCCACGAGCAAGTGAGCAAGAAACCAAGGGCATCACCTGTTAAGAGGGAGCCTGCTTATGCTGTTGAGTTGTAGCAATATGGCTGGAACCTGTAGTTCTCTCTTCTTCTCCTTTGAGCCAGCAATGCTTCTTCTGCACCAGCTGCCATCTGTGGTATAAAGGGGAGCCACTGGGCTCTCCAATGGTTATAATGATGCTTAGTCTCAGACTGAGTCCAGGATCAGGCCAAGGCTGCTTCAGGGACCGAGGAAGCATAATTTCTGGCTCCCACACAGCCTTCACCTGCAATGCTCTGAGCAGAGTCCAAAATATATTTTGCATACAAATTAATGAGATACATTTATAGCACCCCTTAGACAGCTTTATTCTGTTAGTGCTTACCTTTATTACTGTGTAACACACTCAGCTCTCATTGTCATAAATTGTGCTCTACTTTTGAAGGGGGAAAATAATTCCATATAAAAGATAAATAAATATGAAGAACAAAATGTTGTCAATTCCTATGTGCCTACCAAAAAAATGGCAAAGTCATCCCATACATAAGTAAAACATCAGTTCCTGACACCTAGTAATTAGAATCTTTCGTCCAACTTTGACATGCCCAAAGTCAGCATACCTGGGCACATCCCTGTGCAAGAGGTAGCAGGATGTGGACTGCTGCATCTTAAGGGCTTCCACATACTTACGAGCCTCTGGGGAAGGTTTTGTTGTGGCCTTGAAATCATCTGTACAAGCTAAGTTTTATCTTCAGATATATCCAGATGATTCCAAAGTTAGCTAGCACAGTTAAATGGATGAAAAAACAGCTTTCTTCTGCACTTGGCCGACTTAACCGGTGGGTTTCTGCTCTGTGATATGAAAGTGTCTGTGCTGTTGGCAGGATATCTGCAGTGTTTGTGTTTGTGCATTTTCATACACACGCATTTAACAGCCAAGGCCCGCTGGTTCTCACTGTGCCCACTGGTTCTCACTGTGCCCAGGCCACTTCCATATCACTCTGCCTGTCCTGACTTCAATTTGTACTGGACTAAGTGATGGCAGAAGCACCGCTCTGCCGCCTTGCCAGTCCCTTACCCATCTCCTCTAAATCACAAGTCGCATCCCAGCAGATTAAGGTGAATTTCAATCAACAGCAGTTTAAATGAGTAAATTGGACAATGAACCGCAACATCTGAGGAAGGGTGAGCACAGCCATTTCACCACTTCTGAGGTTTCCTCTAGGCGGGGAGAGGGCCAGGGCACCTGGGGGTACCTTTCTTCCTTGCCCCAATGTGATTCACTGGGGCTCACGAGTCACAGCCATCAGACATCAGGGGAACATCTGCAAAGAGGTATTATTCAATGTGAATGAAGGCTGAAAAATTCGATTCTATTGTAGGACGACTTTTAAGTTACATTAACCTATGTCTGTGAAGCATTTGTAAAAATTTCCTTTTCTTTAAAAAAATACTATTTGATCTAATTTTTTACAAATACACAGAAAATCTGGAACACACGGACTTTTTTATAGGAGTTCTCCCAACACACCATTTTTAGCACAAACTCTCTCATTCCGTGGAAGTTTCTCTGTACTTCGCAGCAGTACAAATTGTGGTGATGGATATGGATGCCAGAGGTGACCCACACACCGTTGGGGACCCAGGTGTTTCTGGGCTGTGTCATGGAGACCCCTGCTCTCTGCAGGCAGAGGGGCTGTTGTTATTGGCCATTCATAGTAGCTATTAATGAATGTTTTGAAATGCTTCATCAAGCTAAGTATATTTATTAGATGGTTTAGTCTTTTATTGTGGTCTTGCCATGCTCAACACACATTCTGCAGTGTATTCAGATATTACACCATCTTTTCTGTCCTACAAATATTTAATGATACCTAGAAAAAGTATCACAGAAAATACTCCAATGCTGAATAGGTAGTCCTGTATTTTGAGAAAAAATGGCTTTCTTGGGATGTAGGATAGCATAAAAACAAATTCTGTATTTCCTTACAGACTCACTATTGTCTACCGTTTGTAACTAACTGAATTTATGAGTAATGGAATAATTCCTTACATGTGAGGATAAATGGTACAGTATTATGGCATAATCAGCTAGGATGTATTTCAGCAGAGCTTTGAGTAAGTGAAACATTGCAATTCGGAGGTTATCTGGAAGATCAAATCCCCAGTCAGAAAGCTATATTGTTGCCTTCATTTTCCTTTCCTAACCCCATGAAGGCTTAATTGGCAGCTAGCTTACATTGTGATCTTCTAGGTTCTTAGAATTTTCTTTTTTGTTACAGTTTTTTTTAATGAGCATTTTCTCAAGGGAATTAATTATTACTTTGACTGGTATATTCATATATTTCTATCAAGAAGTTTTATAAATTACCAAACTCTTGACACAGTGTGCAACTGTAAAAATCACAAAGAGTATCTGTAGTTCTTTCTAATCCCATTAAATAATTTTTTTTTAATCTGAAGCTTATTCTCCTCTTTGTTAAATGGCAACGTTCAGTCAATTGCAGCTAATGTCTAATGTGCATGTGCTGTGACACTGCTAAAGATTTACCAAAGCTGCACTACAAGAAGAAACACGTGTCACAAAGTGAAACGAGCTCAAATGAATGAAGAGTTTCATCAGTACATGGGTATCATTTCTGCAGAGAGAATGCTCATTACAGGCTTGATTTTTCTACGTTGTTTATGTTTGATGCAGAGCTCTTAGAAGCATGCTCACTGTGAGGCACTCTGTGGGAAAATGAACTTTCGGTACCAGTCACCAAATTAACAGGGGGCTATGTCCCAGGGTCTCAACCCCGTCTTCCAAGCCCTGTGTCTGGTTTGGTTTTGCTTGCAGTAAGCTCTCCATTGAGCTGGCTGGCACAAGGAAGAGCATGGGGATGTGGATCCTGCTGACAGCCTGTGGGTAGAGTGGGCTCTCCCCACTGAGGTTCATTCCCACCAGTGCCCCTTGCACAGGGAGGCCTGAAAGTTGCCAGTGTGCGTTAATGAGGAGGCACCTTGTTCCCTTCTACTTTCTCTCCTTTCCGACTGAATTGGCTTGCCAGAATTAAAGTTACCCTCGGTGTTCAAGTTACAACTTTCCTAACAAATGAAAACAGCAATTAAGGCTGCCACTTCATTCCTAAGTCACACCATTTTGTCTAATTGCAATATATATAATACAT
The DNA here is from genome assembly GCA_018881555.1 of Amblyornis subalaris. Lineage (NCBI taxonomy): Eukaryota > Metazoa > Chordata > Aves > Passeriformes > Ptilonorhynchidae > Amblyornis > Amblyornis subalaris. The sequence continues at coordinate 11,381,669 of JACAXG010000001.1, read as the reverse complement.
AAGATCATGCTGTGCTGGGGGATATATATGCAATAACCGAACACAGTGGCATGATTTAGGACAGACTGGCTTTGAATTTCTTTGTGTGAGCAGGTGGTGTTTCTACACTGCCTCAAATATATTCATCGTGACACTATAAGGTCAAACTCACCCCTTCTGAGGGCTTGGCTTTATTACTAGCCCACAAACTTCAGATGAGGCTCTCTTTCTAGACTTTCCAGAAGGTATTCCCTGGTTTTCTCTCAGCTTGTCTGTCCAGTGGGTATTTACACGGGTCTTATATTTTAAGGGACTTCCCAGGGCTACTTTAAGAAAATTGCAATAGGTAAACTAGTTCCTGCTAAGATGTTACTGTCCATCAGCTGGGAGGGGGTAGTCGTCAGTGTGCTCCTTGCCCACACCATCTGTCAAAGAAAGTATTGGCTTACACCCGCGTATGCCTTATAATGGAAGAAAGGCAAATACAGTACTCATAATACCCACTTTAAGAAAGGGGAGAGAGTGCTTGCAGTAACTACATGCCCTATTTTAATATAATCTCAACAGTATGCAATCCTCTAGGCAAAGGACAAAGGCACTGAGGTAAATGAAAGATGGGACAGGCTGCAATGTGAGTTTGCCAAAGGCTGATTGTGGCAGAGTAACTGGATAGCTTTCTTCTCTGAGATAACAGATTTTCTTGACTAAAGAAATGCAGTAGGTCTCATCTCTATGGACCTGTGAAAAGTAGGTAATAAGGTGCCACATGGGAAATTATTAGTTAAGCTGAAGAAGATCTGAATTAGTTCAAAAAGTATAACGTGGATAAGAAACTAACTAAAGGGAGATGTCAACTGCTTGTGTTGAAAAGGGAGATTCAGTCCTGGAATGAGGTTACCTGTTGCAAGGATGTGGGCTTACAAGGTTACTAGGACCTAGCCTTTATTTGTGAGCTTCATTTTGAAACTGTGGTGCAAAAAGTAGGACTGTGCTAAAAAAATATAAAATTACTGGTCATAAAAATCTCTGAGACATCATAAATGAAGAAAGAGCTAGAAGAGCAGAATCACACCCAAAGTGCAGAATTGTGCACTTGGAGGTCAACATTGCACAAACTTTTGCTCTTCAGCTAGAAATGATGTTGGGAAGATTCAGAAGTTCTTGTTGGTCCTGCCCTGGTTCTAAGTTGGCAAAGAGTTGGAGATGGTAGCTATAATCCCTACATGAATGATAGTTTCCACAGAGGCASAGCAGCACTGTAAGGGACCCTCTTCCAAGTTCAGTGAGCAGCTCTGGGTCTCTCTGTGTCCGGGATCTGTCGCTTGGGAGAGGGGCACTGAGAGGCTCCAAGGCATAAAGGGAAACAAGAGCCCGTCCGGCTAAGGGGCCACATGAAAACATGGCCTGTGCAGTCTAGTAAAACACAGGCTGAAAGGGGAGCTAATTGTTCCCTGTAAAAATGTCAAGGGGGTAAACGCCAGGCAAGAAGAACAGCTATTACACGTAAAGGACAACAATGTCGTCAATATGAAAAAAAAAAATTATATATAAAAATATATATAAAAATATATAAAATTGGAAACAGATTCTAACCATTAAACACTTGTGTTTCTAAAAAAGTCTTCTGTCCAAAGTTATAAACCATATCTAATTTCTTTTAACAGGGAACTTGTTCAATTTCGGAAGTGGAACCACATGACAATAACTGTCTAGGCTATCATAGGGGTTAAGGCTTACTGACCAAAGACATCTTTTCTAGTTCTCTGCTCCTATGAACTCTTTGATCTTTCTAGGTTTAAGATTTTATTTTTCTGTCCAAGACTGTTTGACAGACTCAGCACAGAAATTCTTTTAAAAATACATTGCATTAATTAAAAAAAGTATTAACAATGTATCCTGTTTTACCTACATACTTGGTGATGATTTGCTCCTTGCCATCTCTATGTAAAGTTACTTCTGTTAAGGGGATTCTTAGTCTTTTACCTCTACCTTCAATGCTGCATTAAAAACTGAGGGCCCAAGGGGAATAATGTCATTCTGCTATGAAAAATATACTAAATAAGGGTGGAAATATTCATGGAGATAGCTCTCCTAAATGCAGATACCATGGAAATATCTCCTTTTAACATTTGTGTCAAATGTTTCAAAGTTGGAGCAGTGCAACTTCATGCCCATTTTTGTCATTTTGAATTATCATATTCGTTCTTTTGCTATATCTGTACTAATCTTTTCCTCCCCAGATTGTCTATGCCAGTTCAGATTCCGACCCCACACATTGCTGAAATGAGCCAATGTCAAGCCAGAGCTTGCACAAGGAAACAAGGTGGGTAGAGACATGTTGAAATTTTAACCTTTCATTGCTGGTACTACATCTAGTCAAAAATAAGTGGTAAAAATGTTCAAGTATGTGTTTTTAGCACAGGTGGATTGGTGGATATTTTTATACAAAGATGGCAAATTTAGTCCAAAGGTTTTCACTGTCTGCACTGTCTCCATGACCAGCTTTTGCACATTGGTGCGTGCTAATCAGTGATTAGGGAATAAGGCGAGCACAACTGGTAAAAGATAACTGGAGAAAGCTCTTAAAAAATTCAAGGCCCCTTCCCATGTGTGATTTTTCCTAAATGACTTTGGCTTGCTCCTTCCTGAGGTGCATTGTAGGGGAAGGGTTTGAAGTTCCCTGAATTTGCATGTCTTTGCTGGTCAAAGTCAGAATTCTTTGTTTCCTGTACATTATGGGAGCACATAAAGAAAAAAAAAAAAACTCTACCCCCTCACCCACACAAAGTGGGCCTAGGGCACTTAATATTTTATTCTCACGAACAAGCTGTATAAAAAAAAGAAAGAAAGAAAGAAAAAAAAGCCACCCTGTGATGTGAACCAGTCAGTTTGCCAGTTTGAGCTGAGGAGCTGGAGTGACGGAGGCAAATTGGTTTCCAGCACTTGCAAGAGAAACCTCAGGAGACGGCTGGCTCTGCACAAGCAAGCTAAGCTGTGCTTTACTGTTATGGCATTAAAGTCCAAACCTCACAGAAGTGAATGAGCATCTGAGGAAAGCTAATCAGAACTCCAGGTAAAGGACCTTAAATCTGCACTGCACAGACATTGACCTGGACTTTTCTCTGAAGATTTACTAAGTCTTGAACGTCCACAATGTATAGCAGAGTAAAATTCATTATACAGTGGTAAAGGTAATCAGTAGAGCATCTGGTCAAATTGTTCCAGAAGAGTGAAGGCAAAATATAGAGAAGCATTTTAGGGTTTTATTTCATATTGCTCTGTGTAGGCTGAACACAACCTAAACTACTTTTCCTTCTGCATTTTTTAATCTTAACTCTTTCAAACTGGTGTATGGTGACCACATCTCTTACAGAATGATACAGGGTGAAATATAAATTCATCACTGCTGAATATACAGAACTACCATTAAATGAGTAAACTTATCAAATTTGTAATCTATGTGCATAGAAAAATCATTGTTTTACCACTTAGTTTGATAGCAAACATTTATTTGAAAGAGCACTGTTATTAGCAGCCTGCTTTCAATTAAGAATCTGTTCCTTTATGACTGTTTTTTGAAGACTTAACATCATGGCTGTTACATAAGTCTCATCAGATTTTTGGCATAAGCATTCTTAGACCAGATGCAATAAGGTTTCATTTGGGTAAATTGTCCTTCTAGTAAAAGACACAGTTAAAAGAAACCACAAAAAATAGGTTTCGGTTTCATCCCATCCTTCTCACTTTTAGAAAAGACAGAAAAAAGTAAATTTAATAATGAAAAGTAATGGTGATATTTACAAAGATAATGCTAATTTGTGCTGTGCGCTTGAGTGGTGGTGTGAGGTGAATGTTTGTCGACTGAAGCAGAACYATTAAACCTATTTCACACAGGCTGTCAGCCATCCTTCCAGTGGTGGTGCCTTTTACTCAAAATTAAGCAGGCTACTTTAAGCTTTGTCATTTGTTTTACTTAAATTAAAAACAATCTTAAAAAATCAAACTTTGCTTGCTAAAATGAATATAAGTAGGAGAAATATTTTGGTTTGGGATAATACGTCAGCTGAAGACAGAGCGAAGAAATTTGGAGAGACAAGACTAAATCATTTGGGGACCAGCATGAAAACCCACTGCAGAAACAATCCCCTCCCTGTGCAAGTTGCTGGGACTTCCTGATACTTCTACAACAGGTTTGAGGCTCTGGAACTAGAAGGCCAGACAACTGATGAGGTGGGCAAAGGTCCTTCTGGGATGGTGGGGCCTCCTAAAACAACACCACCTGTACCCCACATCAAGACCTCCTCTGTCAACCGGAAAAGCGGGGTGGTTATAACAGGAGACTCCCTTCTGAGGGGAACGGAGAGCCTGACACGCAGACTGGACCCAACTTCAGGGAAGTCTGCTGTCTCCTAGGGGCATGGATAAGGGACATTACTGGAAAACTCTCCAGTCTAGTAGGACCCTCTGATTATTATCTGCTATTGGTTGTTCAAACTGGTAGTGATGAAATAACAAAGAGAAGTCCAAGAGCAATCAAAAGAGACTTCAGGGCCCTAGGACAATTGGTAGAAGGATCAGGAGCACAGGTAGTGATTTCCTTGATTCTTCCAGTAACAATGATTAGTATTGATAGGAATAGGCAGATCCATCAGGTCAATGCATGGCTCCGAGGTTGGTGTCAGTGGAAAAATTTTGGGGTTGTTGACCATGGGACGAACTGCTAGTCTACTGACACCTGATGGGGCGCACCTATCTCAGAGGGGAAAAAGGGCTCTGACACAGGAGCTTGTGGGGCTTGTTGACAGAGCTTTAAACTAGCTTGGAATGGGGGAAAGGGATAAAACCAGGCTTGCCAGTGATGAGTGATGGGATGGTGAGCTAAAACTTGAGGAAACAAGCACTAATGGTATCCTTCAATCTGCTTCACAAGGTGTTGGTTACAATGTACCACACCTGAAATGTATTTCTACACTAATGCACCCAGCATGAGGAACAAACAAGAGGAGCTCAAGGCTTTGTCCCAGTCCCAGAGAATTGACAACATTTGCATAAGTGAAATCTGATGGTATGAGTCCTGTGACTGGAGCTCCCTGTTGGGCAGTTACAGGCTCTTCAGGAGGGGTGGGCAGGGCAGAGGAGGTGGAGGGGACATGGCATTGTATATAATGAAAGGGATAGAATATATGGAGCTCAGAATTGGCAATGGCACAGTTGAGACCCTCTGGATAAGGATCAAGGGGCAAACAAATAATGCAGATGTCATCTTGGGAGTCTGCTGTAGACATCCCAGCCAGGATGATGACGCCAATGAATTCTTCTTTGAGGAACTAAGGGACACTTCCAAGTCAATGGCCCTTCTCCTTATGCGGGACTTCAACTTGCCAGAAATCGACTGGGAGCATCACACAGCCGGTACAACCTGGGCCAGAAGATTCCTAATAAACCTGGGTGACAACTTTATGGAACAGGTCATAGGGGAGCCGACTTGGAAAGGTGCCCTCCTTGATCTGCTGCCTGTCAACAGGGTGGATCTTGCGTGTGAAGTGGAGATTGGTGGCCATTTTGGCCACAGAGGCCATGAAGTGATCGAGTTTAAAATCTCTGTTGAACAGTGCCAGCAAAACCTCGGCTCTGGACATGATAGAGAGAACACTTCAGACTGCTGAGGGAATTAGAAAGTAAGGTCCCCTGGGAACAAAGTTTTTGTGGGTGCCAGGATTCATCAATGCTGGTCACTTTTTAAACATCACCTTCTACAGGCACAGGAGCAGGCAATTCCCAAATGTCTAGAGTCAAGCAGGCGAGACAAAAGGCTGGCTTGGCTGAACAGGAATCTTCTGGAAATATGGCAAAAAAGGAAGGTGTATGCCCAGTAGAAACAAGGTCAAATGACATGGGAAGAATACAGAGATGCTCTTTGCCACTGCAGGGAGAAAATTTGTGCTGCCAAAGCTCAACTGGAGTTGAAGCTGGCCAGAAACAGGAGGGACAATTAGTTTTTTCAATTATATTAATGGCAATAGGCAGTGTAAAAATAACCTCAGCTCGTTACAGGGTAAGGTTGGTGACCTCACAAACAGGGACACGGCCAAGGCAGAGGTGTTTAACACATTCTTTACCTCTGTCTTCAACACGGATGACAGAGCAAGGGACTCTCAGTGCCCTGAGCTGGAGGACCATGACTGTAAGAATGATCAAGCCCAAGTCAACCCTGAAATTGTGTGGCATCTGCTGCTTCAGCAGATGAGACTGAGGGAAGACTTCATTGCAGTCTACAACACCCTCATGAGGGGAAGAGGAGAGGCAGACACTGATCCCTTCTCTGTGTTGACCAATGATAGGACCCAAGAGAATGGCCTGAAGTTGAGCCAGGGGAGGAAGAGGCTCCCCAGAGAAGTGGTCACAACACCAAACCTGACAAAGTTCAAGAAGTGTTTGGACAAAATTCTTGGGCACATGGTGTAATTCTTTGGGATGGTGCTGTGTAGGGCCAGGAGTTGGACTCGATAATCCAGCACATCCTGTGATTCTGTGATTCTATGACTTCTGACCCATACACCAGCTCTGCCCTCCTCCCCACTTCCATACCATCATCACCAACCCCCTCAGGAGTGGCCTCAATCCCACCAGAGAGATTGAGGGTGCAGAGCCAGATGCACTATTTTGCACACAATTGAGTAAGAGCAGAAAAATTCCTGTGCACCTGGGAGTGGCAGCTCCCCAGCTGCTGTGTTCTGCCTGGCTTGCATAAACCTGGAGAGGCAGTGGGGGAAAGAGGAAGCAGAAAGAATGAAAGGGACTCAGATGCCCAGGCTAATGCAGAGGTTATTATTATCATGAATTTATTGACAGTCTATCAGGTTTGGGTGAAAAATTCAAAGATAATGCAAGTATCATGTTAATGGGAAGTTCTGCAGTATGTATTACAGGCATTGTAAGGATGCCAGAGCAAATCCTCTTTCAGTGGTGAATTGGGTAATCTGTTGCATTTTTAAAGGCCATTCGTCCTGAGAGATTATGAATTTATATTGCCTAAGGTTGTATTCCATCATTACAAAAGTGCTAGAATCCTCCTTAAAATTTGTTTTACCTGTAGTAGCACTGGGAATTTCTTCTCCTGCACTACATTTACTAACACTGGCATTTTGACATTTGAGAGTTATCTTTTGGTTTTACATGCCTCAGGAAAAAATTAGAGACACAACTTCTTTTAATAATGCAACCAGTGGTTCTACTTATTCGGTAGCCTCAAGCCACTGACACCTTTCTTTACTTCCTATACAATCATCTTCACGTACAAAGGTCTGTTAAATGATTAAATCGGTGATCAAACTGTGATCTCTTTAACTTAGCTGAGACTTTTCTCAGCCAAAGGGAGATGTTGCTTTACACTTTCTCTGACAAAAATTTGTGTATGCTATACTCCGTTAGTAGAAGGAAATGTAAAGATAAAGGGTAAATGTAATTACTGTACAGTACTACTGTGCAGTAGTCTACTATTTCAACCCAAAAATGCAACTTATCCCCAACGTATCTCTTTTAAGCATAGATTCCCTTTTATTTACAGTCATTCTGAACCCAGTCTTGGCAACTAACTCACTATTGTTTTTGTGAATTCAATTTTGGAAGAATTTAAGAGCTGATGTAACCTTGCCGGCCCATTTTTCTCTTACATTTCCCTCTGCTATTCTGAGGAATTCTTTGTTGCCAGAAAGTTTGTGGAAAAAAAGTATCTTTTGAGCAAATGGAAGAAAATATTGTAAGGAATGAATCTTAAGTCCACTTCAGATTTGGCTGAGAAAGGGCAGAAAGGACATGCCCCCAGGAAGGAACAAGCCCCAGCCATGGTGACTCACCGGTAGAAGTGATTTGCCACCAGGACTGATATTCTTGCATGCTTATCACCAACCAACATTCTCTTCCTCAGCCTGGCTTCAGACAAAGGATCATTTAACATTTCTGTATTAACTATAAACATTCTCAGCATTTCTGGGTGTGCTGGACCTTCACAGGCCATCTTCTGTTGGATGTGAGGGTGTCTGCTGAAACACAGACACAGCGATATTCATCTAGATATGAACTTCCTAGGCACTAAGTATTTAACAAAATACTGCTTTAAGTAGTGCAGTGAAGGCACTCTGTTCTTGATTCTCCCAACTCTGCTTAGTTTTATTTTGTGTTTTCTTTTCCTCTGGACTTCAGTTATTGGTTTATAGAAAATGATAGGCAATATATTTCATTCATTTTGTACAAGTACCTGTGTTGAGATGGCAAAGAAAAATTCTAAGATATCCTAGTCTGTTCAAATCTTAATGAAAAAAGGGGTTTGCTCAGTCTTTTCAGAGACAAGACAAGAGATTTCCTAGTAAATTCTGACCAACTGCTGTACGAAACAAACTTTTGTAAGATGAAGATCTGTATGGATGGAAAGTGCTAACATCTGGAGGAGTTCTAGACTGAAACATGAAAATTAAGGTGTGGTCCTACAGAGGAGGGCTGTGAATGTTCTGACCCCGATGTGCTGCTTGTAACCCATATCTGACCCATGTGAGAATTAAAAGTTGGTGCCTTCCGTGCAGACTGAAGAAGCAGATGCTCAGTGATACAGAATTTATCTCCAGCATATGTCCAGTGCATCTCCAAACATTCTTTGACAAAACAGTGTTTTACAAGTAGGGCAAGAAAGAATTTGTGTTGGAATTAAAACATCTGGCCAACACCTCTGCAACCACCATCTCAGCTAAAGAGTCTTGTAGATGTAGTCATTGGGGAATGTAGTTCCTTGGGGTCTGCACAGGTGATATCTAATTGCAATCCCATTAATGCATATAAATATCGCAAAGGAGGGTGTCAAGAGGATGGTGCCAGACTCTTTTCAGTGGTGTCCAGTAAAAGGAAAAGGAAAAGGAGCAATGGCCATAAAGTAAAACACTAGAAATTTCACCTCAAAATGAAGAAGAACTTCTTTATGTTGAGGGTGGCAGAGCACCTGAACAGGCTGCCCAGGGAGGTCATGGAGTCTCCCTCTGGAGACATTCAAACCCCACCTGGACACTTTCATATGTAACCTGCTCTAGGTGACCCTGCTATGGCAGGGAAGTTGGACTGGATGATCTCCAGAGGTCCCTTCCAATCCCAGCTATTCTGTGATTCTGTGATTTTCTAAAGCAGGTAAGAGAAAGACCATTAGATAGAAGGAAAAAAAAAAAGTGTTTAGGCAACCTAAAAGTACAGCCAATCTCTGGCTCTGTTCAGGTCAGCCACCTAACAAGTAGGGCTTTTCTGAGAATTTTAACCATCTTTTAGGTTTTAGCTCTATTTTTAGCTTTATTTTTTGATTTGTGACATTTTAGGGTATGGAGAACCTGTTGTAACAATGGACGTATGTGATTTGTAAAATGCTGGGCCTTGGTGAAGGAAATGGTGCCTTTACAAGGGAATATTTACCAGGACTTGCACAGGATCTTGTAGCACTTATGCTTGATAACACATTAGAGGTAGGGAGACACATAAAACCCCAGATCCGTGAGATGTTTTAAGTCTTTCTAACGGTCAGGGAGTGTCAGTGACATGAGCCTGCTTCTCATCCTCTTAACACCAGATGGAAATGCCAGAAATAAACAAATATTTCAGTTCTGTGTAAAAGTCCTTGGGAAAGGCCAGGACAGATAAAATGTTGGGGAGGGGGAAGAAGCACAATGGAGAATGAACCAAACAATAAATGTGACCATGTGCTCTGTGAACCACCTGACTAAACCAGATGCCTCTGGAGAGGAAACAGCCAAATACCTCTATATCCCCTGGAGCCATCAAAGGAAGCCTGCAATGCAGGGCATCAGCATTATCCTCTCAGGTTTAATATCTGATGTGTTTGCATCTGTGCTGGGGGAGCAAGGCAGAATTCCTGTTACGAGAGTACAATAGTTATAGCTCTCCCACAGGCTAACACTGCGCACGCCGATATTGGGGCATATGCTGGACTCAGATGTGTCAGGACAAGGCTCGGGATTTTTCTCATTTAGTATTGGAAAAAACACTAAATAGAGGCAAACTAATACTCTGTATCTGCAGCACCTTGAGAGACAAGTTTCAGCCTCATCTGAGACCCACTGCTGTTCATAAACAATGCTGCTGGTTCAATTTCATCCCCTTTCTGGCTCATTGTTATTTTAATAACTCTTTTATTTGCAATATTTTTTTAAAGACAGTGAGACAGCCCATAAATAGATTCACTGTATTCATTTAAATTTTCTGGATGAAAAAAAGTTTCTAATAACTCTACCAATGGATCAATTCATTCCCTCACAACATACTCACAACAACTAGCAAAAATGGACAGGAAACTCCCTCGAGGAATTTTCTACAGACAGTTCCATCAGGAAGGCATTAAGTGTATATTTATCTCTTGCCTGTCCCTGTACCTCTTGGAACAAGCAAAGTGGTTGGGATCTGGGAACCAGGATATCTCAAGAGATCTGCCAAAGGTCAGGCATTTCTGCCTAGAAACCCAGAGCCTGCGTGCTACCCGTACTCCCTGCAGTTCTTTCTTAGTCCTGGCAGTGCAGCTCCAGAATACAGCCAAGGCATGGAGAGGACTTCACACAATGTATATTTACTTTTGGGCAGATTCTTGATTATTTCTGGATGAGAATCACATGAGACATACCACACCTCCTGGACTGAATATGCAACCCACCCTTTTTCCACAAAGTGGACAACTTCAGACTCGGGACCAGGCAGGGGGGCGTGGACCCTGCAGCCTTCTGTCGTGGTTGGTTTCACACAGTTTGTGAGGGGTACATGCAATACCTCTACCAGCTGTCCACAATGGTAAAGAATAAAAAAGTGGTGTAAATGATGCTGTTCTTCTAATATGTTCAATAACATTGATTTGACTGGAAATTAGTCAGGACTTACTCATGTCATTTGTCATTTTCTCTTTGTCAGCATCACTGAATAAATTTGCAAGTTGTTAACCCAGTTAAACATTGGTTTTCTGTGCCTCATATCACTGGGAAAGAGGTTTTTTGAAAGAAGGAGGCTCTGGAGAGGTACAAATGATCCACAGTATTTTGTAAACCTGGGGCATGTGGAGAAGTCAGTCAAAACAAAGTAACACAACAGTAAGGTAGCACAGTGGCTTAAAATGTCAAGAGAAATAGAGAATAAACCTCTCATATGAATTTCAAGTGGTCACCTGAACAAGGAGTACATGATTTGTCCCTTGGTCATGGTAAAGGCGGAAATTCCTCAGGAACCAAGAACATGTGGATGAAGGGTTGTATCACCAGAGGAGAAAGGATATGGCAAAGGAGTGAGGTATTTTTGTTCACTTCAAAGGCAGAGTTCTGTTTTCTGGAGGCCGGTCTGTCCCTCATTGAAGTTCGTTTTCTTTTCTCACAGTAAGAAACTGTCACAGACGACAGGTATCTTACCATCATTTAAAATGCAACAGAGAATAGGAAAAAAGTTTGGGGATAAATAATTGATTGCTTTAGGAAATACTGATTAGGAGTATTTTCTATAAGTACAGTATATGTTAGAAAGGAAGAAGGCACTGCTCTGTGAAGACAAGGACAAGAGAGAGATCCCAGCAGAGGGTGCTCTCACTTATCAGAATTTTGCCTGAGGGGTAAGAAGTTTCTCCCCACCAGTGTCCATAGGAAAAAAGTATTTTTGTTTGCTCTGTGATGCCTGGTTATATGCTTGTCTAGCAGTTTTGGGATTGTCAACCAGGAAATCACCACAGGGGGAGCATTCAATCTTTCAGAGCAAGGAGGAGCTGGAGGAAATCCTCTTGCCACTCCCTTGCAGTTCAGAAGACAGATGCACCTTGCTGCCTGAGAGCTGAGGGATGGAAATTAGTGGAATGAAGGAAGGGCTGAGCCCAGGCAGCAGCATAGCTTCACGGTGAGTGCTCTGTGGGCAGAACTGGGTGCCTGGACTTGCTTGGCCATCAGCATGCTAGAATTCAAATCTGAAAGTAGGACCCAAGGAAGGCACTTGCTGGGTCTGGCCCAGTACCAGCAATCAGAAATGGAACTACTTCTTTTTGTCTTGCATCCACAGATGAGCAGTACTCAGCAGCTGGGACAGATTCTTAGTATTGAATTTACTGAAAGTAAAGCAAGCTTGCTTAGCCATGGGGACATGGCAGTCACAGGTTGTGGCAATTCTTCTCTCCTAATCTGAATAATTTAGCTGAAGGAAAAAAAATACATATTACAGTATGCATTATAATAAAAATACTGTATTTTGGAAACAGGTAAATTCACAACTCAGAGTTTAGCTAGGTTCTTACTTCAAGGAAAAAACGACAGAAATAATTTTGCTGAGCGTTTTTCAGAGCAACTTAGTGATTACCCCTGTGCAACAGAATAACAACATCTCATTTAGCTTCGCCTACTGAATTAAGAAAAACTGGAATGTTGAGGACTTTTTCTTGGAATAAAGCAAATTTAATTTGAAAGGAGAAGAGGACACTCTGCTGCCAGAATTAAAAATGCCTACAGCGGGGAACTATTCAAGAAGAGACATTGCACTGTTGAGTCTGAATTAACTTGTCCCTTGGTATGAGAAGGTAAGATCCCTGGCAGGCAGGAGGAGAAGAAAAGATCAGCATCTGACTTTTGTACCTGTGTGAGCCTTCTGGGACCCCTCCAATGAGTAACACTTGTACAGCCACAGAGCAGGGGAGGAAATGTCTCAGTTCAGGTCTGTAGGTGCTGCGTGGTGGGAAGTGGAAGTGCCCTGGCATGCCTGATGGGAAGCAGTGGAATGAGTCATTTTGCCAGCAGCAACCTCGGCACATCGTTTCTCTTTTTTTCGCAAAGGTTTATGTCTTGTTTGTTGTTTCCTGATTGTTTTCTGTGGTCAGTCATCAACCTGAAAGTAGCTGTTTTGATCTTCTCGTTAGGTGAAAGGAAACACATTTCGGCTCTTCACATGGATAGGGGTTACTTACCCAAGCTGAAGGAAAAGTCTGAATGGCTCAGGCTTGGATTCCCTAAGGAGAGGCTACTTGTCAAAATTAATGATAATGATACCTTTCAAATTAAGGGTACAGTCAATGAACATTCTCTGTTGTAGCAACTGTTTGCTATGTATGGGCTTTTGGGGGGCAAATACCTTTGACTCATGTCTGCTCTTCTTTAATCCTTTCCTATTGGAAATAGGCATTTAGAAGAGGGTAGAATTCCTCTCAATTTTGCCTCTGAACCTCTGAAGAATAAAAAGCCAAGACCAGAAAATCCCAGTCCTGAAAGAAAATATTTAATTTTTTTTTTCTTGTGACCCTATTTGCAAAGTGTTTGGTGTCTTCTAATTGCATTTCTCACTTGAAGTATTTGCATTATTGGCTGTAATAATGCTGTATCTGCTGAAAGTATCAAAAATCAATAAAGCACAGTTGACATATAGACCATAAAAAAATAGTATTGTTCTGGAGTGCAAAAAGAACGTGAAAGCAGCTGAAATTCTTGCCTTCCCTTTTAGATAAAATAATGGCCCAAAGATCTATTTATATTTTACACAATTATTGGCTTTTCCATTCTTAGATTAATATTCAAAATCAATTCACATAAGGGTGGGATGATACTGCTAGTAAATGTAGTAAAATATCTTCCACAGAAAAAATTACACCTCTCTCTTCTTTGAAAGTCATAGTTAAAGGTGCTGATAGCAAAAGGGTCTTTGGCAAAGTGGAAATCTCAGCTGCAGATGGGAGGTTTATTGCCTTCCTTTGCATTTTATAGCATATTCTGTAAATCAGATGGGGAAAGCAATGGACATTTGCCAAAGCAGAACCCCATTTGTCTAATCACCAAGTATACCCACAAGCTCCACTAGAGAATACACCCGTGAAGCTCTTTACATGACTGTCTGGAGTGTAAAACAGAAGAAATACGGGAGCACTAGAGTTACTGTAAATGCTTGAGTATTTCTGCAAGTGTACTTTTTTGTTTTTTCCTCAAAATGGTGCATGACACACTCATACTCTTAAGATCTCTGCACTCATTTTATGTCACTTTTTTTTTTTCTCCAGACAAAAGAAACCTCAGAAGATACTGGGAAAATGGAAAAAAAAAAAAAAAAATCATTGAGAAGATCTTTCTTAAGATATCTAACACTCACCTCCACCCCCCTTTCTTTCCCTTGTACCCCAGGAAACCTCACTGAATTTAGTGCTGGGTAATTTTACTGGATCTGAAAACAGAACAGATTCTGCTCAGCACAACACATGCAATGGCAAAAAGGCATCCTCCAAATGCCATGGACATCCTGAGCTGAAGAGACCTCCTCTAGGGGTGAAACAGTGCTTTGGTCTCGGTGCTAATTCAATCCTTGTCCTCTCTGCTGTGACTGCCAACAACCGTATCAATTAGTCGTACCAATTGTGATGGTGATTTCTGTGATGCGAACACCTGTCCTCTAGGAACTGGGCGAAGGCGACCAAACAGTTGTCAGATGGTAAGTGTAATGCTAATTGATCCAATCCATAGATCTGTCTCTATATAATGCTTAGTGCCAGAAAGTTACACAGCCAGACATCTGGCAACTAGATGACCATCTAACTCTCTATCAGTTTGACTTTGGCAGGCAACAAAGTTGGTCTAGTTGTGTATGCTGTGGGCAGCTTAAGAAAGTTAAAACATTGTTTTATGCTGTTGAAGGCCTCTCTCGCTTGCTCTTTCTTAAAATTATAATGCTAAAGTGACCTCTGGTCAGTACCAACCTGTCTCAGATGTGAACTGATGACCTAAGAGTGAAAGGTTCCCTATCTAGTTAATCCAGTTGTGCTGTATCTGCTAAAACACTGAAAAATCAATGAAGTAGTGATAAAGCACAGACTGTAGAAAAAAAAGCTGTTTCATTTTTGCCTTGAATACGTTCGCTACTTGTCATGATTGTAAAGCAAATGGGGCGGTGATGAAACCTTCTGATTATAAAGGGAATACTGGATTAATATTCACAGTTAGTTTATTAGCAGTTGAACTTGCAGCTTAATGTTTATAAGTCCTGTATTTGGGAGCAAAGCATTCCTTATGTCAAATACAGTATGGTAGTAGTGCTTGCCTATTACGTTCCATGCTGCATGTAGAAGGGGGGAGAACATTGTTAGTAAAATGGGAAGATAAATATGATAATTTTTGCCATCTATTAATTCCTCCTAGCAGCTTCCTTGGAACACTGGATGGTAAAAATAAAGGCAGCTGCTATCCCAAGGAAATTTGAAAGACCAGTAATAGCACATGAGTTTGGAGCAGTCTACACGAAAGACTATTATAACATTTTCTTTCATTCCTTCCTTTATGATGCTGAAACAGTGTGAATTGGTATCAGTGAGTTTTTGAAACCTAAAAAAAGGAACATGCATCTTCTACATAGACCAGGAGCATGAGAAGAAGCATAGGAATGAAGAAACAACATGCAGAGTGTAGTTCTGCATGGAGCTGGGAGCACTCATGAAGGTAGGCATGAGAAACTGGAAGTTATTGTGCTCACAGGTACTATGGAGGAATGTAAAAGTGACCTAAGCAAGGTAATATTGGTGACTAAGTTTTGAAGGAAGTGAACTGGATACAGGCTGCAGAGAGGAAACAAAGCAAGGGGTCACAGATAGGAGGAATGTGGTTATTGAAAAAAACACACATTATTATAAAGAAAGTAACAATTTCTGGGGAGAGTGACAGAAAATGTTTTTGAGAAGCTGGAAATCTAGGAGAAATAAAAGAAGTGTTTCGCAAATGGTGTTGTTATGGCATGAACAGTAGTAGGGGGCAACAGAAAGAGAGGAAGGCAGAGGCAGGAAGAAAACTTAGAGTAATTTGCTTTTATCAATATGTTTAATCTAATGACAATAATCTACCAGAAAGACAGGTACAAAGACCCATGGGGGAAACAGACAAGTACATTTGTGAGCTGTCAGCACCGAGATAAATCTTAAAGACAGGCCAGTCTGAAGGCACACAGATATGTATGCTCATGCACGGAGTTCCCAGAGTAGGTGATGGGCCTCCCTGAGGCTTTTCCCCAAATGACCAGCCTTGCACCCCCATCCCTCCCTAGAATGCACTTTGACCATTTAAAGGAACTGAGCAAGGGCGAGTGCTGCCCAGAGAGGGAAGGCAGAGGGAGAGGAAGAGCTGACACACTGCTCCACTCACAGCACCCACTCTCATTTCTGCTCTGTCCTGGCAAACTCCAGCTGACTGACACCTTGCCTTCCAAGGCACTGGGCTTAGGCTCTACCAGCTTGAACCATACCCTCAAAACTCAGTGCCAACAGCTGTAAATCACTTTTATTAGAAAGGGGATGATCCTCTTTGTTCTGTCTGCAAAACACAGATAATTTGAGGGGAGAAGTGAGTAATCTTTAATGTACTCATCCAAATCAAATATTTGTCTCTATGGTTTTGAAGGCTATCTCTCCCACACCATCTGCTGAATAAGAGCTCGGTAAAGCTTGTACTGAAGGAGATGAGTAGTCCAGGGAAGAGGATTCCCTCTGGATTTGCAGCTTCACACTTCAGGGATATTTTTGTTGTGTGAGTGGCAGAGGGCTGTAGTGGGGTCAGCCTGTGCACCATTCCCAAACAGGAGGGGAAAACACAGTTTTGTTTGCAGAAGGTTTGAAAGAAAAGAGATTTTTAAAACAAGATCTCACAACACTGCAGGAAGTGGCAGAGATGATTACCCTGAGTGTATAGCTCTGACGGTAATCTGACTTCCAAAAGCTCTTATGCTGAAGGAATCAATGACACCATAATGATTCTGCTCCGTCATTGTTAAGTCTCACATAGGCATAGTGTCATGAAAATAAGACATATTCAGACATGTTGAGGATTAGTTCTTAAATTTACCTCCAACCTGTGAACAGGAAGCGAAACAACAGCATATCTTTTGCTTACTTGTGCATCAGGACTGATAGATGGAAACATTCTGCAATCACCTTCACTGAAACTCTTTAGTATCATCAGTCCAGATTCTAAGCAAAGTACCAGGAATGGGCTGGGCCAGCCTTTACCTGGGAAAAAACTTAGACAGGCCCAAACCACTACAAGATTCAGAATGTAAACACTCTTCCCAATGACTTGTGAACCGTTCTGCCAAAGCATATTTTGCTTCTGATTTCTTGAGGTGTTTGTTACAATGCTGTGGCACATTTGATGAAAGGAAGATGTTTACCCCAATGCTCTGACCCCATCTTCACCTTTCATCTGCTCCAATCAATCCCTTCTACAGCCAGACTGAATTTTTAATGGTGTGGGGTTTGGGGTTTTTCTGGTTTGGTTTTTTCTGGTGTCCTACCCTGAGTGCAGTGTGTCTGTGTACTTAAAATGGCAGCCACCGTTCTACATCACAGACTGCAATTGTCACAGGCCACTGAAGACCTCTCAGCTGACAATAATTTTCAGTCATTTCATTAGCCATTCAGGCTCAACTTCAGCCAATGACTTGAACGTGACAGGTTTTGTAATATCATACTAAGCTCTGGAACCATCTAGTCCCAGATATTTTGGAGGTGGGTTTTGTCAACAAAGAAATTAAAAATGCTGGACTTTCCCCCTCTTTTTGATCTATAACGCACAGTTGGTTTATTTTTCTTGAAATTTTGAAGTTACGTTGCAATAGAATAAGCAATATTTGGTATCATCCAAATCTCTCCATTTTCTTTTCTGCTTATAAAAGCCTCAGTGCAAAGCCTTTCTCTCTTCGGTGTGACTGAAGCTTACACTTTGTTCAATATTTACAAATTGCATAGTTAATCTATGCTCAGTTTAATTTTAACAAACTTACTATGTCCTTTCTCTCTTCACACGGGTCAAGTATTGTAGCCTTAGAAGTACTCACATTGTAAGTCATATCATTAGTGACATTAATTAGTCTGGAACACAATGATAATTGTCACCTGCATTTTGCAGAGAGCCCTGGGGAAACCCTGTTCAGAAAACGTGCTTGTGTTGTAAGCCCCAGGGTCAGTGTCTGAAGCAGACTGGGCCCATTATATCTCAAGGAGGGTGGAAGGCCGTCTTGTCCAGCAATCCTGGATAGTCATGTGTTTTTGTGTCACCACCAAGTCCACCATGGCAAAAGCAATTCTTTTTCAGGTTCATCTGGATTGCGGCGATAAACTCTGCATGTAAAGTGAACAAAAAAGCATTTCAGGAGTAAGTGCATGGGCAATCATTTACGGACTACACTGAGCTCTATTAAACACCTCAGGAATGTTTAAGCACTTCATAGGTGGTCTCATCATCACAGTCACAGCAAGATCGGTGTGTTTGCTTCTTTTTCCAGGGCCTGAGGGTTTTTTTTCTCAGCCCGGAGCTGCTCGACAGTTCTTTTGCCAGGTCTAGAGRCAGGCTGCAGGAGCAGGTTGACTCACTTTCCCTCGGTCCCTTGGGTGCAGGAGGAGTCCCGCTGCACAGGGCTGATGGGTGGACAAAGGGCCAGTCTCTCTCACAGCACATGGGGGGATGTTTCTGGAAAGGGCATAACAACAGGAGAAAGCTACTTACCCGCACATCCCAGAATCGACCTCCTTAGCTTGTTCTCTTTCACTGGCTCTTCAAAAGCTGCAGGAAACAGCTCTGTTTTCTTCTTGACTCTCAGCTGTGCTTGGTGCAGGCTCTGACTCAGGGCTTCCTAGGCAGGGCTCCTTCCTTTCTGCTGGGAAGATAGACCAGCGCCTGTCACTGCACACAGTGGTATCCCAGACTCCAAAAGTCTGTTCATCTTGTGACATTAAGTTTCAACTACCAAGGTCACGTCTACATAACGGCTCAATTTTTTTTTTTTTTTTAAATTTCCCAGTGTTCCTAATTCTGGCTTAACTCCACCAGCACTAGAAACATGAGGATCCCGGAGGTAAACCAGTTGCCAGCACAACTAATACCACATAATTTCATCCCACTCATAGCAGTTTAATCAATACAGCATTAAAAATTCTGGCAGCAGCCAGGATACAGTAGGGCTCCCCATATTACTTATCTTGATGGAGATGAACTCATAGAGAGCAGGAAATCTTCAGAGGGTCCTCTGAAGATAAATGAGGCCTAAGGGATAACACTGGTTTGGCTGCGGGAGTGAGAGCTGGTTTGTAGAGGTCTTCTCATATTGAGAGTGACGTGTATTAACCCAGCTTTGGTGGGTAGGACAGGGAGATCACAGCTGTAGTGGTTTTGCAGAGGGTGTAGGATTAGTTTTGTGCTATGTTCATGCTCCTTCAGCATTGCCTAGATTTTCTAAGCTAGGGAAAAACACATGTCTCCAAAATGCTGAAACTTGACCCTCATAGAACCACATCTAGTAAGTGATAATATACTATCTTAAGTTCTGATTTACACCAGGAGATTTTAGAAGAAAGAAAAAAAAAACCAACAAAAAAGACAAAGGAAAACATTTTGAGCCGAAAAAAGGACACAAACAAAGAAATGGAACAACTCTAGAAAAAGTCCCTGTTGTTTTCCGCGTGTCTCAAACTTCACCAGCCCACAGAGCATGTGTGATGGGCAAGTGAAAGAAGACCATCCCACATGCCAGCTATTCACAATAAAACTCCAACAGCAGTTTTTGTCTGAGAGCATTTATGTCCATTTTATTAGTATGAATAAAGGGAGTTCTTTCACATTTAGCTATATCCAGAAGGGCAATAGTCCATAAATCAATACATGGCATGGCTTTGCTTTTCCAGTCCATCAGTATAATTCTTTTGGCTGCCAGTGCTACTCTCAGGAGTCATCTCTTTTTCCATTTATTCAAATTATGTAGCGAGTTGGTGAATTCCAATACCAGCACTGCTGCAGCTTTGTCTAAATTGATTTCCAGGACTAACTCCATTTATCTAAGAACTTCGTTCCAGAAACTGGCTGTTCTGTAGCTGTTTCACATCTGAAATATAAGGGTACTTTTGTCAGCATTGAATCTACAACTTTGAACACAGACTGAAGTCAATGAGTATGCACAGATCTTGTAAATGATTTTTCATGTTGGTCCCTACTGTTTCAGTCAGCAGTGCTCTTCCAAGAGGGGGATAACAAATCTATTCCATTCTCTTGGTTTCCTCTCTGGCTTTTGGAAGCTAGAGTTTGGTTGGGGTTTCTGATCCATACTAGGAGTCTGAATACAAGTAGCCAGGACAATGGGAGCTTGCTCAGTGTTCTTCATGATAAAAGCACTGCTACACCTCTACAGGCAAGTAACTAATTATGGTTGATCAGTTCTTGTGAGGACAATGAGAGTGCCAACTGAATAGAGATAATTTTATTATAATAGTCCATCTAATCCACTTGCTGGCATATTTTATTAATATAGACATTCACAGATCTGTAACTCTGGAGAACATACAACACAAGAATATATAAATGTGTCTATAACATATTAGAAATGTGATTTTTTAAATGGCTCTTTGAGATTACTGCAACTTTAATTATTTTCTTTCAGATTTTACTAGGATTCTGAGCTTTTCAAAAATAGCTCTGTGTGTAGCCATGTACCCGTTGTTGTTCCACTGTGGTAAGATTTCAGAAGCTAAATTTGGGAAGAAGTCACGTTGTAGACTACACTAAACTAGAAAATATTTTGAAGAATTATTAAAAACCAGGATCATCATCTTTAATTTTGCTTGTAACTCTAAAACTAATGAAGCTGTGAGAGCTCCATTACATAGCATATGATTCTGTGCAGCCTTATGCTTGGTTTCTCTGGCTTCTTGTACAGTAGGTGTTTGTCTAGTATTGTCATTGCAATTTTTATTGCACTGCTTGATGTGTGCAGATGTGCTTCATCAACATCCCATGAGGAAAAGATGCTCTGCTCGGTATCTTTGCTCCCAGATGACATCTACCTTATAGAATAACTTTCTGGGCTACCTCCTCTGGGATCAGGTAACCATTTCAATTCTCTGGATTTTGGTGTTTTAACAAGGATTTAATTACAAAGGTAAGTGTATGCACCTGCTAAGGCAGTACTAATTATTTGATAATGGGGCAATTTTTCTCAATACAACCAGGTTTTGTGGTGGTAAGCTACACTAATGAAGCACACTGAGAGAACAAATCGTCTCTATGTTAAAAGGCTTATTTAAATTAAAGAAATCTGTAAAGATTGAGAGGGGCTTTTTTTTTTTCATCACAGATATTGACAACTGTGGAGCTAATGTTCATGAAGTACATCCATTACTGCTGGAGGATGCTTACTTTTGACTTGTGTGACTTCATTAAGTAATAGATGGCATCATCTTTTAATGCTCTTTTCTGACATTTTTATCTCATCTGTTGCTTTTGAAAGCTGGTTTATATCTAGAGCTACTCAGTTGGAACCGATCAGTAACATTTCAACAGTGATACTGTATTTCCTCCATCCAGTACATCTGCTGCAGGCTTGTGTAGTATGCACAGGGTCAGTGGAGTGTTTTAGTTTTCAGAAACTCACACCTTATTGTGAGCCCTTTGCCAATTTACAATTGCAGAAGCCAGAAGCTAAACTACAGTGTTACAACTTTATAATCTCAGGCTAATAAAAAAAAGTGGGGGATCCATAAACCAGATGGGTTCCAATGCCCCTGTCAAAAGCTATGTTGATCATATACCACTAGGTTTTTTTGTTTCTTGATAACCAAAAACATGTTAGCATTAAAAAAGCAAATGCACTTGACAGCATCAATTCCATTATGGTTCCCAGTCATCTGCTTTATTGGGTTTGAAGGAATTTAGCCAGAGCACTCTATTTTCACTAGAATGTCATTAAAAACTTTGCAGCTTAGGCAAATGGTAAGCAATTTTGAGGGAAAATATTTTTTTTAACTCCCATTTTGCAGAAGGGTTTTATTTTTTCATTTCTTTCTAAGATATTTTCTGCCTTTTTTTTGTTTGTTCTTCTTTCGCACTAAAGAAACATCGCTTTTAAAATCTTCAGTGCTTTTCAGAAGTGAGATGAAAAATATTGACATATTACAGATGATGAAACATGGCCAAATTTTATTCCATTTGCTGCTGAATGGTAGCCGTGACTGTGGAACGGATGAAAACAATTCAAAGTTCTAACCCTGAGGCAGACCCCAGATTATTGGAGGCCAAGCAGAAATTTCGGTATTTGGCCCATAAATATCAGAAGCTAAAAAAATAAAATCAATTAATAACACTGCTTAGAAACTGTGTACAAAATCCACAGACTAAACATTCGATCTCTAATCCTTGACTCTTCTTAGGCAATAAGGCCTATACAGTAAGTCCTTACTTCTTCATCTGCCCTCTTTTTGCCCGTCTTAAAATAAGAAAATGGTAAGAACTTTCCCACAAAAAAAATATAAAATAATAAGAATTTAAAAAATAGACACAGGGAAGGAAAGGAATTTGTCTTCCTCTGCAATCCAAGTAGCAAAGTGAATCTTTTCAGCCAATTCCTCAGTGTCCTAGAGATCGCTGTTATTAATGTAGCTGGGGGTGCATGCTGCTGATAATTACTGTTAGCTGGAATAATTAATAAGAATAATTGCTTGGTATGGTAAGAGAAGGGGAAGCTCTGGGAAGGGGAAGGAATAGGCTGGAAGAGTGATAGACTCCCTGAGCGCATTTTTATAGACAGGAAGTTCAGCAGAAAGCATCCTGAGAATAGAAGAATTGTCTGGATGCCAAGGACAAAAGTTAAGACATATAAGGCTTAAGTGAGATAGGGGCAGTCTGGAATGCTACAGTAAGATCCTATCGTGGATGTGTAAGAGAAATGAATGGCTGTAGGTTTTAAAGAGGTATGATATATTAGTGATTGTGAAGCAGTCTAAAATTAGTAGTGTCGTCTTTATTTGTGGTACAGGACCACTTGAGACAGACAGAAGTCAGGCAGAATAGAGAGAAGTGGTGCCTTTGAGAGAGGTTTTCTGTAGTTTATCCCAGCTAGAGAGAGGACAAACTAGTCATTAGAAACAAAATACAGGTGCCAGGGGTGTGGAGAATGACCACAGTTTTGGTATAATAGGTTAAATTTCCTGCACATTTTGCACTTAGGGAATGGCAGGCACAGCTCTCAGCACTGTCGACAGGAGCAGTACTGGCAGCAGGGCTGGATGCAGCCTCTGGGGATGGCGAGGCTGCTCGGTGATGCAGTTTTTGCCCACCCTGCCTCCTGCAGAACTTGTAACTCCAGATGATGCTACTGCTGGACTGCCACCTCCTCCAGGGGCATATCCAAACAGCTCAACTGCAAAGAGCCATGCCGACTGCAGCAGTGGCTGCCCCCAGCCCACCCCCAGCTGTCTGCTGACTTCTGCTCCAGCCCAGCCAGCTCAACTCCTCATGCAAACTCCTCAGTCCGGTCTCGAAGCACACGAGCTTCCATAGCAGCTTGTCACTGGGCTTGATGGCTGCACGAAGATGGGCTGGGGAAGGATCATGTTGAGCTGGAGAGTCTGGAGGGAAGTGGGGCAGAAGCTATCCCCAGTGAAATAGTGCCAAGGTGATATCCTCTTTGGCCAGGACAGAAGAAAGAAACTGCCCTTGAACTCTATCCTGACAGCACCCAACATAGCCCAGAGCCTTCCATGGGTGGAGAAACTATCTCTGCTTCCCAAACTCTCAAACTCAGAAACTAAAAAGACTAGAAAGACAATAATTTTTATTTTGGTTTTAATCTTTGTAGACCTTTAACTACAAGGATTCTCACAGCTCTGCTGTGTTTTGTGTGAAGATGTATTCCTCTTTCATTAGCTTAGAAGAGCACCTGTGTTCTCCCTCTCCTCCTCTGCTCTTTTCTGATGAGCTTGGTGCTGTCTGTCTACATATCCTATATATAAATACTGCCCTACCCACAATGCCTTCAATAGGATATACCTGGAGAAATCGAAGTAAATATGGATAGAGGAAATGTAAGTGAAGACGGAATGTCAGAGGCTATCTAGCAATCAGAGCAGTGATAATGTCATAGAGAATGAGCGTGCTCAGAGTGACTTTTAGTTGCAGCTAGTCACAGAGATATTACTGTTTGCTAGAGACAAAGTATAGCATTTAATTCTGTCACAGGAGATAGGAAAAGCTTGTATGGACAAGGTGTGACTGTGTATGATTTCACCTTCCTAGTATAAATCTTTTAGGGAAGAGCAACTGAAACTGAAAAAGATAGATATAGTTAATTACTTCTGTCTGGCACAGGGTAAAATCCCATTACAAAGGCTTCAGTCTGGATCTTGTCTTCCCCCATGACGCATACTACATAAATTAATTAGGGTCACACGACAAGAAGAGATGCCAGCCTACCAATGCAGAAGAGTGGCACGTTATCTTTCCCGGAATAATGCTGAAATTGCTGCTGTCACCATGGTCTCCATCCTGTTCCCCTTCCTGCTTTAGTGGCTTCTTCAGTCTGAGGTCAGTAGAAATTATTTTAAAGTGGTATTACCCAAGCCTTTCCCCATTCCTAGCAGCCAACCTCCAGAAGAGGATAGAAACTGTTAACAGATTTTTCTACAGTGATTGAAGGGAAATGATTGTGTAGCACCTCTGCCACTGGGCCTTGGTCCTGGATGGAGCCTCCTGGCTGCCACCCCAGTATGAATAAGGGATCTTATGACTGCTGCCAGCTGAGGGAATTCCTCCCTTAACTTAAAAGGACATATTTTCTGTGTACAGTCTCTTACAAACAGAAACCTCAAGAGAGGTAGAAATGAGACTGACACGAAACAGCCTTTATATAACAAACTTTCAAGCCCATTTCTGAGAGAAACACCAAAATGGCTTGTCCGAGGAAACACCTGATAGTTTATATCAGGCCTATCCCATTTATTTAGTGAGGATGTTTTCTTCATCTGGCCAGGCCTTGGAGAAAGCAATGTCCTAAGATTTAACTGGTTTGACAGAGCACACAAAACTGCCAGCCAGCTCATTCACATCCTCCAAGCCAACATGAATGGAGCCAGATAGTTTAGCTGATATAGGAGTCTACCATGTGCAATTTTACAAACCATTGTTTTAAGAGTTTCACATCTGTCCGGAGAGGCCTTTCCCAGGTGCTTGAATGCAGTCCCTTGTTCAAGACTCTGAGCATCCAAGCCTCTACTAACAACCTAACCTCCCTGGTCAGTGCATGTCCTTTGGTGCCACAAAGCGGCTGCAGAACAGCTTGGTTCTCAGGCAGGCAGAAGCAGCCGGGAGAAATCTGTGATGGGCTAGTGCTGCCATATCATTTTTATCTCTGTTTGCCTTGGGGCAAAGGGGGCTCAGCTACTGTTTTGTCCCCTTTCTCTCAAGCAGTTGGAGGAGTGACTTTCTACTCTGGATGTATTGGACAGAAACTGTGGAAGGCAGTGACACACTGAACACCTGGTGAGGGTGGGTCATCTTCCCACCTCTGAACAGCAACGCAAAGAATATGGGCAGCTGAAGGAGGAAGGCTAAATAAATAAATGCATAAATAAGACCAGGTTCTGATCCTGCAAGATGCTGAATTCTGCCAGGTAGCGCTGAGCACACAAGGGTTTCTCTGAAATCAACGAGGGAAAATGATGGACAAGCTGTACATATGTCCTTGTGAAATCAGACCCATGGCTGTCATTGTATCATCTTTCTTGTTTCATCTGGTTTGGTTCCTCTATTCCTTGGCCCATGCCTGTATCACTTAAATTGCAGACACCTTGAGGTCAAAAGGTACCATGTGCAAAGGCATGCATTATATTAAAATCAGCAACTGAAAAGATACTCCCCTAAAACTTTTGGGAGGACCGTGTGCTGCGTGATCCTTCCCTCCCTGCTGCAATCCCTGTCTCCTGAGTGCAGCCAGAACAGCCGCCCGTGGGTAGCTCTGCGCAGGCTGCTGGCGAGGGGGCTCCTGGGGGACTGTGCTCTGCAAGGCCAGCCAAACAAAGCACTTCATCATCTGCTTAACTTTAAGCACCTGACTAGCTCCATTGAGTTCAATACAACCGCTCACATGTCTGAAGTTAAGCACATGCTTAAAAGATTTGTTGGATTAGGGCCCAAAAGATTAGAGCTCTATAAAAGTAGCTGTGATCTTTAAAATGACAAAATGGCTTTCTCAATGGTAAAGAGAAAAATATTAACAACTCTGGAACAATCTGGTGAAAAATAAAAGCTCTTTAAGTGTTTCACATGTATGTTATGTATCAAGAGGTAAGGAAAACCTAATAAAAAAATTTAAAGAGGCTACGGCAAAGAACAAAAAAGTAAGAAAGCAAATGTGAAGAGATTTTTCTTGTCACCTGCAAGACAGTGGAAATCAGTAAGGGAGAAAGTTAGAATACAATGGCACAGGAAATGAAAATGAAGAAGGTGGCGAAGGCTTTCCTTCGCTCCCACCTCCCCCCACCCTCTTTAAATGAGGTACTGACTGACTTCTTCAAACTGAATCCTAAAAAGGGGGACTAACTTAACTACAAGTCAACCTGTGTCAGGGTCACTAAGGCCAGTGGAGGAAATTACCTAAGGAAACTAAAATCTAGGACATATCCAGGACCTGGAGGAAATGATGCTAGATGTTAAAAGACATCTGGAAGGAAATCTTTGATTTATTGTCATAATTTAAGTGAGTTCTTAGAAAACAAGCAACCAGAGCATAAAATAAAGACAGGAGAAACTAAGCCCTTAAGCCATCACCCCGCAACCTTGTTTAAGACACAGTACAAGATATACTCCAAGGTTTTCCCCATTTGCCACCAAGGCAGGGATGAAGGCAGTAAAACAGGGTAGTGAGAGCAGGAGAGGCTTCATCTCTAACCTCCTAAACTTGCAAGCAGGTTGTGGTGCGTGGTGAAGGGGCATGGCTACTGCGGTGCTCTGGACAGCCCATGATAAAGTGCCACATGACAGTCTGCTACTGAAGCTAAAAGCAGCAGGAGCTCAGAACAGAAGAGGGGAGAAGATAAAAACACAGCTGAAAAACAATGTCACGCTGCAGAGAAGTGTTGAGTGGGGCCCCTGCAGGGACCATTGCGTGGACCTTTAAGGATTTCATGTTTGCATGATTAACTAAGATGAAGAGGCCAGCTGCAAACTTTAATTTCCTGATGACACAAAGGGCCATGAACAATATATATATGGGGTTTGAATTTGTAATGGCACTGGGCTATTACATAGCAAAGCCTATTCAGCGTAGAGGAAGAAAATGCTGTTCAGGTTTATTTTTAAGTGATGAGGTTGTTTCCCAGATAATTTTGCTCATGGACAATCCCAGGGAGACACAAACAAAACAAAACAGAAACCCCAAAACAAACAAAAAAGTCTCAGAAAAAAACCCAAACCAACCAACTAAATAAAAAAAAACCCCACAAAAAAAATTAATTCCCCCACAACCCCAAACAAAGAAGAAACAATGAAAAATAATAATAAAATCAGAGAACAGAATGCAATTGCCAACAAATCTTCTGTTATTATCAGTTCCAGGTAATGATTAAAAATTATAGGTACTTCTCAAAACTGATCAAGAACAGATGCTTGTAATTTAAAAGAAGTAAAGGCCACTACAAGACGGTTTCCACATGTTGGCCCATGGAAAAAAGAAGCCTGATGAATGATTATATCTGGCAGCTTTACATAAAGCTCATGCCTAAACATATTGGGGCAGATACTAGACCTGCTCTAGTGGTTCAGAGGTGCTGTAATGATGGGTTAGATGTGTCCTTGGAACTGCAGCCTCCAAAGAGCATGGCAGGTTCCAAGTCGCTTAAGCCACTGAATTATAACTGGCATACAGGAATAGGAAACATACTCCTATTTTACGACAAAGCAAGTCTCACAGTAATAACCAGCAATGCTGGGCAATGTTGTTTGCCTTCTGTATTCTCTCTCCATGTTCTGTAAGCTTTCAATATAGATGCATATATATGTATTCTAAATAGCAAAGCTATCAGGCTTTGCTATAATAACTCCATATTCAGACTCAAAGGTTAGGGAGTGTTCACTATGTGAACTTCTTTAAAACCCCAAGAAAAAAGCAACTTCATATTTTTTGTACATAACCAGCTTCAAATAATTTAATATTATGTGGGAGGTGACAAGAAACAATTAACCGATTTTGAGAAAATGCAGGAATTTATAGGAGCAATGTAACTCATGAAGCAATAATGTAAAACTGACCTTCTAATCCATTTCAGCAACGCAGAGATAAACATTGTGGAATGTTTCAAATTATAAAAGAGTCTGCTTGATCTAAGTGGATTGAAGAGTCAGACTACAAGCATCTCACATAAATTCAAACCACAGTTACAAGTATTCCTACTGCAACACCGATACATGAGTAGAAAACTTCCGGCTGAAAATTTTTAGAAGGAAAAATGTCAGCTGATAAAAAACAAACACTTTTGCAGTAGTGTGTTGATTTCAGTGAAATGCTGTTTGGAAAGAATAATCGAAATACTCCATTAAACCTTTTTTGAATGGTATGTTACTTTTTCTCTCTTTCTCTTGTCAAGGCATTTTTTCCCTCTGTTAGAAGATTTTCTCTAACAAAATAGCTCGAATCAGAGCGATGCATCTCTGTTAAGTCTATTTGTCAATCATGGTTTTATATGAAATGTTAGTTCTTTTCATTTTCAAGGTGCACTGGAGCAGAAGTTGCCAATTCCTCCCTGAAGATGGCAAGCCCTGAGTTCCCAAGGTGCCCTGACAGCAAGTGTGGGGCTTCTGTTTACACTGGTGGCATTTTCTGACCACCTGAGACTTCCTGAAGACTGCAGATAGCTTAACCAAGTACCAGTATGGTTTGGTTTTCCCTACAAAGAAAGTTGCTTAGAGATTAATGTACCCAAGCAAAGGTAGTGGTTATTAAACCAGTGGCAATCTATGATAGAGAGCAGGTACCTGTCAAATATTCCTTGAATGGCCCTTGAAACCATCCATCAGGCCCTTTCTGAAATTAGGCAATGGGTGGGTGTGCTAAATGAGAGACAGAACATCATTGTCTACTGAAGCCTATCATAACATTTTAATTGCCACTTAAATCATACTTAACCAAGTGCTGGGATTTGGGGCAGCAATCTTAGACTCTTAACCTATCCTCCTGACCTAATTATGAGATGAAAACCAAGAACTCTCAGATATTTCCCTGGAAAGTGTTAAGAATAAATAAAGGATACCAAGAAGGAGAGAAAATGCTATCTTTCTATCACAAGTTAATAATTGGCTGAAGATGTTTACCTGAGTTGTTAGTAATGATAGCCTCTGGCACATCAATACAAGTGGAATACATGCTGTCTCAAAAGAAATACTGAAGAAAAACCTTTTATAGCTCCCCTTGCCCCCCAAAAAGGAGTGACCTGATAGCAAGAGGCTGTTAAAGGCGAAGTGCATTCCTTGAGTCTTTTACTTTCAGGTGGACCAGCCTGAGTACCTCAAGCTTGGTGTCCAAACCCACTGTGTCAGTGTTATTGGCAAGTTGCAGGTGTCAAACGCCCAAATGCTCAGGAGGAGTGGAGAAGGGGAGGAAGGGAGCACATTCTTACACATTTTATTTTCCCTGGGCCCCTGTGCAGGGCTTTGCCACTGCGCATTTCCTTTGTTTGGAGGGGTATTCCCTGGCATGCGGCTCTCTGCCAAGGCACTTCTGTGTGAAGCTCAGAAGAAAATGGCCCATCAGGCCCTGAGTTCCTATCACTATCAATACTCTCCATGTAATGGAAGTGACGGTAAGACTCCTGGAGTAACAGATGCTCCATATGTATACACGAAATTGCATCAAAGAAACTGCACTGCTCTAGCCCTTCCTCACATCCGTGGAGATTGAGCTAATTGACGGGAATGAAAATAGCCGAACTGTGAATGTGAGCCAAGGAAGTGTTGGGGGTCCAAGAAAAACTGCTCTTGGCTTATGTCACTAAACAGCTTAAGTTTCAATTTTGAAAATTACTTCAGTTTTACTTAAATAATTCTGTCTGCCAAGCAGCCAATTTGGGGAACTGATGAATGACAATGTCGCCCCATCTGCACTGAGTGCAATATCCATTTTATATGACCTGTAGCAAAAAAGGGAGGAAAGCATTATATTCCCAGCTTCTCCCTGGCACTCTCTGTAAAACTAAATGGGGATAGGGTAGAGAATTAATAAAAGACTAGTTTGCTCACATGGGAAAGGAACAAAGGAAATGATTGCCTCCTGCACTGGAGCTGTGCTGAGTGCATCACCGCGCAGTTTCTTTTATCTGCATGCTTTGGGACTGGCACAGCCATGCGAAACAAGTCTGATGCTTTTATTCTATACGGGTCTTATATAATGCTGAAAAAAACAGCAGATGAAGTGTGAGAAGCCTCAAGAAACCAGTTGAAACTTCTAACTAAATGTGAGCTTGCACTAGCAGAACAATCTAGCAGCAAGTTATCACTGTACTGTCATGCCAAAGCTCCAATAGCTCAAATTAAAATTAAAAGTTGTTTAAGCCAAATTTCTCAGGTTCTGAGTTGCTGCGTGCCAGGTACCGGGATAAAGCATAAGCCAGACTTTTCCAGTCCCAGAGACTGTAAGTAAAACATAGATATCCAGCAAGTTAAGTGAAAAATTTTACTTAATTTATGGGTTACCTGGGCTGGGGTAGCACTGCTAACCTTCCACTCAACATTATGACCTAAATTTTTTCTTCCTACTTTTGTTTTTTCCTTTTCCTGAAGGCATAAAAATTTCAACATCAGCCCACCACCTAGGAGTCCAGACAAAGGCTTATTGCTCAATGTCTTTCATCCTAATCTCTACATGTGGCCACACTTCTGGTGTGGGAACACCAGAGCGTCTTTTTTCTTCTAGTGTGTGCCATTTTCTCAGCCTTGGTTTTATTTTTTTCATTCTTCTTTCTTTTTCATTAAAAGAGCAAGGGTACCAGAATCTTCTCACATGTCAGTATGATAGGCACTATGAGATACCTTGAAAATATTTTGGGTTATACAACTGACATTAAAATTTTAGTAGAAAAAGAATTAAAGCTTGTGTGCTGAGGTTTACAATGCAATAAATCTACCCAAGGTCAGGGAAGACAGGCACCAGTTTTGGACCAGGAACTATTGAAATGTATTCTTATTATAACTTTATTTGAGTGCAATAAGCAATGAGTGGAAAACTAGCCACTATGAAAAAGCGAACCCCACGTGTAAATCAGATGACCGCATTAAAAAGATTAAAATGTCAATGGCTGCTGAAGTCCGAAAAAGGAGTCTACTGAGACCTATAAAATTAGAACTAAGAGAGGGAGGTAGCCCTTAAACTTTTAACCAGATATTCTACTGTATGAATGACCACATTAGTTAATTTTTATCATGACAATCTAATTTTGTATTGATTATTTGCTTTTATTAGTTGAGTCTCCTAAGAGATTAATAAAGTCTGAAAAGGCCCTTTCCCCCCACCCCCCTTTGGAATGCTCTTTTTGAAAACCAAAGATGGGGCATTAAAAAAGGCAGGTGATCGTCCTGGTTTCCACAGCATCGCGTGGGAATTGTGTCGGTGAGGCAGCCTTGCACTGCTACGTCTCAAGGTTCTCACTCAGGCAACTGGGAGTTTTATGAGGAAGGATGGAGGGAGGACTTCAAGAATTGGCCCCCGGTGAAGAATCTTATACGACATGAGCATTGTGCTGCATGCACAGCCAAGGGCCCGCAGAGAGCTGTCTGAAACAGCAATAGACACAAGGATTTACGACGAGAAGCAGCAATTGCAATATCTGGCGCTAAACATTTAATCTATGGTTACAGTTTTTACTTCGGATCAGAGCTGAAGTCAGCAGAATTAAATCTTCAAGTGTATTTCAGCAGCCCTAAATCCTTCTGATACTGTTAACAGTGGCAGACTTCCAAAATGCATTCTGTTAATAAGACAGTAAAGTATAAAACCAAGTTATCTTCTACAAGAAAAAAAAAAAAAGAAAAATAAGAAGCAAGATTGTCATAAAACTGCATTTGTGGTATCTTGGCCATTTTCTAGCTGAATTTCTTTCCAAATTATTTTTTTAACCCACTGCCCTTGGTGAATAAAAGGAAATTCTACTAGGAGAGAAATTCTTCCCCCAAAGCTTCAATTTTTCCTCTTATTTTTACAGGTTAGAAGAGGTTAAGAAATCACCAATCAGCTGGTAACATGCAGTACCAATTCTCTGCAGGCCAGCAAAAGGGATTCAGCAGCTGTTACCTCCACTTTTGCACTTAACATAACTTTTTGTTCACCTGCAGCTAAAGAAGATTTATGCAGAGCACACTGGGAGGTTGCTCAACTCCCCAAGGCAACTCCATTAGCTTTCCCAGGAGCTATATTAAATGTGTATTAAACCACACACACACACACACACACACAATCCCTTCAGCTAATGCACTAGTTCCAGCTTTAAACTGACAAAAGTGAGGATACTCACAGAAAAGGTGTAGATAGCATCCTTAAATCCCTGCTTTATGCCTCAAAATTACAGAATATAGGGTGAAGTCTTTGCTTCTGTGACTTTCATTCAAACTCTTCTTTGGTTCATCAAAAGTGAATTCCCAAGGACACTGCCTTTGTAGGACCCAAGTGCTGTGTGTGTGTGTGTTTTTGTATGTGGGAGGGGTTCTCACAGGCAGATTAAAGAAAAAAAGGAAAGGGTAACATCTGTCATTTGCACATAAGTGTTCACATGAGCCACGAAATTCATGTTGTGTTGAATGAAGCTGTGGTGTACCTTGAGAACACACACCTGAGACTCTGAAGGCTGTATTATGGTTCCCCCATTAGCAAACACTCTGGAAGGAAGCTGTGGGAATCAATGCCCCAATGCCATTTGCTGGAGGCCTCCTGCCTGCAGGCAGGGCTCAGGTAGCAGAGCGCCGCTGGAAGCACACGTGGAGAAGGAGCAGCTGTAACACTTGTCCTAGTCCACCAGAGCCACAGGCCTGGTGGGGAAGTCCTTGAAGAAGTCAGGTGGGATTTAACAGCAAATGCTACTCTCGCCTCTGCACTCTGCTAACCGGTAGAATCTGTTGCTGTGTTCCCTGGGATGACTGTAAGATTTACCAGAATGTGCATCCTACCCAATTTACTGTATTCTGCAGAGCTTCAGAATAATTTTACGTGCATTTCAGTTTCTGAAGGACCCCACTCGTTCCTGACTTGAAAAAGCTGTTCTCAAATGCAAGCCATCACCAAGGTTGCTGACTGATGTCATCACCATGATGTCACATTACTCCAGGCTTCAGGCATATGAATAGTCCCAGCATGACCTCTGCTTTCCAACGAGGTAAACCCATGCAACAGGGTTTTGGTAAATGAAAGGAAATGGGAAATTCTGTGTGTTCTGACTCTCCCTTTGAACAACCACCAAGATTAGTGAAAAGATGCATGCTATGCCAAAAATTGTACTTCAAGTGTGTTATCAAACTTGTTATAAGGTACAGTGAAAAATTAGGATATGGGAATCCATCCAATCTTATTTCTGCTACCACAGATGGGTGCTTGCATATGATGAAGTTTTCAAATACATGGCCAGGAAAATATTTTCCCCACTAGTTCTCTTCTTCCCTTAATATGACCCTTCTGGCAAATGTTAGGTCCTCTCCCCATAGAACAGGAACACTACATTCAAACTGTATATATGTATATTTTGCTCAAGCATATTTCAGAACATACCTAATTTCTTCTACATTAAAGTTGCCCCTAATATTTCATTTGAAGTAGGTAGCTACCATTTGGTCTACAATGTTAGGGCTTGACAGATTTACGAAGAATTCAATATGGAATTTTACAAAGTGAAGTGTTGGCCATTTACCAGCCTTCTAATTGTTCTTAATAGAAACTTGTTTCCTGCAGAGAAATCATCAGAATCATTGCAGTGCCTTATAGATTTTCATGCCAAACTTTTGATATGAAAGCCTTTTGCTATGATGGTGACAGTGAGATCACACTGCAAAGTCTATTTGGATGCTAACTAAGCGATATCACGGAGATTAGCCAAGGTCCTTGGAGAATTGCCCCGGGCAATTTTCAAACTTTCTGCTTGCAGTATTGCCTGTCGACTAATGCAGCAGGAGACATGGGGCATGAGAGAGTACTCCAGGGGAAAGGTAACTTGGGCAGATGTAAATATCCATTCAGGATAAGGTTCCTGACAGCTCTAAGGTAGATTGAGGCAGTGTGGACCAGACTGAGGGAGCCAGAGACAGTTTGATGACAATGCCTGTCTTTGCTGTGGATGCACGGAGCTAGAAAATCTGCTCACTTGTTTGTAAAAACTTCCTGGCTTAGGACACACCTTCATTGGAGAAAGGGCTCTGACTATGTTTCATAACCTTAGTAGAGGAACATACTCAAGCCTTTACTCAGTTTTCTGCAAGTAATTAAATCTCAGTTTCTTGAATAAAAATCAGAGACATTCTTGCAGTGAGTCTTGTGATTAAATTGTGACCTGGGTTACTCATTTATAAGTCATAGTTAATTTAAGGATGCATTAAGTAGAGGCAATATTTTTTGTTTGGTGGTTTGGACAGTGACCTTTGTAAGTTTCAAAAAAAATCCTGCCAATATTTTGTCTGTCTCTTTTTCCGTTTTTTCAGTAAAAAGTTGTCAAAATTACGGGTTTTCAATATATTTCTCTGTTACAGGTGCAAAAGAGTAATAGGAGATGACGAGGAACAGCTTGATAGCTCTATCTATATGATCCTATTTCCCTTCAAACAGCAAAAGATCTGTCCTGTAGGGCAATATGCACATAAAAAATAACTTCATGTGTGCTTAGGAAGAAGGGGAACACAGCAAGAGAGCCCAGCCAAAAATCCAGAGCTGTTTTTCAAAATTGTCTCAGAGCACAGATTTTAGATCTGTTATCGCCAAGTCACAAGGAGCAGATTTCTACAAGAAACTCTCGTTAACAGATTTCAGGATTTGCTTCAGCCTTTATCCTCGAAGTGTTTTGTGTTTCAGCATTCCTGCCCTGAGTTTGGTTTTGGAATAGCAGCCCTGAAGACCCTTAAATAGAGCTATGTTTGTGGGCATGGACATAATTTCTCCAGCTGTGCAAACAGTAAAACAAAGATAGCATCTCTTCTGTTGCAGCCCTGCAGATCACTGAATGATAACAAGATCAACGATTTACAGTGGATTCAAGGCGTTTCTCTGCTCTGGAATTCCTTCTGACTCGTCAAAGAGATGACAAACAAGTCCCTCACTCCTGAGGTGCTGCGCACAACTTCGAGGAGCATAAATATCTGGTTGCATTTCCCCTATCAGCAGTTTACTATGTGGCATATTTCAGCCATGTATGTGGCATATCATTCACTGCAGCTTTCTCAGACCTATAGATAAGGTCCAGTTCTCTGGGAAGGAAAGTTCTGGGATGTTCTTCCATGTTGTGGTGGGCTTCAATCGAAAATGAACTTTCTAATGAACCAAGTGATCGAAGTGAATAGAATCTAGTTTTGCAGTACATGCCATTATCCTYCTGATTTTTATTTGCATATGGATCTCTGCAGGTCTGGCCCTTTTCTCTTTTTGACAGTCATACAGCTCTCCTGAGTTAATAGAGTTACTCCTCAATGCTGTCTCAACATTTTTCAGGTTTTTGTATGCTACCAATTTTATACTAAAAGAAACTCAGAGCATTGTTGGTGTTGGCAATAGAAAAATTAAGGTTTTGGCAGTTTTGTGAGGTAGCTGGGTCCTGGCCTACAGGAAGGCCTCATGGTTTAGGACTGTTGAACAAGCACATTACTGAGAATTTTCTATTACTGTTAAAAGCACGTAGCTAATAGTGCTGACATTTGCATGGTATGTAACAGCTGAAATCTAAGCCAGAAAAAGATACTGACTTAGAGAGAGCCGTAAAATAACACCAGGCCACCTTCCATGGCGGGTGCTCCACATTTGTCTCCACAGATGACAGTATGCAAAGTCCATGTAAGCCAGCAGGGAGAAGCCTGTTGTGTTAACACCGTGTTGGAAAGCGCTGCAGCTGGGGTGATGCTGTGCTCCTGCCTGCAGTATTCGTAGTGTTTAACTGCAGAGGAGTGACGAGTTTAGGTCTTAAGATACTGCTAGATGCAGAGTGAAAAGGGTGGGAATTGCACAGTCCTCAGAGGGGTGGTGAAGGTGGTGGACTAATGCTGCCTTACCCTGAATGCAATGGTGATACTCATCTAAAAATCTGCAAGCCAGAGAGGTGTCTCGTATTGTGTCGTAGATGTTATCCTAAACTATAGTTTTCTGATGAAGATTGAGCCACTAAATTACAATTAGATAAACTTCAGTTTCTAACTAACGTAAGCTTGATTTCTCCTTGCAGAGTCATAAGCAGAAATTTGCCCTCTGCAAAAAAATCAGTATTACCAAAATATAGCTTTCTAAATTCAAATCACCACAAAGATCTTTGATAGTTTGTAAATTAGGAAAAAAATATGGAATCTAAATGTTTCAAGATAAAACCAACCTATTGAAAGCATTCACTCTATTAATCACGCTATATAATGGGCTGAATCGAGATGCTGTATTTATTTCACTCCAGAGGAAAGATCTCCATAACTCAACTGCATCTTTGCCACTCATGAATTATCAAGTCTTGCTTTGCTTGTGGGATAAATATATCTCAGTTATGTATGCTCTCTTTTCCTCTCAGTGTATCTATATATATTTTTGGTGTCAATTTTTATTTATATGCATATACCTGCAACACTCACAGTGGAGATTGTTACTTTGCAATAAGTTGAAGCAAATCAATTTGGCCTACAGACAGAATTTATTTTCCTACTGCAGCATTCTCCAGTAGTATTGCAGGAAATGCCTCCACAGCCTTGACTATAACTGTTAAACTGTGCCACATGGCAAAGATGTGAGGGGGTCTAGCATTTGATCAAACTGACAGGGAGTGTCAGATTCCTGCTGTGAGCTGAAACACCAGCATGATAACATGTATTTGATGTCACTTCAATGCAGATTCTGACATAGGCCAATTTATGGTCCAATTTATGTCTGGACTCTCATACCAAGGCCAAGCAAGCTATAAAATGTAATAAGAATTTCTTCAATCAATGTCCAGAGGAAAAACAAATCACTCAGTTACTGACACAATATTGCATCAACACTCTGGTAAAGTTCTCACAAGTGTGTGACATGCCCCTAAGCTACGGTGAACATGTGGAATAAAAGGCTGGGCATGACACTATCACATCCCTGAAATGGGACCCCCTCAACTTAAGAGCTGTTTCCATGTCAGTCCTTCATCTTTGTAGCTTTCTAGTTCGTTAAGAATAAAATCCTTCTCTCTTTGCTTCTCCCTCTCTTCCCAGTTTCAGCCTTTCCTCCCCACCACTATTTTTTTCTGTCTCGCACACTGTATCTAGTCATCTAACACATCTCAGCACAAGACCAGGACAAGGTTGTGATGGTCAGATAATGACCACATGGCCTGGTCACAAGTCTCTTAAAGGCTTGTATCTTTTCATTTTCAGATGCACTCAAATCAGATAGAAACTTCTACCTTCCTTTTCAACTCTTTATAATCAAAACAATAACCCTATCTCAGCCAGCTGTTAGAAGACATTGTCTATGGCAAATAAGCATGTGCAGCACATATTTTTAATTGAATATGGGATACAGGATGATATGTTTTTTCAAAAGCAGTGCTACTGCCTCTATAATGTGGAACAAATGGTTTTGCCCTGTGGACAACATAAAGCAGGCATGAAAAAATGTATGTGTGGTCTACACTGTATAACTTCATTCCATTATTCCTCTGGTTCTGTACATTTAGGACTGTAAGTATTAGTATTTTTGGGTTTCTGTAAACCAGAACAGCTGGCAGGGGAATTATTTTATTTGGGAAGGTCTTTGCCCTGGTAATTTCAGTAAAGTTGCTGTGCAGATGGGGCTGGCTCTTTAGATGGCTGCGAAAATGAAATCAAGGTGAAGGGAAAGTACTCTACACCCGAACATTTCTCTGCACACATCAAGAAAATTGCCCTCTGAAGCTTGCCCAAGTATAGCACACGTACCCCTACCCTGCAGTTACATGGCCAGCAAGGTGTCAGTGCATGCACTGTGCAACAAATGGGCTCTGGSCTGGCAAGGGGCAGGGTGTTGGTTGTCATGTGGGTTGTCCTGTTGCATTTCAGAATCTTTTTGAGGCAGGACCTGGGGCTCATCCTTAGGTGGTAGAGGATCTGCCAGACCCCAAACAACTCCTGCTGCCACTGTGGTCCTGGCAGCCATTAAGCAAAGTGGTTTGCAGAGCTCTTATACCTAGACATGTAAGTTCTGCCAAACCCTGTTCTCAGTACAACTCTGGGGAAGCTGATTTGCTTCCACATGGCTTAAGCATCTCATACTATGACGGTTCTCCTTAGGTTTGGTCATCAGGATACCCACAAAGGTTTCCTCTAATATTTCCCTGATACTACTACGAAAATCTCTTTGGCCATAATTCAAGGTATTTTGTCCTTCTATTAGCATCATTTTGGTCTCAAATTTAGCTCTTGTTGCTTGTTCTTTATATTTTGCTCCTTTCCCTGCTATTTGCTTTGTGAACTTTCTTGTTCTGACTTCATCACCTTAGTATGTCAGTATAGCACCTCCCAGTAGTGCAGTAAACAGTGACCAGTATGTGTCAAACATGATTCAGTCTCTCTCCACTTCTCCCAAAACCAGAACCATAAATGAGAAATTTTGTTTTAGCAGAGCAGTACTTCTTTTGTGTTTGTGCTGGGGTTTTTTGTTTGTTTTTTTTTAGAAAGATTAATTTTGTTTAACATTTTTATAAAAGGCAAGCATGTGTGTTATATTGGAAGAAAAAAGGAAAGGACTGTGAAAAGAGTAGAAATTTATTTTTTTCTGGGGATCGTAAATTGTTACTATTTGATTTTCCTTCATTTCAGAATAGCCATCCAGTTTCAAAATTCTTTTCAAATGAAGACAGTTTACTTTCAAAACGAAAAATCTAAACAAAAGTTATTGTAATGACTGCAGATGGGTAATACATTTTTTTTTTGGTGAACATTGAGAAAGATTGAACCTTAGATTCATTTTGTTGGTTGAACTATCAATTCTCTCCTGTCCCAATGTAAATCCAAATGCTGGTGAAATTTTGAGTATCTCAAGCTGTGTTTTGTTTGGAATAGGATTGCCAGACAAGATTCAAAAATAGCTTCTCATTGACTCTAGGATCTCAGAAAATGGAGATGGCTCCTAAGCCACAGCACAGACTGAATTCTCTCTCCTTGAATCCTGTGCAAGCAAGCCTTGTTATTCCGGAAAGAATGTTGCTGGGTCTGGGAGCAAAAGTTTTCCTTTGGTTCATCACCATCTACTCATTACTGCTGTTTGCTATCATATTTTTACGTGCCATTTTACATTAGTTCGCACATTTCTTGGAGGTGTTGGGCCATATGCAGACTTTCTGCTGTGGCCCCAAAATCTGAAAAAGCCAACTGGGACCAGATAACAGTCCCTAAAGGGAACCAGACAAAGTTTGATTGGCCCAAAGTGGCTCCTTTGGACTTAAGCAATGTTGTAAGCACCCAAGACTGACTTAGGCTTCACAATATGTCTTTTGAATAAGTCTCCTTGTACTTTTATGTGTTTTTGTAATTAGCCTGTCACTGTGTCAAGACCTCTCACAGTACATTTCAGTTGTTGCACAAATAATAAATTTTTGCAAGGTTTTACCTATCCGCAACAATAAATGATGGCAAAAATACAAATTTTTTACATAATACAGTCAATCTTACTGTACCCATGGCTAAAAAAACCACAAGAGCATGTGCAGTTCAGTTCAGTCTTACACCTGGTGTCATTGCAAGCACTTGTGTGGGCAGGTGTGCACAGAAAGCTCTTTCTACAAAAACCTTTTTTTTCTTTTCACTGCATTTTCTAGCATTATTATGCCTCACATTGTTCTATAAAACATATCTAAAATATTGTGCTGCATCTATATTTTCAATGCTTGATATAAAAGTGATTATCCGCCCATAGCAGATATCTCTGTGAGCACTTGATGACTGGGGTGATGGTGTAATTGGTCCTTTTGTCTTCCCATCATTCAATGCCAACTTAGAGGGCTCACCTGTATACACTAATAACAGGGATGTGGCACACAGATACCACGAGCAATATTTGATCCTGTGTGAACTCCAAGGAGGAATTGCCCTTGAAATTAAGTTGTGCTGTCAGTAGTATCCTTGCATGCTCAGTGAGTGGATGATTGCAGCCAGCCTCCTTTAAAAGGTGAAACTAGTCCGAAACAATCAAACATCCCCAATCTACCTAAGAAAATCTGACAAAACTAAATCTAAGAAGTTATTTTTATAGCTATGTTTATAGCCCCTTTGTTTATGCAGAGATAGGTCAGCTGAATTTAAATCCTTAAACCCTTAAGCACCACGTGCTATGCTAGCTTGCAAAAAAAAGTGTAGAAAAAGCATGACAAAGACTTGTTACACTTTTCCTTCCGAGCACGAGGTTCAAACGATATTTTTTAAAGCACCTATAATTGATATCCACTTCTATTAAAAATCTAAATGAATTTCCTCTCTCTCTAGTGCACTGCCACTCTGAATACTTCCATCAGAGAGTGGTAAACCGGCAGCTTGCTGTGTTTGCACAAAATAACTGCTGCAGTGTGCTGAAAAACATCCAACCTGCACTTCTGCTCTGAGTATGTTGTTTCATGCTATATGGTCAATAAGTGTATGGATAATCAGGAATCTTGGCCCTCCTGTTACCTAGAGCTTTTTCTTCCTGAATCAAGAAGCCTCTGTATAAACACACGATTTTATACCGATGAAGAAATCGCAGTGTGAACTGACATAACGGGAAGCAGATTCCCACTGGGATTAGATGAGAATTTTTCATGATATAAGGGATGACACTATCAAGTAACATAAATACGTAAGTATAAAACATACTAATGATGTGCAATGACAATTCTGTGACTTCTCATTTGCTTCATCGAAAGGGAAGTACAGAGGACCTCAAAGATGGTTACAGCTCCCTGTCAGGTCAGGGTGGAGTTTTCATGAAGACTGCCTTTTCTAAACACAAAAAGGAAAGGAAATAAATTGAACTAGTGGGGAAGTAAATTGCAAAATATGTGCTGTGCATTGTTGTAGAGTCTCTCTGAATGGTGGTGTGATAAACCAAAGATTTGCTGACACTTACGGAGCAGCACTGACAAGATAATATTGGCCTTCCTACCCCAAAAGTAGCAACCTGACCAGCTGGATGTTAATTTATCAGAGCTGGCAGAAAAGCACTGGGGGAGACAGTAAGAAGGGAGAAGCATCTTAGTAGAGTAATCACTATAAAGAAAACCAGACTCGTATTCTTTGCAGCCATTGGGGCAGCCCGCTGGAAAAAAAAAAAACAGATTTGTTTGGGGAGTCTTGTGTTTTCACAGTTTAAATTGTTGTCCATATGATTATATTTGAATCTGCTTGCATTCTCCTTGAGTGATTCTTTCCTCCTAGTGGGGCTAAAGACTTCCCTCATGTAGTAAAGCCTTTTGAAAGTTTGTCTTATATTAAACTGTCTTGATTAGGTAGATGAATAGGATGGAAGCATTTTTCTTTTATTTCTTTTACTAACTGGGTGATCTTTGAACTCAGCCTTGGCTGGGGAAGAACTGAACTAGCAAGGGGAGAACTGAGAAAAACCAGAGTCTGTTCAAATCACTGAGACACAGGAACATAATGTCATGGCAACAGTAGCAAACATGTTTTGCATATACAGTCTCCTAAAAATTACCAGATCCATTTTTCTTCTTTGCTTAAGCATGCTGTTTGGAAATCCTCCCAACTGCTCCAAGTTGCTCCCCAAGAGAACCACTAACTTCCTTGATTTTCCCTGAGAAGATGTGGAATAATCTCAGCATTTTGCCATGCTAACCGGACCAACCGGGCTTGATTTTGGGGGGTTACCTTGACATGTACCTCTGAGGTTTTGGCTGCTTTTGTTATCTGCTGCACTGGACTCTATGCCCTCCCTTCGCTTGCTCATGCCATAGGTGAAACCACAGCAAAATCAAGTCGAGATGCTCCCATCAGATCTGCTGGTTTGCTATGTGCATCCACTCATGAAGCCAAAGGGGGCCTGGGCTGTGATTGTGTGTGAAGGTTCCCTGAAGGCATTCATGTGCTTCCTTTTCATGTGGACACTAGTACAATAGAATATGATGCTGGCAGGAAACTTGTGAGGCTTCAGTGTTGGACTTGAGATGGTTTGAGGGAGCCTGCATCCTCAGGACCGCTGTGTTAGGCTCTGCTGACTCAGGAAGACAGTTCACGTTTCAGGGTTGTCTGAAGTCCCAAAAGACATTTGCTTTTTACCTAGGGAACGGATTTTGGAGCAAATGATTGCATCATGGAAAAGATAAGTTAAAAATAGACAGATTCATTGCATGTGATCCTTAGGAGTTTATTATGCCGCTGATCATATTAGTCTAGAACAAAGATCCCCGTGTTTCCCATTTTCTACAGGAAATCACTGATGCTCTAACACGAGGATAGCACACAACATGACACATGTAGGTAGCTGTGYAACGATCCGGTGATTCGGAGTGCTGAGGATCTGAGTCTCCCTTGTGTTACACTCATATCTGTTGCATGGAAGTTCATGGAATTATGACAGTGTAAAATTAGTATGGGATTGTAATCAGGCAGGGAGACTTTAATCAAGTTACACTCCAAATCAGAACTGAAGCCTCTGTAACAAATGGTTTCTGCAAAACCATTTCTCCATGTTAACACATATCTCCCTTTCTATACATTTCTTCTGAAATTCAGTTTGGCTTATATACTGTGTGAATCACTGTGTACTGCAGCCATCTTATACAGTATATATAGTATCACCTTCTCAYGCTAAGGAGACAGGATGAGGACTGTTTGTCCTTCTCTGAGTAGGTTGTGACTAGCAATTTATTGGTACACAAAGGATATTTCCTCCAGTCCTTGACAAACATCAATTTTCTTGATTCTTCCTGGTGAAGAT
This sequence comes from Amblyornis subalaris, assembly GCA_018881555.1. Lineage (NCBI taxonomy): Eukaryota > Metazoa > Chordata > Aves > Passeriformes > Ptilonorhynchidae > Amblyornis > Amblyornis subalaris. The sequence goes on along the minus strand of JACAXG010000001.1, from coordinate 11,338,775 downwards.
TTGTGTTTTGACTGGAAAATCTTCATGCGACAAACATTGATTAATTGGTAATATTTGATTTTAAAAGGCATTGAACCTGGGACTGTGTTTTAATACTGTTATTTGTGAGGGAAAGGAGGATTCAGCTGCAGAATTTTAAAAGTGAGTAATTTTTCTGGTACAGTTCATAGCTCTGTCCAACAACAGTTGTGACAGAATATCTGAAATATAGCACCAGTTGGAGGAGGAGCAAGAAATGGTGGTTGGAGTAAAGGGTGTGAGTTAGGCTAATATTGGTGTCCAACATTTTACACAGTGAAACCACAGCCTGAGACTCTTGGGGAGAGTCTTCAAAAACACAGGACCCTTGGACAAAAAGAGTCCAGAGGGGCAAGTTTTCAAACTCCAAAACTATCTCAGGGAAAAGTAAAATGTCTGCTAAGGAGTAAGATAGATTTCTATGACTTAAAAGGTTATCCATTCAAAAGAAATGGGTAGAAAGTGGTCGTAAATCACATCTAGTCCAGGCTAGAAAGATACACAGAAGGATTGTGAAACAAACCATAGATGTTATTTGTTTCATTAGTCAGATTAAATAATAATTGATTTGTGAAACCTTTTGCAAAGTCTCTATGCAATTCTACTATAAACTGAAGAGGTTAATCTCAAATTCAGTGTCCCCAGAAAACAAGTTCTGGGAAATGAGGCTTTTGGGTTATGGCACTTCTATGCCTGGGACGTGAACTGTGAAGTCCTATTCTTTGAGGAGGTATGAAATGTTATTCTGGGTGCATGATGGGCAGCATAGAAGCTAAAGAAAGAGCCAAGGCTACCCCTCCTCAAACCATCATCCACAGAGCAAACAAGCCAGTGTCAGAGACATTCAGCATGAGACAAGAGACAGATTCCTTTACATACATTTTTGAAAGCTACAGAACAAAGCAGCATTAATAACAGAGAAACTGACAGGTGGATTGTGAAGAACAAAATTATAGAGTAACACAGAATGTTAGCAGCAGCCCAAGCATCTGCAGTTGTGTGGAGATTACTTCATTCAATTTTCTTCAAATACTGCCCATTCCTTTACATATCTTCCTGAATCAATGGAAGAACTATTTTTCACAGAAGAGCTTGAGAGAAACAAGCATCAGTTGTGGCCATTAATTTTATGAATGATTTGTTGGAAACTGCATTAAATGGCAACATCAGCCCACAAATGAGCTTTGAAATGTTCTTATTCCGAGCCTGTGCAGATGGGCAATTTGCTGTGTAATCAGTTTTCATAGCCACCCTTGCAATCAGGGTCACTTGTCTTACTACTGTGCTCTTGTTTTGCAGGTTTGTATTTCACACCATCTCAGAAATGCTACAAGTGCGAGTCCAGTGACCAAAAAATAGATAACTCAGAAAATACAGCAAGGTTATGTCCAAAAGCACTCTGAACAGGGGTCTCAGGAAACATAATACTCTGGGAGTGTCAGTAAAAGAGAGGAATACAGCTGAAGAGGAGCCATCTAACAAACAGTGAGTGACAGAGACTGAGAGTATTATTCCAACTATTCTATGAAACAGAATAGCTTGTGTTGTAACCCGGGTAAATTACAGCAGTCGTATTCTTGTATGCAATTAAAAAGAAGTCTCAGGTGAAAGTAGAAGAGTGATATGGCAGCTATGTAAATTTAGGACGATGCCACCCAAAACACTTTATGGCTCCCCTATCACTTAGACACTGCACTGGAGAACATACAGAGATTAACCACCAAAGTGGTACCGAGATCAGAGTATAAAACATATGGGAAAATATCAGAGGAACTGAATTTGTACAGAGATCACTCACTGGGGACATTACCAATATGTAGAAGTGCCTTTAATGAAGTAAGGGAATTCTTCACATTAGTACAAGAAGGTAGAACAAGAAGGAGCAGCCTCAAACAAAGGAAGAAAAAGTTTAGGTTAGATACCATGATTTTTTCACTTAAAACGGGCAAGCTGGGTATTAAGATAGGGTGCCCATAGAGAGGCTATCTCCTTAAGATATGAGTGAGAGTAGATAAAACTTCACGAGAGGGGATGGCACAGCCATGCCAGGTGGAGGTGTCAGTTTGAGCCCTGCCAACTCTCCTAAACCAAGAAGTCACCCCTGGGAGTAGTGGAGGGTAGGGGTGGTACATGTGCTGAGACCCTCGAGCACTCATAGTGTGAGGAAACTAGTTGCTCCCAAGAGAGGGGTAACACTATCAAAACAGTAGCTCCTACAGCCTCCACAATGGTCAGGTGAGGCAACCCCACACATTTCCGACGATTTGGATGACTCAGGAGTTTTCTTCCAGTCCTTTATTCTAGGTTCCAAATGGACTATAAATTACATATCTTACTTAGTGTGTAAAAACTGAGCTTATGTTACTATTAATTAACTCTGTGATCATTAAAGCAATGAAAGAGGAATGGACAAAAAAATTCTAGCAAAATAAAGACTTGCACGTGGCACCTATATTGAAATTTCTCATATAAGAATTTTAAAGTACCTTAAAAAAACATAAGTCGTGATAGGTTAGGTCTGAGGGAATTTTCACTATGAGTTGAGAATGGCCAGATTTGTTCCAAGTAGTGAAAGTACATAATCTCAGTAAATAATCTCAAGAAGAGATGCAGATTTTTCCTACTGTTCTGCATAATTTTTTTGTTTCCTACACACAAAATCTGAAGGAGTTTTGTAGACTTTGTGYCTTCTTAATCAACATCTATTCACTTAGCAAGGGTATTTCCCTTTTTTTTTTCACAAGTCTAATTAAACATAACTCAAAAGACTGAAGAAACAAAACTTCTGCTGTTATAGAAACCTCTGTAAAGTACAAACCAAGATCATATTAAGACCTGATACCTCAGAGGTAAAAGCTTGCCTGTGCCCCATTAGAAATATTCAACTTGCAATGCACCCTTCTATCCCTGTTAGCTTGTAAATTACTGGACCCTAACTGGGTCATTCTGTGTATGCCTTCTGACCMAGGACTTGAGTTTGGTGTAAATTTTTTTTGAGGAGGTGATGAGGAAAAAGGTTACCCTGTTACTCTGCCGGTTGCTTTTTTTTCAGTTGTTTTAAAGGCAAACTTTTTGAAGTCACTCCCAGAGGTTCAGAACACTAGAAAAGATCCAGGCAGAGAGATTACAGGCAGAATAGTGCAGGTGGGGCACTGAAAGACACAGGATAATACAATTTATCACATGAATTTAACCAGAGCTAGAGGGTATCTCTCTGCCAAGCGTGATTTGATTCATGTGGACACATACACATGTACATGTGCACACACAGATGTGAGCGTATGCGTGTGTGTATGACAGAAATTTCTTCTGTGCTTCCTGCTGAGGGTATTCGCTGGAAATGATGTATGAAATGAAATCCCCATGCTCACGGCACGCAGGGAATATCAGACAGAACTCCACAATCACTGCAGAGATGGGCTTTGCTATTGGCAGATCAAACGCAGCCAGAAGAGCAAACCAACCTGAAAGACTCTGGGGAAAACAAATATTTTTTTTTAAGTTATAAAATAATGTTCCCACCCTTTTAATATTATTTCTCCCATTTTCTCTCCCTCTGGCATTCCCCTGGGCAGCCAGCTACATTAGCTGGAGCCTTAGAGAGATAAGAGCCCTCCCCACACATATTTCCCCTTAAAAGCCCTTCACAATGTGTTAAAATTACATTTTGAATAACACTTTCTAGCTTTTTTTATTAATTTTTTAACGTGTTTTTACCATCTGAGGTTTTTTCTTAGCAATAGTAGTGGGCAGTCATATGGGAAAGAGGGGGTTGTCCTCTTTTCCACACTCACCAGTGCAGCGCATTTGATGTCGGCTCTTTGAGAACCTGAAATAAATAAAACCATATCCCAGCTATGCTATGAGTTGTAAGGGGAACCTATGACAAAAGGAGTGGCTTCCCCAGGCCTTCCCATGGGCTATTCCTGGGCCATAGGAAACCCTTCGCAGGAAGGAGGAGGTACAGACATATCCTCTTCTGGGGTGGTGGGGTTTCCCCTCCACCCATCCCCGATGTTCAAATGAACCTTAGCATTTCCAGAGTGCTCCGTACRTGGTGAGATCATTTCAGCTTGGCTATACATTGGTGAAGAAGGACGTTTATTTATAATACGCAGTGTAGGAAATTAGGCCATTGTACTTCTGCACAGGGGAAAGATTCATAAAAAGTCACACAGAATTATTCTTATATAAGTGACAATGACATCGTTGTAAGGAGGAAGCAGAACTTTATTTGTCTTACTTAAAATGATATATAGAGCACTTGTCTGTTTATTCCACTGCAAACAGCTTCTGCAAAAACAGCGGTAATTCCCTAGGGGGTTCTGCTGATAGTTATAAGTTACTTGTGCAAAATCTCTCAAGTGAGCTACTGCCTTACAGGTAGCCATTATTCTAGATTCAAAGGGCTTTTTGTTGTGTTTGTTTGTTTGTTTGTTTTTTAAAATTATGTTCCATGTAATGCTGCTTTTTAAAATATAAATTGTGTCATAACATTGCTACTTTTCGAGTGGGTAAGTATCTGTATCTAAATCAAAGGATGCACTGGCAAAGCAGAAACCAGTCAATAAATTGGCTTCACAATCAAATCTGGCTCAGGTTAAAGCAAAGTTAGTTTGATGGATTCAGCTGAAACCTAGTAAATAGCAGCCTACRTAATTAAGCTGCTGTACCTTCATGCAGTCTCCCTGGAAGCTTATGGGCATCTCTAAGGCACAAGAGTGACAATCAGTAGCTAAGCCGAGGAAATGAACAGGCAATATTGCCCACCCAGACGTCATTCCTTACCCCCCATTACCACTGTCTCACCTCTCAGAAGGATTAGCAAAATTTGTCTTCGATTCTTTGACGGGACTGCAACATCCTTCTCTAATTTAAGAATGGATTCTGGGCCTGAAAATCAARTAACTAATATTATTCAACGGGCAAAAATCAACACTGAAACTTGGTCTTGCTCTCTCTTTCTCATTTATGCAAGCTTATGAGCCTATTGTCTATGAAGTCGCAGCCTTCAGCAGCACGTTTGGAGGGTGTTTTTAAACAGATGACAAGAAGAAAAAAAATGGAAAAGCGGGATAAAAAGAAGTCTTTTAGTCCTCACAAACACATTGCATTTTTTTTTCCGGGGGGTAGGAAAGAGAGTAATGAGTTCTTTGATGAGGCCAAAAGGAATGGTAATTGACACTGGAGCTGACATGGATTTGCACCATATTCGTATTATTAATTAATTGCAATCATCAAACTATTTCTCAAAGTAACTCAGCTTTCCATAGCTCATTTTCATTCTTGACTGATATTTTTCTGGTTGTTCAGCAAGAATGAAAAGTGCAAGGTTTGAGTTTCTTTTTAGTGTTTTAGTCCCAAAAAAGAAGTTTTCAAAAGTCAAAAATGTTTGAAGATTGGCTTAACTTATTCGTTCGGAAAAAAACCCAAAACTAAATTAATTTCCAGGAAATTAATGCAAAGTTTCTAATTTACTTTGAGAAGTCATCATCATTTCTTGATTATTTTTGGTTCTTTGGTGACCCAGGGAAATTCTCCTTCACTATGACAAAGCTTCTTTTTCCGTAAAAAATGGTAATAATAATTACCTGCTTCACAGCAGTGTGGTAAGATTTAGTTAATTAGTGTTTTCAAAGTGCTTTGAGATCCTAGGATGGAAGATGCAATAGAAATGCAAAGTATTATTATTATTCAGAGTTAACAACCAAATTTCAACCATTTGCACTTATCCATCTTAACAGCATGTACTCAAGGGAAGAAAACACATAACTTGTCAGCAGACAGTCCTCTTAATGTGGGTTATAAAACCACCTTCTTGATTACCATCTGGAGTAACATTCACAAGTGAGGGATAGCAGATGTGTGCGCATGGAGAGATGCATCCCACTTCCCCAATCCATCGGACACATCAGTGTTGCCATACTGTATCCACCCAGCCCAGTATTATGCCTCTGATGCCAGCCAGCTCTTGATGCTTAAGGGCAAACAAGAGCCACTCTTGCCTTTCCCTCCATCTCTTCAGCAAAAAAAAGCAACAAACAACACAAGCAAACTCCCCTTTCCTCCTTCCACTCCCTTCCTTCATAATAACAACGCAGCAGCCAACTGTGCAAAGCTCAACAGTGGATGAAAATGTCTTCCTGACCCCTGTGTGCAATTAGTTTCCTCCCAGGAGCATGAGATTTGATTATTTTTGCTGTTATCTTCGCTTGTACAGCCACAAGTGTTATTATCTCTTCTCCATTTTTCAGATAGGCTTTTTTTTTTCCCCTTGAAGATTAGCCTGAACCTTCCAGAGTCCTTGCGGCGAGGTGCCCCGCGGTACCCCGSGGAGATGTGCTGCCTCCATAGCAGGAAGCAGCATCAGCCTGCAGTTGGCTTTCGCATCCCTTCTGGCCCCTAAGACCTCTCCAGAGGGCCTGCAGGGCAGGGGTTGGGAATCCCTACAAGGACGTGGAGGCAGAGGAGCTTTGTAAGTGACCTGCGGAAGAGAAATTTACTGGGATGTAATGGTAAGAAATGGGTGGCGTGACTTAATTTAATTCTGCTCAGATTCTGCTGCCATCCTGCCCCTTTTTAGAGGATGAGGTGGTGGGCGCATGAGAAGAGCCACTCTGCAACTCTCAGTTGTGAAAAGTCGGTGCTGAGCACACGTGGTTTAGTGGAATACTAAGTGCATGGTCCTGGAGCCATTTTATTTGCATGCCTTGGGTGGGAATATATTCAAAGCAATCCTGCCCTTAGGACAGGAACATCAACCCTCCCAAGCACCACACAGCATGCTAAAGGGTTCACCCAAAAGAGCAGCATGGTTGGAGAGCAGGCACGCAGGGCTGCTAAGGACAGCATGTGCTGCATTGTCAGAAGGGCTTGTGCAATATTATCCAGAAGTTCGGGTTCAGCACAGGAATTCCCAGAGGTACTGTGTCCAAGGTGCCGTCCTTTTTATGGCTGCTCTCTCTGCCGCTCTGTGTTTTATGGGCAGGTGGGGCCAATAAAACACCTCCCACATTTAGGGGGAGACTTTCTGCTGACACCAGTGGGCCTCAGATCAGGCCCCTGCTCTAAGTCAGATGCTGATATTTTCAAACTTAGGAGTGGAAGTGCTGGAATACTTAACCAAGTGTCAAAGAACTGCTGTAAGAAATGCACTAACAAAATATTTATTAAACGAGCCACTTCCTTATCTTACTTTCAAATCACGATAAAGAGAAAAAGATTTATAGGTGACAGAAAACAATATTACAGTCAATCCAATGCACAAAAACCTCTGGATCCCCAGGATGCCACTCATGGTAGTGACAGGCTATTTTAAGCCAGTGAACCTGCTTTGTTGCAGTAGTCTTAAAAAACAGGAGAAAAGCCCGTTTTGGCTGAGCGAGTCTCTTTGTACTGCCACGTGGCTTTTTCGGTGCTGAGCCAGGGTTCAAAGGAGCATGGTGTATCTATCACTGCCATAGTTAATCCTATCGTTAGAAGATATAAACAGCCTTCTCCCAYATTAGCGATGTTTACCTCATATTGCTCTAGCATTCATTTTCACTAATATGGTACAAAAGTGTAATGATGTATAAGTGTTTTTTAATGTTAAGTAAGTGAATACAGGTGGGTAATTTAGCACTGGCTCTATACAGATTGGAGCTGGCATTTCAGAAGGAAGACTCTGGACTCTTTCTTCCGTGTTTTTAATATATAATTCTTTTTATTTTCACAGTATCTGCTGCTACTGTTTATAGTTTATGCCACTAAATCAAAGCCACAAGTGCCACCATTATTTTGGAGCCAGCAGAATGAAATGTTTGTTTAGAAAGCTTTCAATTAGCCACGGGATGAGTACATCTGATGTGGAAATAGGTATTCTTTACTTGTATTTAAGAATTAACGTTTTGTTTGTGCAAATTACTTAGGAACGACTGTGTGATCCTGGCATGATCTCTCTTGGAAGAATAAACCCTAAACTGGACCAGCGGTTCCTGTGTTGTAAGATGGTGGACACACAGGTTTCACACCAAATTTACTGGTTATCCCATTTTTGCTTTCAATGMAGAGTATGTTCTTATTCATTCACTCCTATTAATACACTAATGCCCAGAAACTCAAATAAAAGATTCACTCTGTGAAAAAAATAATTAAAAAATCAAAAAATGCACAGAGAGAGTTCAAACCCAGCAACCTGACCATCCACATGTGGATGGTTCCCTACGTAAGGAATGGGCAGGGGCTCAGGAAGCAGTGAAGTCAAGGGGCTTTGTGGGGTCGCACAGGTCAGACCCCACAGGAAGACCCGCATCCGTGCGGCTTCTCATGCGCAGGACCGGGCTTAATTTCCACTTCAAGGGAGTTTTGACTCCCAAGCTAGCATTGCAAGATTATTTCTTTTCTTTTTTTTTTTTCTGCTCCTTTTTTTAGAAATTCCTTTCTTTGAAACATTTTCCTCAGTAGTAATTGCTGCTAAAATTTCCCAGAACATTTGCAGAAGTGACAGCCTAATTCTAGAAAATTTCAAACATTTAAAAGGCATTTGTACAGAATTTTGGTGCTGAAAAGCTTTGTTGGTGAAGTTTTGCTCACTGAAGACAGCTAGGTAATTTTTGCAAATCAGAGGACTTAAAGTTGAGTATGCTCTGCTTCCATGCGTTTTCTTGCTATATTTGGCATAACTGGAGGAAAAATTGCATATCAGAGATTCTGTTTTAAGGCACCAGATGGGGATTTCAAAGACCTTAGAAACAGCGTCGAAAGTATTTACTGAAGATTAAGAAATTTCCAGTGAAAACCCTATTAAAAAAAAAGTATCTGGTAGCTTAAAATGGTTATTCACATTTGTTTTTTTAGTGAATGGTTATTCACTAAATCAGGGTGCTAATTAGCTCTCAGTGTGGCAAAAAAATGATGGCATTTTACAGAGTCTCTGTGTTTTGCACTTGAAAAAGACCTAGACATTTCCAGGTGGGTTTCTGCACTGTGGGGATCAGAGGAGTTCGCCCATGAGGGGCTTCRCACAGCCTTCTCCAGGGAAGCCTGTGTGCAGTGCCCACGGCAACTGTGTGCACATCTGCTCTGGAGAGCTCACCAGCAAAAAGGCCAACAAAACCTGCCATGTGTGAGCATGATGACCGTGGATGTTCAAAGCATCCCTCCTTTTGGGGACAGGGGAAAGGATGCTCTCTGGGGCCAGTGGGAGCTACAGGTCTTTGCTAGCTGATGATCTTGCGCATGGAACTGTGAGGGGGCAAGGAATGCCATCGTCACTCCCAGGCCAGCTAAAGCTCCATTCCACTCCCAGCCTTCTCCTTCCTTTCCTTCGGGCTGTAGCCTTCCTTTGTTATTTTCCTCTGGGGCTGCAATTTTTCCCAGTTAGCCACAGACAGTATATAAAACACATTTTACTAAAGTTCTTCCAACAAAAACTTCATTGAAACAACTTTTAAAGTTGTGAAAAAAATAACAGGAAATTCACACTTAGGCCCTTGAGGATGAAACATGACATATGTCTTCCAACACATAGGCACAATGGGGTGCACTATAAAAGTAAATAAGGATCACACCATGGTGCCTAGCTGTTGGAGGACATGCCTTTTGCCATTAAGTTATCATTTCCTTACTTTTTTGTCCAAACTCCCATGTACTTTTAATTGTTGACTCCGGCGACTAAATTAATCTTCTTTCTTTTATTTTAATAAAGCAATGTGTGACCTGCCTTAAGGTTAGAGACTAAAAATTAGCACAAGCATTAACATTTAATATACCAACCAAAATGAAGATTTACATTGCAAACGGATAGGCAGTCTAAATTTAGGCTGCTCACAAAATGAGGCTATACACAAATGTATTTCATTAATTATATATGTCTAGGAGAACTTAAATACAGCCAACATTTATGCACACTGAGTACATGTGCCAAAAATGTTATAGTCTTGCAGTGGTGAGTGCAGTTTTAATTTGCATGTGCAGTGTGTTTTTTCAATAAAAAGGGGAAAATTCCCTATAATCGGCACATGCTTTCATTCTCCATTTAAAATATTGGCAATGAAGATCTTCACAGTAATAATCATAGACTTCACTATTAATATCCAAGATGCATTTCATTCATTTGAAAGCTTCCCTTGTGAAATATTAGCACCCATTTGGAATCTTTTCATTCTCCAAAATGATCAGCTCCTGGGATTTCCTTCCCTTTGGGGGTTCTGGTGTATTTTTAAGGCCAAGTCATTCCTCAGAACATGGTAGAAACACCATTAACTATCATTGGGTTTCTCTCCCACATGACAAAAGTCACATTACTTATTACTGGAATGCACTTGTGAATTCTGTTTTAAGAGGCCCATTTACAGATGAAAGTGTGCACCCCAAGAGCCTCAGGCTACTGCAGGAGAGCCAGACTTGGTACCAGGAGAGACCTCCTCCTGGCTCTGCACAGATTCATTGCATCTTGCCGTTCCTTCAAAACCTGGATCCTTAAATGCCTCATATTTTTGCCCAATAGTGAAACAGCAAATTACTCTTGAGCTAAACTGAGGCACTAAAGGATGACCATCGCTGTCAGATTAAAAAAGGGGTCTTCACATTCCTGGCTGACCATGCCCATTTTCACACTGGAAGGGGTTAGCTGTTGAACCAGCAATCTGTTGCTTGTTCTGGGGTGCTTATCCTGAGTGCTGGGCTGGGGGTAGCATTTGTAACCCATCTGGTTTCCATGCACGGGTCCGACCTGCAAAGGGACATATGCTTCCACTCACGTGGGGATTCGGGGTTAGGAAGGAAGGGAACTGACAGCCTCAGCTAAAGGGGAACATAAATATACCTGTGAATTGTGGAGTAAACAGCTGCTGAGTGATTAAAAACTAAGTAAAGCTGAACCACTTAATCAGTTTTTAAAGCTGTTTGCTGTAAGCATCCTGCAAAGTGATAGATTTTTTCTGCTATATAACAAAACATAAAATGAAAGGAGCCTTTCTTACTTCATGACAGCTTAAAAGTGCTGTGTTGTCTTTTTTTTCCTCATACTCTGGAGTGGTGTCACTTCAGGAGAATAGCTGTGCTCAGGAGGGACCAGCGTGTGAGAGAGCCCATCTCTTCTTGAATGGCACAGAGCATGGCAGAGATGAGACTGACCCTTCAGCAAAGGAAACTGGAGATTAAATACTGGCAATGAAAAATTCTCARGGTCAAGTCTCCTATGAAAAGCATGTTTTGCAAGAGTGTGTCCAAAAAGAGGGATGCCCYGGCTAGTGTAGGCAGTGATGAACACAAGCTCCTGAAAGCCACCCCACACGTGAATACTGCCCCTGGGGCAGTGTCTGCTATAAGCAGCAGATTGCAGTCTAGCCCTAAATGGCAACTGTAAATATACTTCCTGTATTAGCCAGGAAAGCCCTAATACATTTTCTAGTTTATATACTATATACAGGGGAACCAGAGCTCTCACCACTGAACTATCACGGGTCAGAAGAAAGTTGCCCATCAAAATTGAGAAATATTAGCCACAAGTTTTACCACAGAGAGTCTGAGAGATGGTTATCTATATCTAGCATCCTTTCTATTACAAATTCTTTTTATCCATTGCTCGGAGATCATGCGAGAAGAAAAGATTTACAGACCTGGTCCTTCACCTCTCAGGTTAGTGCAAATCACTGTCCACCAAGGGAGCAAAAGACATCTTCTGTCTTTGGAAGATGGGAGCACTTCCTCACAGGAAAAGAATGATGCACTGCCTTATACTTAGGCTGTCAGAAGAAAGCAGGGGCCATCAGATAAAGAAGGAAGCCTTCCTCTCCACCCCTGCAAGAGTGATGCAGATCCAGATGCCAGGGCTGAACAGCATCTGCTTATCATTTTGGCCAACTCCATAGTAGTTCTCACATAGTACCTGCAGAGGAAATGAGCGTGTCTAGGAAAGTGGCTAGATCTCTAAAGAAAAGGAGTTTGCTGTTCTTACATGAGACTTTTTCTTGGGAAAGAGATAAGCAGAGCAGACGAAACTTCAGAAAAAGAATCATGGGACATGAAGGGCCCTTTCTGAAACTACTAGGAAGCCAAGACACTGGAAGCCAATCATTGACATTTCTATCTTATTGCTAGCAGATGCACAGCAAGGCTTGGTTTGACAAAGGGATGAGCACGAGATAAAGTAATGGGAAACTGTCCAAAGGAATTTGAAGAGGCATTTGGAGCTGGAGTGACATGACACTTTCTATTTACAGGGAGTTTTGATCAGAATCCTATCTGAATCAGACTTCAGGGCYGATCTTTGAAAAAGTTTGGAATTCCATTTTAAAGTTTTGATTCAAATCAGCTCCAGGCCTCGAAAAGAATACATCATGAACTTTTACTCAGACAAACTGATGAGTTTCATGTAGAATCTGCAGTGCTGCGTACTACTAACATTTATTAGTTTCTCTATCATACCATCTCTTAAACTTGGGGCAGCTTTCTGACTGGTAGATAAAGCTTCTACCCTCTCCTTCAAGCTTCTCCTTAAGATAAACCTCCACTTCCACTGAGTTAAGCAATATCAAGTTGGGGATATAGGTAGGTAAGGGGAATATTCAAYAGATATAACTGAACATCCTACAAAACTTCTTGCACATATACCTGAGAACTAATACACTGTAGACTTGTCTCACAGACTTTCATGCATTACTCATCTGCCTAAATTGTCTTCCTTCTACATGTTAGCAGCTAACTCAGTGACTAAGGGTTTTCTGCTGTTTTGTAACAGCTGGGTACAAGGACTGTATTAGAAGCACAGCACTTGCACAGCATAGCAGCCTGTCAGAGATGACTCAAAGTGAGACAGGGCTCTAGACCTCACAGTCGCACTGAATGGAAGAGCTGGGTCCCTGAGAGGATGGGAAGAGGGAGTCTTTGACAGTTCATCCTTCAGGAGTGGCATGAAGAGCTGAATTTGCTTCTGGGGCAGAATATGTTTCTGCTCCTTTTCTTGCAGGTATGGCACGGGAAGGACTTTACCACAATGACTGCCCACATACTTCTCAAAGCCAGCTGCTTCACAAGGCAATCCCTGCTCACTCAGCCTCTGACTGATTTATCTATGCTGGGAGAAGACGATGGGTCTCCCTATTTTTAGCTGCTTTTCATGCTCCTGAGGCACTGGGGTGGCTTCTTCATGCCCTTACTGGAGCCCCAGACCTTCAACAGCTGGGTCTCTGCTGGGTGCTTTCTCAGACGTGACCATTCACTCCATTCTACTGGCCTCTCCTTCCCACCCCTCTACCTGGCTTTACAGACGTCTCTCAGGCAGCTCCTGCCTCTGTGCTACTTGCAGACTCTCCTTCTCTCATCTCAATATTTTATCTCTTTCTGTGGGAGGCAGCTGGTTATGAAGAGCCCCTGCTGCTCTTTCATTCCCCAGAGCTGGATTTTCTAGGGCACATCTCTGACCTCAAGTTCTTTGTGGGCAAAAGAATTGGTCATGCTGGATATTTGGCTTTGTTCCCAAGAAGACAAAAAAAGGTCCCTGGGACCTTTTTCTAAAGAATTACCGATTTTTTACATCAACCTACTGCTCTTGTATTCTGAATCATTGACCAGCTGCCCAGAGGACCTGTGGTTCTTCAGGTAGAGTGAGATGAGCACAGCAGCCCTAGCCAGTCTGACTGCATCCCAAGCATGGTAAGGTAGCATTATGGCCACTTCTTAAAACTGCAAAATAAATAAGGAATAGGGAAATGATATTGACCTCACAGTCAATGTCCCTTTCATGAACTGAATCTCTTGGTTTATAACCCAGCACACAGCTTGTTGTTATAAATATCTCGGTGATTCAGTATGAAAACAACGTACATCAGAGACACGAGGATTCTGTCTTCCTTGTAGCTCACCAAGAAAATGTGATTTACAGTGAGACCAGCATTGTAATACATTTAAAGCAGGCAGTCCTTGTAGTCAGCAACTTGTGATGGTAAAATATGAGTGCTGCCTCAATATTCTCTCCAGTACCAGTGTCCAGACTGCAGCCCCAGCCCATACAGCAGGGACAGCAAGCACAAAAGGCAAGAGGGAAGCAGCACAGGATCGCCTCATCTGTCCTTGGACAGCATTCCTGATGCCTTTCGTGTTCTTTCCCTCAATCCCTGAGAGTTGCTTGAAGTTTTGGGAGAGAGGGGTTGGTATTGGTATGGCTGCAATGACAGCTGCGTGTGCTCGGTATTAAAGCACTTGTTATCATAGAAACGTCAGGTTTTGTTGCTACCATAAGTGCACTTTCAAGAAGAGTTATTGATGTTTGCAGGCATGGCCTTGCATATAGAGTTTTAGGTCATTGATGGGCTTCTGTATTAGAAGACATAAAGGATAACTTTGAATAATGACAAAATATAACATGTTGATTCCTATTTCAGCTCTGCTAATTGTCTATAATGTGGTAAGAGTCTCTGATAACAGCCTTGCAATTGCTTAAAAATATTCCTTCTGGTTTTTGGGAGCTATTCACTGAAAAAGTCTGTCTTCATGGACACTCTTTGGAGAAAACTTGTAACTTGACTGTTGCCTTAGCTTGAATTTGGATGTCAAGCTAAGAAGACTAAACATTAAAGATTGCAACTATGCACAGATTTAAGGCTGGAAAAATAATCACCGACTCGTTAAAAGCTTAATACAACTCCATGAACAGGAGAACTGGAGTGTATTGTTTCTTTCTAGAGCTCCTTTCCTAGCTCCCATGCAGATAAAGCAATTTACTCGCACACTGAAGGACAGGTGAAAATTTGTTCTTGCCTGTAGCAGCTGGATGTGAGCTGTGTATTAGGACACCTGTATTAAAAACGCTCACACAGCAGTGCTAGTCTTGAGGGGAGGTTTCAGAGAGGGCTGGGCAGGCAAACTGCAGAAAACTAATGTAAAGAGAAGAACAATCACCTAGAAATTTCCATCACCTTCAGAGTACTTGATAGCCATAAAGGTCAGACTCTAAAGGAGGAACCTTCCCTTTGGAGAGAAGACCTGATCTCTCAGGATAAAGACACTGAGAACTGCACAGCAATGCACCTGGAGGAAGCCTGGAGCAGGACAGGAGGCCAAGGGAAACCTGTTCCCTGCCCCAGCAAGGATGCTGGTGCACAGAGCAGCTGCATCACTCTTACCTGACACAGTCTGATGCCAACAGTGGCACTTAAAACACTGTCTCTTCAAACACTCCCATTTGTTATCATGTGCTCTGCACCATTTTCATTTAGCACTACTGAGAAAGATGAAGAAAATGCATTAAATACTTAAAACTTACTAAGTTGTGAAGAAAAATACCACGGCTATATCACATATTCCTTTTTTCTCTCACCTGTGTTTGTCTTGCTTATTTTGACTATACGTATCTTTGCAGCAAATCCCATCTGCTAATCTGTATTCACATTTCCTTGTAGAAACCATCCTTTTTGCCCACTGAAACGTAGACAATTTCTTTACTATACACAGCTCGGAATGAAAAAGAGAAAGACATGTTCACATAACTTTTGGTCTAGTTAGCATCGCACAGGAATTTTGCTAGATCAAAGCAAATTCAATATTCTTCCTTCAATTTTTTAAGTCTGTTGCAGTACAGACGCTGCAATGTGAACAGACATCAGTGGGACACAGTGGAAACTTAGAGATGAGAGGCTGGAAAGAGTAACTCTGTCTTGGCAGAGAAGGTCTGAGAGAGTCTTTATACCCTCAGATATTCCAGGAAAAGTGTGATTTATCCCACCTAACTGTCAGCATTTATGTGGTAGATGCCTCTGCCTATGTGGGCTCCCCTTGGAGTTAAAGGAAGGAAATAGGCATTTTCTCCTAAGATTTAGATWAGATGTTTGGAGGAAATTATTTACTCAGAGGGTGCTGAAGCACTGAAACAGGTTGTCCAGAGAAGTTGTGGATGCCCTGCTCCTGAAGCGTTGAAGACCAGGATTGATGGGGCCCTGGGCAGCCTGTTCTAGTGGGTGGCATCCCTGCCCATAGCCTGGAACCTTCCAGGCCAACCCATTCTATGATTTTATGACTTCAACAGTACAACTCATYACCCCTGGTTTTGACTCTACTTCAGGAACTACAGTTTGGATCCYTTTTTTTTTTCCTTCTCACAAGTAGGTCTTTCAGATCCAGATATTGAGTCTGGGAGTATCTAAAGCTGAACAGAGAAGTCTCACTTCAAGAATGTGTGTACCAGGCCYTGTATAATTTGGAAAAACATGTGCGTTGTGGGAAGTAAGACTTTGGAAGATAAACCATTATATCAATCTATATGTCCACTGTTTTGATGCTACAGATGTGACTGTGCAATAAGTGATCCTGTTAATAAAGAGAAGGTTTATTCCTACTGACATGGGATCCATATGGTACATGAATACGATGCCAGTGAAATCCACAGGACACAAGGAAATGTGATTAACTGCTAAACACAATAGCCTAGAAGAGAAGCAAAAGAGCTTCACAATCCATGCCCTAGAATTGTCTTGGCATTGCTCATTAGAACAACGACCCCCCAGTGTTTCACAGACCTTAATGGCTTCTGTAATCTCTTGTACTGTCCCTCACTGCAAGTTATAGTTGGTTTTCTGCTATTATATCTATAATCTGCTGCAAGGTGGTGAAAAAACTCTTCCAGCCTGAGTTAAGCAGATGTTCTGTTGATCCTTCTGGATGAGCTGTCAATTGCAGGGGTGAGTGCCTGCYCTTGGAAAAGGCTGGACAAAATGACACTTTTAATTCCTTTGACATTCCTAGTTCCTGATGTTCCTAGCTGCTGGAAGAGAGGACAGATACCAACCAAATATTGCCTTCATGGTCCAGCATAAACATTGTGATAGGCAGTGCTCACACCAGGAAAAAACCTCAGGCTATGAACAGCAGGAAAGGAATAAATAATCATGCAATGTCTGAATGTGTCAACTCCCATAAGGGGAAGAGAATAGCAATGCTTGCAGAGTCTAAGAGCATGGAACTGCCCAGTGGAGAGAAGGCTGTCTACCAACAGGCTGTTGACAGATTTGGAGACTCAATTACCACACATGGCAAAAGAAAGAAACTAGACATTTGCAGCTATGCCATTAGACTGATGACCAATTACATCCCAGCTGGATTGTTTAACAGCTGGAAGATATTTCTAACAACACTGATAAGTCATGATATTAGGCCGAAGAAGTATGACCAAGTGCTGGCAACATACAGTCTAAACCATTTTGACATCAGTGGGAAATATGCAGTGTTGAAGAGAAACCAATAAACATGAGCCATTATCACTTGACTTCTTTTATACAATATGCTGGGGGAAAGGGGAAGGAGGTCACCTACTGCTGGGTCACTGGTAGAGTGGTGGTTTAATCACAGCATAATACCAAAATGCAAGTGAGAGAGGAGGCATGGCCCAAGCCAGCATTCTAGCAGCTGATAGGGACATATTTATCAGACCACAGCAGCTTGAGGACAACATGAAATTAGATCCTCAAGGGAAGCCCTCAGAAAAGGCAAAACCACAGGATCTTGTTGACTCTGGTTGAGCTTCTGAAAAGGAAACAGCAATGCCACAAAGATGCTTCTGTACATCCACTAAGACTAGCAGAGCACAAATCAGCAGCCCTGGGATGATGCAGACATTTAGAGACAAAATGGAAGAAATTATTGGAAAAAAGTAGCTCTCCACAACCCTCTGTGAGTAACAATGTCTGAGTTATCAAAGGTGAAAGTGTTACCATTGGTGCAGTTAGAAGCCTGCTCCGGCACACTCTTGAGGAAAAGAGAGAGAGGTTATCCATTCACCTACGTGACCAACCTTTGTTCACTTTTTGGCAGCGTGTTATGAGGCAAGACCTCTGCAGACAGGCAAATGGATCTAGAGCACTTCCAACAGGAACTGCACAGAAGTTGTAAGAGAGAAGAGTTTGGAGGAGGCTCCAGGAAATCAGTATGTGTCCATGTGACTGTAATGTTAACAGAAATGGCTTCATCTCCATTTTAGATGTCTTAGTTAAAAATCCGTTTCATTTTACAGGTGTGAACCTTCTATGTGGTGTTACCAGCAGGCAATACAGGGGACAGGCTAACCTAACCCATGTTAAATGGGCGTAAACTTTTTGCTGGCTTCCAATACACGAGCTGCCAAACTGTGGCATGTGGTAGAGATAACAGGTTACACTTYATTGGTTCTCTCCCTTTTTCTCAGCTGCTGAATTTCATTAAAAGATGGCTAAAATGCATTAATTACTTCCTTAATATTCCTGTAATTGTTATTGCTTTGCCACAGGGAGGATACATGATAGGAAGTAGAAGAGGAGGTGATCTTTTTAGATGGGAGAATAGGAAGGGAAGTGTTCATCAGTCAGTCCTATTAAGATGTGATCCTGGATGATAAAGGAGTTTAAGGACCCCTGCTGCTCTAGCACGTCTCTGTGTTTTCATTATTGTAGCTAGAGAATGAATTGTCAGGCTGGCAGAGAGACAGCCTTGTCGCTGAGCTGGTCCCTTGCTTTGACCAGTTTTACAGCTTTGGAGCATTGTTGATTTCAGCAGAACCATCCTTGATTTTCACAAGTATAAAGGAAGGGGGACTTTGTTACCCTGCTTTTATGGAAACTGAGACCTTTCAATGCAGATTTTACTTTTTCAGAAGCCAAAGACATAAAGACTTCATAGCACAGGAGGCCACAACATTTCCGTGGCATCAGCTGCCAACATCAAATGTTCTGTCTCTCCTTACTAGTTTATACCCCTCCACTTATCCCAGAAGGAGTTACCTTGCTCCTGACTAGATGCAGGGCTGGTCTGTATAGGCACCTACCAAAGAGCTCAGCACTGAGGCAGCAGCTCACACTGCTGTCTCCTGACCTTCACAGGCGTGGTGCAGCCTTCTCACTTGGTGTATCACGCTGCAGGTAGGTTGCAGAAGATGCAGTCCTGAGGTGGRGCATTTCACAATTCATCCTTAGCCTCATGTCTTGAAGTAGAACTTGGATGAACCAGTTCACAAGAGTCTGAAAGGTCTCCCGCTGGCGCACAAGTGATCATTATTATAATTATAAGGTGCTTTAGGTGGAAGGTGATGCTAATAGAACTTTACTAAACATTGACAGGAGGAAAAAAAACCCTGTGTATTTGGATCCTGTTTATTAAATATACATATAAGCAATTTTAAAAAACCTTTCCCTGACTGAGTCCATCCTATGACCAAACACCACCATGTCAACTAGACCATGGTACTGAGTGCCATGTCCAGCCTTTCCTTAAACACCTCCAGGAATGGTGACTCCACCACCCTCCCAAGCAGTCCATTCCAATGTCTAATGCATGAAGAAATTCCTCCTAATGTCCAACCTAAACCTCTCCTGGAGCAGCGTAAGACTATAATTCAGTTCCACTTGTGACCCTTAGCTGCAGCTCAGTCACTGGATTTTCTGCTGTGGCTTAAGAGGAATCAGGGAAAGGCTCTTAGGGCACAAGACTGAGCTCAAAGGCCAGGCATCTCTTCCTGGTGTCAAGGTTTGGAAAGAAAAGCAGTGACCTTGAAGAGGAGCCCTGTGCTGTCTCCTGATTCTCACAACTGAAAACAGGATACATTTCAAAGCTTTTCACTGCCACTCGTTTTAATATCTAGGTATGGTTTGATTCACTTCCAAATCAAACAGCATAGTAACATTCTAGAAATTAATAAATGTGAGGGTGAGGGATGTTTCTTGGCAAAATACTGTGCATACCTATTGCATGGCATAAATAATACATTGTGATAATTAATAATGATAAATAATAAATAATGCAGTCAGTTGCAGCACTGGGGACTGTGAATAGACCTACATTTATAAAAGTTGAAAATCTAAGCTAAAAGGATAATATTTCAAGCACTAAGCTGCAATGCTTTGTATTATTGTACAATTCAGATCATTTTAGCATTTAATAAAGATATTTGACCACCCATCTTCTTTCTAAGCACATAACACCAAATATCAACGACAGTTACATGCCTGCATACATTTTGAGTGTCAGGTTTACATATCTGCAATTCAACTTCAATGACCTAAACTGCTCCCACCAAGCAGGAATGGGCATACAATTGCAGCAATAATTGTGCATGCCCTTAGAACTAGGGGCACAAAAAGAGAGGACTGATGTAACTCAAAAGAAGCCACAGAGCATTTCAAAACTTGTCATTTCATAAAACATATTTAATATTCACCATCCTATACTACTCATAGAGGCATTGTATTGYCTCTCCTCTTTCACTGAACTCGTCAGTCCTGCATATTAGCCCCTTTTCTAATAGGAAGTGGGAGAGCTGATTGACAGTTCATTGAACCAGATACTTCTTAAGGGAAAAATTGAAGAGGTTAATTATAATATCTCTTACTGCTTTAGTATTTCAGTGAGCCACAGTGTAAATATAACATAAGCCTAGAATGGAAACCAATATTTTCCTGACACCTCCCCAAGCAGGCACTCTAGGTTTTATGATGCTGAAGAGTCAGAGAATTCAGAACCTATTCCTCTGTATAGCAAAACAGGGACTTTCAAACAGAAAAATAAATTTGTTGGCTTTAACAATATATATTTTTGGTTAACTTAGCAGTTTCAAAAGTCCCTGCTTTCCCATGAATTCAAATGGGAGCTGCATTTGCTGAGTTCTGCTCTGCTGCAGACTGTCATGTTGGCAATCTGTAAGTCATTTATTTATTATTTTTCACTGTAAGTGCAGCACCTTTTTCAGTGATTTGATTTTTTAGTCAATTATATATAGTGGTTAGAATGGCTGTTGTATTCCACTGCTACTTCATTTAAAGATAGGTTGCTTGGGCCTCCATTCAGCCAAGTACTTAGGCAGGTACCCAACTTAAAGTGCAGTGCCATCAACATTGAGTCATCTGTTTTAAATTAGGCACTCTAGCTGAACCAGGACCTTAATTAGGCAAGCACAGTTTTAAGGACTCCTTTGCTTTTTGTCACGAGGCATAACCCACTGTCATCAACAGAAAGTTTGCTTGAGTGCAGACTTTGTTTCTGTTTTTCCAAGGCATAGATCTCCCCAGTGATGCTGTTTTATCATGTGTTTTTATCACTCTATCCCTAATGTCTTTCACTGCACAAGAAGAAGAGAAATGAAAAGAAAAATGCAGAGACAGGAAGGTGGCAATTTAGGGACTGCATGTCTGTGTGATAGGCATCCTAAAGGAGAAGAAAACATTTAGGAAGTTCTGTGCAGCCACTGCTCAAATACAAGACCACCCCACTGCAGGTAAGAAATGAGAAATTTTGAGGGCTACTGAGCACTGACTATTCACAGTGGATCGACATTCAAAGTTATTTAGCACAGGTGTTGCTGTAATAGTGGCACACTGATAAAATTCCATGTTCGCTGGCCCTCAAGCACCTCCCTCCCACCTGTGCAGTGGTCTGATATTAGTATGCTGGGGCTGTAATGAAAACCTTACCATCAGCTGGGCTGTGTCAAACCCTGCTTTTTCCTCATCTTGTGCATGCTTCTCTCCTCCTCTGGGCATTGGCCTGCGCATTTGCAGCTTGTACACATGTTTTGAAGGGATTCGGATGGTTGTTGTTTTTGTTGATCATTGTGTGTGTAGTATCTCTATAGAGCTAGGAAGTTCTTTTTTCTGCACTTATATGGTATGAACTCCTCTTTTCCATCCCAGCTCCAAGGATTCCATGTGAGGAGGTAGTAGATGCATGTCGTACAGGAGAGAAACAGGAAGAACTGATGCTCTGGACAGATTTCCATCCAGGCTGAGAACCCGGGCTATTTGCAGAGAAGGGAAGATCAAATTTCTGTTTCTTTCATGTGGCAGTTGACACAGCATCCCTTGATCGGTCTTTGACCCAAGGTGTCTGATATTGATATCCCTTTACACAGAGGTGGGATGGGGGTGGGGTGGAGAAGGAGAGGACGAAAGAAAAAAAAAGAAAAGGAAGGAAGGAAGGAAGGAAGGAAGGAAGGAAAAGATTGAAGAGGGAATCAAATATGTGAGATTTTTAAGAGAAAGTAATAATTTTATGATACCTACTGGTACACTTAGAACAAGCCTACAAGCGACAGGTTACTTTACATCCAGCAAACTTCAAATTAAATAAAAATCAGGAACATCTATCTGAGTTTTATTTCATTATATTAATCAATTAGACATGCTGACAGAAAATGGTGGTTGTCATCACTGTCACCAAGCAGACTTTCCCAGGGATTAAAAGTTTCTTGCTCATGTTCTAGCCTTCAGGAAAGGTCAGTGACTGTCCTGTGGATGGAGGGACAGCTGAACATTACATGTCCTCTAATGCAGGGCTGGCTTGTCAAAAATTGAATAAGCTGCCCTCAGCCTAAACTGAAGTTCTCAGGGGGGAAAGGGCACAGACTCTGAAGAAAATTTTGGAGGATGCACCTCAGCTTTGAAGGCAGCAGCACAGTTTGTAGACAGACCTTGACTTGGCTGGACCCTGCCCAGCCCCGCTGCTGTGTGTTGAGGTCTCCCAACCCCAAACCCCAGTGGCCCTGGATCTGCTCTTGCTCTGTGCAGCACCACACTGGATGTCCTCACAAGCCCAGCACAGTTAATCTGCCACCAGATTCATTGCTATGTGGATAYTCAAGAGCCGACCACAATGTAATAGCATTTTTATAAAGCAGGATTTTTTCCTTTTTATAGTATGGGAGTGACATATTTGTTCCGTTTCTCTTAGGTATAGGAGACTTAGCCCACTGCACTCGAGTTTCTAATTTTTTCCCCATCCCTACCTATGAATCATAGGGTTTTTCACCTCTTGTTCCACTGACGCACAGCATGCAGCTGGGATACTTCCTCATTTACACTCTTTTGCACTCCTTGAAGAAGTGCTGCCAATGCTACCAAGCCAGCACACATGTCCCACACAGATGTTAGAGCTCTTAAGACCCAAAGAGAATGTGTCTGAGAAAATTCAAGAGCAGGACATGGGAAGAGGCAATCTCTCTTCCCTTCATTCCTAAGGGGAGTAACACCAAGTGCAGCAGCATAAAATTAAAACCAAAGCCAACGTGCAGGGAAAAAAGAAAGTCTCTAGCATCTGACAGATGGACAGGACTGATAAATAGACAAGACAGAAGCGGTGAGGGTATAGAAAGTGTTCAAATAAATAATATTTATTCTAACATTTCATCATCACCATATCAGCTAGACACTTTGTTGGTGGGGAGAAGAGAAAAATAAAATTTATCTTGCCATTTTTGCTTTACTAGGGAATATGTAACAGTTGGCAGTGTAATACACTTTTTATTTTCATGAGTTATGGATGTGCATGGCCATCCCTAAAAAATTGAAATAAAAACTGTATTACACCGCCAAGTCTCATATACTATATTTATACCATACCAGAGGAGGTGTCTGCAGAGCAACTATAGATATAAACTTTTATTATATCTATAGTTTCTCATGTTATTAGTATAGTTGTGAAAATAATAGGATTTACTGAAAGTAGTTATTCCCCCTAGTATCACTGATGTGGTATGAACAATATATTGACCTTTTGGATATTTTTGAACCATTGTAATGGATTTGAAAATGTGGTCACCCGACATGAATAGCCTGAGTCCTTGTCCCCAGTCTAAGGCACYGGGCTCATGATGTCTTTGTAAGGCAATATTCAGATTAGCCTCACAAAGTACACTCTGGTACTACCAATGGTGCTTCCCTTTTGTCTTTCTCAGTGTGCAGGGAACACTAACCAAACTCCAACCCCTTAAATAATTGCAGAGAGGGCATGAAGGCCCCAGACTGCAGCGGACTGCGGGAAGGAGTAGTGCTCCATCATCATGCTTAGGTTCCTACAGGAGAATGACACAGAAATCTGCCACTGAAACGGGTAAAGCCCATAGATCTAGTTAAGTAAGACAATTCCAGGTTTTCTAGGTGGTATTTATGCTTCTTGACTGATTTCTCGACTACCCCCAAGGCAAATCCCTTCTTGCCCTGTGAGGATAGATTGGCTGCTCTCTTTTCCTCAGCCTTACTGATACTAGCAGGAGAGCAAGCAGGAGCAAACACCTATTCAGTCCCGCCAGGGAGATCCTGTGGTTCTTGACACTGTGATGTCATGGCAAAGGATCCACACAGGAGGACCCTCTGGGCATTGGATCAGCCCTGCTGATGGGCGCGAAAATGCCAGGAAAAGCATAAAGGAAGGAAGCTGCCACAGGTGCTCACTGTGATGCAGGCTTGCTCTGCTGTCCTGCGCACTCCGTGGAAATACATCTGATATTCTCTGATGCAAAGGGAACGCTCCCACTGACAAGTTGCATTTGATTTCTGTAGGTGCACAAAGGTACCCGCTCAAGTTTTTTGAGCTCAGAGGCTCAGGAGAAGCCAGGAGCACCTGCTTACTGATGGGAAATGACAATAGAAATGGGTCTGGAAGAGCAGCATATTTATAGCCTCACACAGCACCATATGGTGCTTGGTAGCAGAAATCATCAATTGAGATAGATGAGCAAATGTAAATTTCAGCTTAGATTTGATATTTTTTTTCCAGTCTTTTTATTTAATTTTCTCTCTTTGAGTGCTCAGGCTGACTTGGCTGTGTCTTGCCCCTTGCTTTCTGGAGAAGGCTGCAGAGGCATACATCCTTAATTGTTTAAATAACTCTTTATCTACTGAAAGAAGGGGAAGGGGAAGTGTGGAAAAAAAGATATGCCTGGGGATGCTGGGCTGAGAAGCTGAAGTCAAAAGGACACATAGCTCAGGCCCTTAGGACTAGAAAAGCAGCCCTTAGAAATCTGAGGTCAGTCAGGCCAGAGGCAAAACTGATTTCTTTTTAATCAAGCTTAATTGTTTATATTAATACATGAATTTCCTCACAATGATTCAACTCAGCCTTTTAGCAGATCTCTGAAGGAAAATTTTGAAGACCTCTTTTATTTTTTTTTGGTAAGAGTATCTTTGGGCCTAAGACTGTAAGGTAACTTTGAATTTATAAAGGGATGAAATGGTCCTTCGAAAATGCAGCAGTTTCCTTGCTATTAGTGCACATCCAGCTCAATCTGAAAGATTCTCAATTTCCTACCCTATTGCCATACCCCTGTTTATAAATTTAAAATCAGTGTAGCTCAGCTCCAGCTCTTCACTATAAGCCCTACAAGTTCAGTCTTCTCAGAAGTGACCATGGGACAGAGACCAGGGGCACTGCGTTTTATGCCAGGATTGTAGCATCCCTGGCTGGCACACCCGTGTGCCACCGCAATGCAAGTATGCAATAACTCCTCCTAACACAATATCCTCTAAACACGCAGTCTGAGTGATCTTACATCAATCTTTACCACCTTTCTTTGCACATCAGCTCGGGAGACACCAGATGGAGAATGAACTTGTATCCCCCGGTGGGACCGTACCTATGGGTCAGGACAGAAGTGTCTGAGGAGGTCCCTGCAATGATGCCTCCAAAGATCCAGGGCTTCCTTGGAGAGCAAATAGCATCTCCAAAATTTGGGGTGCTCAATGTGCATTCACACTGCACACCCGTCACAAAGCCATGTGCCAAAATGCAAAGGGCACGCTTTTGTTAATGTGTTAAAGTAACTGATGGCTCACCGAGAGGCCTATGTAACGATTGTAGTTTTGCTGATTTATTAAGTGCCAATGGTGTTTTAATATTGTTTGTGTTTCAGAAATAAAGATAGTCATTGCCCTGAAGGCTTACAGTCTGAAAGACAGATACACACAATACAAAACTCCCTATGGATACTTGGAAGAAAGATTTTTTTTTATTAAGGAGCTATTCTGATTTAATTTGGTTCTTTAATGTGATATTGGAGCAATGCGGGGTTGAGTGTCAGCCGGCTGAAAGCACTCCTCTGCTGGGCTATAAAGACTACAAGACGAGTACCAGCATGTGGAGGGAGGGGACATGCAGCCCCTGTCTGACTTAATCAGAGCTTCAGGACATGAATTCCCAGTGATTAGTTCCTTGACCAGCAACCTCCATCAACCTGCTGTGTATCGGGGACTCTCACTCATTGCCCAAGCCAGGAAAGTTAAGCTACAGGGAATGTGCTAAACTAAAACTTGGTGTTAAAGGACACGGCAGTGAGGTGATGTGAGTTTCTGCCTGTTTCACAGCGGGGTTGAAGCAGGCAGTCTATGTGGCATGAGTAGGCTGAAGGGCTTAAGGTTTTATAGGCCCCTCGTGGACTGTGAATTTGGCACCCACCCAGAGTTTCTATTTGGTCTGTTGTTGGGATCACCAGGATGGATGAGGTCAATGGAAATGGATCAACATTCACCCAGTCTCTGTGGCCCAGAGAGTGCTTATAGGCTGCCAGAGAGCACTAATTCAGGAGGCAAAGGGGCACAGGTGGTACCTCCGAGAGGTTCTGCATCCAGGCGTTCATGGCTGTGCACATGTGTGGATGCGTGCACAGACATGTGAGCCTTTGTCAGTGTAAAATGGTCTGGAGACTCACAGTTTTAAGGGGCTGGCAGAAACTTCTGTGGTGTTGTGCAGTCAGCACTGGTAAAGGGTGAATTCAGGTGGGTGTCCTTCCCCAGCATTTCAGGAGGCTGACAAAATTGCCTTCTGTGGACCGTGCATGACTTCCTCCACTGCAGAACAACTCTACCACTCATTTCCTGCAATTCCACTCAGGGCCCTGCACTCCCACACAGAGTGAGCAGGGGGAAATGTTAGTCCTTATTCTTTCACTTAAATCAGTGCCAAAATCAATTTTGAAAAATTGTCTCAAAGTTGCTTTCAACTCGATCTGGGTGTTTCTTTACTGCTAGAATATCACCCCATACACTGGAATCGTTATTACATCACACTAATCTAATTTAAATGCATTTTTACTGTACTTGGTTTAATGAATGTGGAATGTGTCACTATGAAATTGCACCATTAATTTGATAAATAGGACTTGAAGGTATAATTTTTTCCAGCATTGCAGACTAATGAAGCTAAAATACATATATAATAAGAAGTGTAAATAATAAATTATTCTTAGGAGCAAAAAAATTAATTAGATCTTACCACAAATTGCATCTCAATGTCAAAGTTTTTTCACACTACTGACTTTCAAACTAGTTGGAACATGACTGTGATCCTTGGAAAGTTTCTCAAGTAATTGCTGCATGTACACATATTTTGGAATATACCTCAAGAAACTACTTTATTTCCTACTGGTCTCTCACATGCAGCTTTCTCATGCTCCCTGCCATCACACCTGAATTTTAACAGCATTTAGAAGAATTCCTGTTATTATTTGTTCTAAATTTCAGCATTTTATTTATTCTTGAGGACTAGAGGAAACTTTTTTTAAAATTCTTGACACTGCTGAGAGAGCAAAATTAGGACACACCGCATGCAAGTTCTCTGCAGAGGCGACCGTGCCCCCACTGCCAGCTCGCTGCCTCTGCTGCTGAAATCAATGGGAGTTTCTGCACTGACTTCTACAGGCGAAGACACTACTGTACAAAGCACACTACTTTTCACTGGTAATGGAAATGTCACAGCGGTGCCATTCAGGAAGGAAAGCAAGTGGAGGGAAATTAAAGAGGAAACTCCAGTCTTGTGCAGTTTAGTTGCTGATAGCTCATCTCGCTCAGCCTGCTGCACCCTCAGCCAGTTACACAGTGCTGCCTGGTTTAGCATTCTTTGTCTCTTTGTCATTTCTTATTGAGCCCACAAAGAAAGGTTTTATCTCACTCCTCTGGAAAAGAAAGCGCCTAGAGATTGAAGAGATCAGGTGGCATTTCACCTCTAGTTTTCTTCATTCCCAGCTGGAGAGCTTTGAGTGCTCTGCACAGCCAACTATTCTCTGACTATTCTATAGCTAGATGAAGGACCATTGGCCAAAATGTCATCCTTAACCTTATTTTCTATTCCTAGTTTGTAGTTTAACAACCAACATTTTTACTTCCTGTTGTTTGATTTGCAGCCAAAGTTCTGACGAGTTATCAGTTTTGTTGCCAGATAGCGCATTAAGCCTTACTAAGGGGTAAACATAATGATCTTCATTAAACCTTCTAAATGAACCCACCTCCTGCTTCTTCAGGTGGAGGAAGGCATTGACAAGGAACACTGCTGAAGTATCTTACAGCTATTTTCCCCTTGCAAGCAGAAGGAGGGAGAGATGAGTGGCAGCTTTTAAGGAAAGCAAAAAGTTAGATAAACATGAAAGGGTTTGTGAGATTTCCTTTCTTAATGGCAAAGTTTTCCAGCAATAAATCACAATTCAGTCCATGCCATTAGTTTTGGGGGCATTATATCCCCTCATTAAAGTGCATAAACAATTATATTTATTGAAGGTAATGTACTGTGTAGTGCATTATAACGACACTCATTAACATATGTAATCATCATTTGAATGGGCTTTACTACAATGTAAACTGATAATGGCATGATTACCCACTGGGTTATTAACTTTTCAGTCCTAAGATAATAAAAGGTGATACAAGAAACAAAAAGCACATGTGCATTGCCCTTCACATGTGATTTATGTGCTTCACTGTGGAGTTATGAACACAGGTACCCATCATTGGGGAGACTGGCTCTTTATTGCACATTGTATTTGACAGAATAATAAATGTAGCTGAATGGTTCTTGGGTGGGCACCTGGGGAAAAGAAGTCCTGCGAATAAGGCAGGCACTGCTCCAAACTGCAAGACCCAGCAAAGGAAATAATTTTATCTGTCTCTCTGTCTCTCTCTCACTGGCACTCTGTGGCTTACAGATCTTCATATGCTCTGTCAGACTCATGCAGATTAAGGAAAAAAAAATCTATCTTCTTTATATGTTTCTCCTCCTCCCTCCTCAGCCCACCATGTGCTCCTCTCTGCCTGGGCTATAATTGCTGTTTATGAGAAAATGAAGAGATGCACTATGCTAAGGTACCTGTGTGCTAAGGTATTCATATTATGCTAAGTGTATGCTTGTATCAAACAGATGGTTTCAGGTATTGAAATGCAGCTTAGCTGCAGTATCAGAGAATAGATTTATCAGTTTGCTGGAGCTTCTCTTCTATAAAATGCCTATTTGGAGGCATCAGAGGTATTATAAATACAGCTTATTTGTGTAATTTATCAGCCCTCTCTGGGGTTTGTCTCTGTGGAATCTTAGTGCCTTAATTTTAATGAATGAATCTGAGTTTGTTTTAGGAGGGGATGAGTTAAGAAATATTAAAATAAAAAAAGACTCAYGAGCAGCCATTCAAAAAAACACCAGTAACCAATAGACAGGGCCTCTCTAAGTGGCATATATATGCTAAAGTGAAAAATGATGTGTAAATCTGCAGTGCCTATGGTGAATTGAAATACACGAGACATTGTAGTGCTAGTAAGACCTGTTTCTCCACTATACTTTGACTCGCAGACAAGATGTAGATATGTTAACAGCCGATGTGAGTTTGCCCTGACACACAGCCAGTGCAGAAGCGTGTGGAGCTAGACACTGGAGAGTTCCCAAGTGTCAAAGGAACAGTCCAATAGGTCCCAGCCAAACTCTTCACTGCTTATAGCATAGAGGGTGTGACAAGGACAAGAACAGCGGTGGCCAGAGCACATCTGGGCCCAGCTGCTTTACACACCTGCAGGACCATGTGAACAACCTTGCAACTGCAYCGGTCAAAGTTAGCAGCCAAACAGACCTAGCCTTGAAGGGGTAACATAAAAAACCCCATGCCCAGAAAAAACCCAAACAATTAGGCCAGAACCTTGGGTTTGATGGCAGATACAACCAAGGAACACCACTGATGAAGAGTTAATGCTGCCATTAAATAATATTCAGGTTAATATAGTCACCTCTTACTTTAGAAGTCCTTTGAAACGAAATTGTTTGGAACTTCTATTAGCTTGGCATTCCTTTAAGGAGTCAGTCCTCTGTCAGTCCCTGGCCCTTGAAGAGGCTAAATATCTGCACTTTCAGCTCTCCATGGAGTTCTAGAAAGCTCTGGGATGGTTTATAGTTTTCCATTAGCCAAGGGTCTAATAGAGACCTGAGATCCGTTAAGTGGGAAATTCTTCTCATGGAAAGCAATATACCGTAATTCTTTGCTAAAATCTGAGCCCACACAAGAAATCTGAGCTTGTGGTAAAGACCAGGGTGCAGTAAGTTTTTGCAGGAAATTACTTCATACTGTTTGTTATTGGACTATTTATCCACGACCTTTTAGACAACAGACGAGATGGACTTGATTTGCTCTTGAACCAAATAGGGCAGATTTGCTCTTGAACCAAATAGGGCAGATGCTCATTAGATGACTGGCCCTGTGGACAGGAGCTTTAAATCACGCCCTGGTATTGCAAACACCTCGTTAGTGATTTGGAAACTGCTGAGGGGCTAAGGAGAATGAGAACACCCTTCTCTGCTCTGCTGACAGCATTTTTCCAGATCAGCTGTACTCATTTAGGGAGTCACCAAGGGCTGTGAACCTTGCACCACTCTGACCTCCCCCCCGGCTCGGGCAGACTTTCTGCCGCGGTAGTGCCACAAGCAGCATAAGTGAATCAAACCTATTGTTCTTTTCTGGCCATAATAACTTGACTTACTCTTATGATTGAACTGTTCCTACAGTATATGAAAACCCACAGTGAAAAACACAAAATAAGAGAAATATAGCATGTGAAAACACCTTGTACTACCTGAAAGCTCAAAGAGTCGGTGGCTGCTTTTGTTATTGCCAGTTCCAGCTGGTAGCATCAATGCTTATTCCCACAATCTTTCTTTTCTTATTTCCATCTGTTCGAATTTATGTTTTTTTCGGGAGAAGATTAAAGATAAAAATGGTTGTTTGGTAGCATTTACAACAACTTGGAAGTTTAAAGGTCTCTGTGTTTTCTTCAAAGCATCATCCGGTATCATGGATTTTCAGATAATTCAATATTCAGTAGTGAATATGAAACCACATGAAAACAATGTGTGGTTTAATTGGAGAAGTTTTAAAGTGAGGAAAGTAGGGAGAATTCACATATGCCATGCAGTAGTTTGTCTGCTGCTAAGCCTTACAGTCTGTCTGGCAGCACTGGAAAGTCAACTGATCTCAAAGGTCTGACCCTCCCCAGGGCAGAGCGCTCAGCCCCCCTGGAGAGGAGGAAATACTTGGCATTACTCTGGAGCAATTCCTGCTGCTTCCTATTCACAACAGCACTGATAGTTTTGTGGATAGGGGAAACAAATGCCCAGCAGCTACTGCAGAAGTTTTGCTGAGGTGTTCAGAATAGGTGAAGGGAATCCAAACTGAGCAAGGGACCACACCTATGGTAACACTTATGACACTGTCCAGATTTCAGAGCACTGCAAATACCACATTTATTTGGTTCACCAAAGCAAAGTATTTACTGCAAGCATTTACTGAGGAGGAGGAAGTGCAAAACCTGCCTCAGACTGGCATCTGCTCTTTGCCCTCAGACTCTGTTGTAGTACTTTGTCACAGGGAACAGGCATTAAGCAACCTGAGGATTGTGGTTAATCCAGGGAAGACTGGAAAATGAAGGAAGAGAGGACCTCATGATAGTTTTCACTCTAAGGAGATATTTTCTTTCCCCTTGTGCTATTGTTCCTCTTGTTTTCAAAGTCTCAACACAAATCTAGGAGCTCTGCATGAAAGGTACAGTAGTCTGGGTATAATTACCACAGCTGCCACAGATGGCTCATTTTAACAAGAGACCCTAGGTAAACCTAGTTGTTTAGCCTGCAGCATAAACAACAAAATATTCTACTTAAACAAGTGGATCTGGGTCTGTGGAGGTGAAGCTCAAATCTGCCTTGCTAAACTCTGTCATTAAAGAAGTGCAAAAGATGTTGGTGGGACAGTGGCCAACTCAGAGCCCAATTTTGGTGTGTACCTGGGTAATCTCCAAGGAGGAAGATGTCTGGGTGCTGGCATGCACTTTGCCCTTCAGCTGGGGTCCCCTGAGCACTGCATTTGAAGTGCAAAGTATCTTCCATTCCCTGGAAAGGTAATGGTGGGTAAAGGAAGGGAAATCTTAAAATTTGTGAGATTTTCCAGGGTCATCTACTCAGTTCCTCTAACAAATCTCATTTCAGGACAGATACCGCAAAGATCTCATCCTGTTTTACACTACTAGTTTCCCATTCAGGATTAAGGTTATTATGTTTTGTGGATGAGAAACTAGAAAGACTCCTCCTGCTTGGAAAACAAGCAGTACTCCAAATCAGGTCAAAGAAGATGCGTGTGCAGGAGACTCAGTAGAGAGGACGTTAACACCTAAAACTGCTTTCCTTGTGGGAGAAAATAAGAGAGGAGAAATGATTTTTATCTTTCTGTATCTGTTCACATTTGTGAAGTGGAGCTCCAAATCAATACACATATTCTTTCTGAAAGCTCACAAATTGGCATCTGCAGGATACCTTTATTCCATCCAGCCCTGTATCTCCACCTGCATGAGCAAACTCTCTCCACAGAGGTCCTGCTGGCACCAGCTCATTAGCACAGAGTTACTAATTTTCCCTTCCCAAAACTTTCCACTTCTTCCTCTGCCTGATCTTAATATCCTTAACATTTCAGCCATGTAGACCCATGTTGTAGTGACCATTCTTATTTTCTCCTCCAGAAACTGTTGCCTGTGACTATGTGGCATTTCCTAGGTACCACGCTTAGCTAAGCCCATGCTGTCCACCATCACAGCCTTTCCCCTCTGTCCTTCACTGCTGCTGCCACAACTGTCCACTCCACCTCCATGCTTCAGTCACTTTACCTGCTGCTTTGGTATCTTTATGGACTAAAAATAGATTTCCTCAATGATCTACAAACATGAAGATGGGCATTTCTGGTCTTAGCACCAAGGTCCATAATCTCTTTCACATGTCTCACTTTTGCAACAGGACTGAAAATGCCAGCCTGGCGTCTCTCTGCTTGTCTGTTCCACAAGCACCTTTACCACAGAGCTCCCCATGGAAACAGACACCCCCATGCCATGTCCTCCTCTAGATCCCATCTTATGGCATGTGTCCATTACAACACCAGCGTTAAACTCACCTTGACACCTCTCTGTAGGAAGTCTACAGACTAATGGTAATGACAGCCTGAAAATATGTTGTTGCACACAAGACAAGGAAGAAGTCTATGTTATAGCAAGAAACATTTGGGTTCGTGTTAGAGGCAAGGGAAGAGTACAGGCTAAAAGGAAGGTGCCTCAGAAGGCTGTAAAATCTCCATCAGTGGAGATCATTAGGAGCAAGTTACAGAAATGTCTATCAGTGATTCAATGGTTAGAGATGGACCTGCTGTAAGGCGAAAGAGTGTATGGGACAATATCACAGGTCCCTCCCAGTGCCATGGCTTCATCATGTCTGAAATCTATGCAATCCTGTGTGTGTTTATTTATCCTTCTCTTTTTCTTCCTACTCTTCCTTGAGCATGCTTTTTACCATCTCCTGTTCTCTGGCTTTCTTTCAATAGCCTTACTACTTATTTCACACACCCCAAGAGGGGCTTTGGGCCCTCTTGGGACTTCAGGGCATTACTCTAACAGAACCACAAAGATGTAATAACATTAAACCTTTGATTCATTCCGTGTCCTGAGCTGTTGTGCAAATGCTGCACTGTGCCAAGGAAGAAGCTGCATTATTTTTTTTTTCCTTGGTGAAGGGATTCCTGCATACACAAATTTTGGAAAACATTTGGGCAGTCCTTTGGGAAGAACAGCACTTAATAAATGTAAATTATTATTATTATTATTTCATCAACAGGAGTTGCAGAATCTTCAACTGGTCTCCTTTTTTAAGAAAATGTCCAAGTGGGAAATTAGTGGGATGTGATCACACTGGGCCATGTGAAAATTAAATTCTAGCAAAATGAACTGAAATGAGATTGATCACTGTATGCTAAGGCACCACAGCCCTGCCATACTGTAGCTGTCAGCAGTAAGACAGGAGAACTCCCTCTGACTTCAGCTACTCCTGTTAACAGAAAAGGCAACAAAAAGCTCATTCAGCCTGATTCACTGGAGACTTCTTGAGAAATCAGCTACAGAGATCAGCTACAATCTGAGTAATTTCTTTGTGTGTTTCTTTATACAACTGTTTTCTGAACTTTGCATAGGTGACCCTGATGTGACATCCAAGGCTGGAGTCTGGCCTTCTTCTTATGCAGAACTGATCTGCAAGAGTTCATTTTTAGGAGTCCCTCTTTTTCTGGTGGTTTTATATGATCTCAGAGAGCTTCAGAGACCCAAACTCCCTTGAGAGTGTCGTATCTCTGCAAGGACCTCTGGCATAGCATTTGGAAGAAGCCCTGAGCATGGTTTCCAGGGCTTTTTTTCCCTCCCTCAGAGGGAGCCCTCTCTGGGCAAACCACTGCTCAACCCAGGGACTGGTGAGCAAGCAAGAGGGTCATAGCACAGAGCCTGCCACTGGGTCCTTCACCATTGGGGCTGTTCAGGGTGGGGAACAGAGCATGGGATGAGCATCACACCTGCCTGTGGTGGCAGAGAAATAAAAATGCCACAGACTAATTGGGGAGGTAGGGAATAGGGTGAGTTGAGGAGGGCTGAGCAGGGTCAGCTGTTGGACTGAAACCCCTCTGTAACACCTAGGTGGAAAACATGCAAAAGTGTACTCAGCCTTCTCAACAGACACTGCCTCTGGGTGAGGGATAGGACCTTCCCAGCCCCGCAGGCAGCGGGGTAGAATGCCCACCCCAGGGCACAGAGTTCTTCGTGTCAGCACCGAGAGCTGCCTGGGTGCGGCTGTACCCGGCACCTGTGCACAGCATGCAGGAAACATGGCTCCTCCTGTCTTGGGATGGCTGCTCTGAGATCTTGCAGAAATCCATCAAGAAGGGTTGTGAGAGAAACAGAAAAGAGGAATGGGTTAAGGTGGTGTGCCAACAGGCCTCTTATCTGAGAAGGCTTTTCCTTTTTCTTTCTTTTTCTGTTCCTGTATTTTATTCACAAAGATCCACAATGTATAATATGTATATACACATATATGTAAGTGTTAGATTTGGATATGAAAATACGGGCTGCAGGAGCCTGTGGACAATGCTCCCTTTTTAGTTGTTATAAAAAAGAAAATAATTGTGAAAGCAGAGAGAAATCTGCAGCTGCTCCGGGCTATTCATACCATAAGAGATCCCATCAGGCTTTCTTTATTGTTGCAGTTTTGGCAAATTATTTTCTTATCACACACAACCTATTCACTTCTGTTCCTGGATAAGCACTTAGGCTCATAAAGCAGTGGGTCAGCAACAGTTTAGCATAGAGCACATGGAACCACTGACCTTGGGGACTGCTGGTGCCTGCCCCTCCAAAAAGCAGCAACTGGAGTCAATAAAAAACTGGCCAAGCCAGTCCATTAGTGAGCCCAGCTCTGTCACTGCTTGCATGGCTTACTCGATGGCTGTGCAGCCTCCTCCTCCTCCTCCTGCCATTGTGCCTTACCTTACAGAGCGCAATCATGGCTCCTTCCCCAGGAGAGCAGGAGAGTGGGATGTGTAGCTGACTGCCTCCCTGACGAGGTGCACCTTCCCAGGGGAGGCACAAGCACCCCTCCGTGTGGATATTCTCCTATATCCACTGCATGCATGATTGTGCCCAAGGAATGTGTGATATAGATTAAATCAGCAGCACTGCTGCACTGTCTCCAGGCCAGGCAATGAGTTTATTGTGCCCAACACACATGTGCACTGGACAAATGCTCTGGCATCTTCAGCGTGGGCAGAGAGCATGCTGCTCCTATTATACTAGCCCATTAGGGAAGCAATTTGAAGGAAAATATTTAGCAATTTGGAAGGAAGCAAGGTTCCAGAATGGCTTGTTTCTGTGTGACAGCCTGCCATGTACAGATGAAAGGGAAGGCTTGTAACAAATTTTCATTACCCGCAAATAAAAAAAATAGCAACAGCAGGCAGAGCAAGTGCTTTCAGCCTGAGAGGTGTGGCCAGAAATCCCCCCAGGAGACCACAAAGGAGCCTCAGCAAAATAAATCAATCAATCTATCAATCACTTACACTTGCATAGCGCCCTTTATGAAAATGGCAATCAGTGCCTGACAGCCTGTCAGACTTTGGCCTTCAAGTCTTTGCCTCAAAACTAGTCATTAAGTTCACCAAAATACAAGCTACGGCTCCCTGCTCTCACTCGGCATCGTTGCTCACCTTCCCTAAGCTGCCATGATTTCTCCGTACAAAACATTCTTTGCTCAGAGCGCCTGTGACCAGGGTACATGAC
Organism: Amblyornis subalaris; assembly: GCA_018881555.1. Lineage (NCBI taxonomy): Eukaryota > Metazoa > Chordata > Aves > Passeriformes > Ptilonorhynchidae > Amblyornis > Amblyornis subalaris. The sequence goes on along the minus strand of JACAXG010000001.1, from coordinate 11,302,620 downwards.
ACCACGCACAGAGGAGGGTCTGTACACAACGCAAGCATTTCAGATTTGCTTTGTTCCCATTGTCTGCTGCAAATTTGGACCCAGCATTTGGACCCATGTGAGCTTGTCCTGCAAGGAGCAGCGCTGTCGGAAGCGGAGCACATCGTTCTGGTACACACAGTGTCTTGCATCGCTCACTTGTGCTTCTGAATCTCCCTCCAAAGCAGAGTTCAGAGAGCAAATAAAATACCTTGGTGGAAAGAGCTGTCCACTAACACAGTGTTTCTCTTCAGAGTCACATGGAAACCTGCCTGCTGTGAGTGTGTAGATGAAGGTAGCCCCCTAGATACAACTTCTAGGTATGTCAGTCACTTCGCTCTCCCGCACTGAAGTGTGGCACTAACCCTTCCTCTGCTAGTCTACAGCTTCCCTCCCAAAAGAGCTAACTGAAGTCTCTTGACTAAATTCCCACACAAATAAAATTCTCCAAGTGAAGATATTTGTTTTTAGAAGTAGCACAAGAAAGCCAGGCTGAGGCTTTATCTTCACTGATAAAAACGAGATTCAGGTACAGACTCTGGTTTAGAAAGTCCCCAATCTGGGAACCCGTGGGTTTATGCTGTATAGCATTCCACAGATGTTTCTTCTGTGAGTTCATCCTATTATATTTGGGACCTACATATACTTTTGGCCTTGAGATCCTTTGAGTTTCTTACTTTTGTTTATTTCATGTTTACTGCCTAATATTTTCATTTGACAACCCTTTTTTCTTTCATTTTGGGAAGCAATGATAAGTAACCTCCATTTGCTCCATTTCCCTTCTCTCTGCTTTTATAGACTGCTTCCTTATCCCTCCTTGATCATCTCTTTTCCAGGCTAAAAAGTCCTTCTCTGTTTAATCTTTTCCACATTTGGGACCTGCTCCACGTCTTTGATCACCTTATTTGCCTTGTTTTGTCAGTTTTATGGTTTGATTACATATCTTTTGAGATAAAAGGACAGAAAAGCATATGAACTTGCATGATGATATTTACCACTTGCTTTCTATTCATTCCCCATTAATGCCTAAAATTCACATATTTTTCCTTTTTCTACCACAGCTAGACCTTTTGAGATAACATTTTCATAAAGCAAATCACACTGGCTCTAAGAGACATTTTTGAAAATACCAACAGCTAGTTTTGATCTCAACACCTTGCCTGTAAACTTAGTGCTTTTTTTCTATATATATGTTCGTTTGCATTTATTGGCATTGAACTTTGCCTGACCTTCTATTACCTCCTTGGTCCATGATCAGTGTCACAAAGCTCTTCTATACTTCAGTGCAGTCAAACTGGGGTTCACTACTGAATACAATATTACAATATCAGTGAATGGCATCGTATCAATTTTCGTTCTCTGTTTAATGAACGTGATGCTATACAGAGTCTTGGCAGCATCTCCTTGCAACTCCACAAGGAACGGGTTGCCCAGGAAAGTTGTGGATGCCCCATCCCTGGATGTACTCAAGCCCAGGTTGGATGGGGTTTTGAGCAACCTGGTCTAGTGGGAGGTGTCTCTGCCCATGGCAGGGAGTTTTGAACTAGATGATCTTCGGGGTCCCCTTCCAACCCAAACCATCCTATGAATCTATGATTCTATGATAATCACCTTTGTGCTGAAAAAAAGGGCGACTGCCATACACATTTTTAAAATAATGTGTAATTTGTACATGTGTATCTTCACAGTTTCGTGTGACACTGCACCATTTTCAGCACCTCTCCCTTCCCCTGCAATCYCTCAACCTGACTGAGGAGCACTACAGGTCACAGAGCCAGAGATTTTGGGTTTGGGGAGGGGGTGAAAAAGAAAGAAACATACAGGCAGCTATGACTATGAGCCAGAGATTTCCAATTTTTTTTCATCCATTCCTGCAGGATTTTGTGCTTAGCGTCTTGTGCAATTTGATTTCCACTACAGCACAGAAATGCACTTTGCTGGTCCCTTTCTCAAAAAGGAAGGTCTGGTGAGGATAATACGTAATGTGAGCAGCATGAGGCAGAATTAGGGTCCCCAAGATAAGATTTTGCATTTAACACCTCCATTCATTTTCCCTCTCTGGAGATTTTGGAAACCTCCACTAATGACTGAAAATTCTGTTGGGATGGATTTTTAAAAAATCTTTTTGAAGTGAAGAGATAGAAGTCACTGCTTCATAGTAGCTATCAGTTAAATCTGAATCTTTCTTCCTTTCCTCTTAGATAATGTTTTCCGATTATATGAATTCCTCTTTCTTTCTTGCCTCTTTTAGCCAATGGGTTTTTTCCTTTTAGCGACTCCCAGAAACTGAAATTATACAAACATTTAAACAAGATGAGAGTCAAAACTGTTAATTAAAAGTTTTCCTCATATTTCCTTCTGCATTCCTGTTTGTCTTGCCAAACCACTGGACATACATATTGGAATACCAGGTAAAGAACCAGTTTCCATGTGTGTGTATTTGTGGATAGATAGGTACTATAATAGGTAGGCAGTTTGGTAGGTAAAGAACAGAAGATTAAAGAGGAGAGAGAGAGAAAGAAGAAAAAGATGCAAAATAACTTCAGAGCAAGTGACATAATATTTTTTATTTATCATTTACTTCCTATTGCATTTGAAGTTGCAGACTTGCTAGAATTTAATCACTCATGTTCTCAAAATAACTGCAGGTATTTAAAGCTCTTGCTTTTCAGAGGAAGCTGACCCCTGCTTTTATGAACTATTAAATAAGCTATTTTTAAAATATGTAAATTGCATTATAAAGTAGCTCAGTTGGATTTCAAGCCCTTCATAATGTAGACGGCAACTGTATTCAGGTCTACATCCCTAATATCTAATCCAGCACTGTATTTTACATGGTAGATTCCTGATCTTTGTGGTGGGTAGAGACACTATTACAACATGAATATTTGTAGGTGTCTGTGTGTACAAAAGCAACAATTTTGGTTTTTTAAACTTGAAAAGCCACATTGTTGAAGCTTTGCCTATACTACATCCTCTGTACTTACAAGAACATCTAAGCATATACGCAAAAAATTGCTGGCCATGTCAAGGAGTGAGCCAATGCACTCTGTTGTCCTTACTACGTATAAAACATGCGGCTGGACAATGAGGAGAAAAGAAGAAGGAAAATATTCCTGTCAAGTCTTGGAAAAGAAGGATAGTTTCATTGCAGAGAATAKTTGTTCCTAGTCCGGGAACTCTACCTATGTGTGCTGAGGAAAAGGATGGAGTAGCCTAGAAAAGGCTTGTCGCTCTCTTTGTTTTGCCACCTACTGCTGTTGTGTGGGTTCCATCACAGTGAGCATGCACTCTTCTCAACAAACACACAATACACATAATATGTGTGTATACATATATGTACATACACTTGCACAGGTAAAAACACATAAACATCAATTCAAAATACAGATATTGACATGTGCACACATACATATACACTTTCTCATATGTTGTCTGAGCCTATACCCACACACTCTCATATACGAAGGTCACTCAATAATATAAGACTATTTTTGATATTGACCTTGTGTCTAGGAATCAGGTTCTGGTCCAGCAAACAGAAAGATGTTTCATCCTCAAAACGTTTGCAGCCTGAATGTAACCAATTTGCTCTCAGTGAGCTAATTCCAGGTGCCAGTCCATGAAAAGGAAATATGTATTATTGGTATAATATCCACATCACTGGGAGATGCTGAGTTTTAAATATGTCTGGCTGTAGACAGTAGGAGAAAAGTTTCCAGGGGAGGAAGAACACTGCCAGTTTTTGACTTCTGTATTCTCTTAATGCCTTGACCAATTGGTCTTACATTTCATGGAAAAAATAATTTTGCTGTAAGTCTTCAATGATGTTGAAATTTTATTTCACTAAAGAGTAGAAAGCAGTGGACAAAAGAAAGTACAAGTCTGGTTTCTATTCGAGGGTTCATGTCATGCCTAACTGGTGGAGAGACTAGTGTCTTTCCACAGTATGTTTAATGTGTAAGGACCAGGGAAATTACTGATTTTTCTTTCTTTTTTTTTTATTTTGAAATTAATTTTGCAGTTTTAACCAATTTTACGGTAGGTTTTTTTCCTTAAGAATTCTGCTAGCTGAGAAAAACAGACAAATCATCTTCTGACACATGAGAATGGGAAGTTGTTGCTGGAAACATTTGGGTTTTCTCAAATTTTTTGAAAAAAAAGACCACAAACCTACAAATTTTGTTACCATTTTCAGCTGTTTCATCCATTCAAATGACGAACTGCACTTCCTCTGTCTGTATTTACATCAGATGTTGATATGCCACCTTCCTACAAGATTTTTAATTATTTTTTATTATATTTTCAGCCATTTTCTCTGTAATTTTATGGTTTATGTTATACTTTAGCTTCAATGAACTGCCTATTAGCTTACTGCTCTATATGGAAGCTGATGCATTTAAAGATCTCCTCTGGGTCCTCCATATAGCTCTGTTCCAGTGGTGGTGTTTTTATTTTATTTTTTTTTACAATGACTTTTGATTCATTCTGTACATCTAATTTTTCCCACATAACATCAGTGAAAGAGAATATAGGAGGGGGATGGTTTCCTCCAAACAGGGGGTCTCCCTCTTGGCTTTGATTTGCTTGGCAATCAGAGATTTTGTGTACAATCTCGCGCAGCAAAAGGTGAGAAATGCAGAAGCACCGGCTTTTAACAAAAATACAGACAGCAGCAGGAAGTCTTCTCTGCCCAATTACAAGGTGATCCCAGTTCATTTTTATGGTTTGATTTTTTTTTATCACATATGTTTCCAAACACAGTCCTGATATCCTGTGGGGATGCTTTTGTAAAGAGCCAGAGCTTCTGATTTAAGGAGCTTCAAAAATAGCTCTCTGCCTCTTCTGTCTGGAAAAGAGCAGTCATGTAACAACACATTTATTCTCTTTGAAAAATAGAAGGATGTCAAAAGAAAAGTTCACAGTGAAATTAGGCTGATTTGTTTTGTGGTCCTGTGATTCTGGCTTCAGATGTAGGAGGGAAAAAACAACAGTTTGTTTAATAGGCAAAAATTACTATTAAAATGAATTTCGTGCTCAGAAAATTCCTTTGCCAAATAGTCACTGTCATCAATTATACAAGACCCCTGGAAAAATATAAATAAAAAAGGCAAGCTAGATATCCATGGAAGGATTTTTTTTTTCCCCTGTAGTCAGCATACATCTCAGCCCTCACGTTCAGAGAGGGAAAATCTCATTAATTTTGATATAAATGATCAGCATTTCCCACAGATTTCCTCTCTGTTGTGACGGATGCTAACTGGGAGTCTTCTAGTATCTCCCTTGCCTAGTGAGAGTGGCTCCCACTGATGCCATTAGGGAGGAGTTGCCATTCGGGACGCAGTGAGAAGTCATCAAGGCATTCCTAGGTGTGATTTTTTTCCAGGCAGGACCACCCAGAAAAGCACTGCTCAGGTTACCAGAGGAGCTCACTCTGTAAATTCTATGCAGCTTCCTCCCACTGCATCATCTGAATAATTGCACCCTGCATATCTGCATTAATGAATTCACTCTCTAAGAAACTCACAGAGTAAATTACCCAGATGGTAAAAGAGAATGGCATGGCCATCTTCCTCCTCAGTGTGCTAAGTCAGCCCAACATGCATATAATGATGCTAACACAGGTGGGAGGTGGACACCCAGACAGCGCGTGGTTCATCTTCAGCATTTCCACTCGTGTGGCAAGTACATCCCCTGGAGACTTATTTCAGGCTCACAGGGATGCACTACGTAGTGCTTAATGATAGACAACTTTCTCCTAATGATGTGTCTTACACCAATTTGTGTTTATCCAGCAACATTTCCCTTTTAAGCAGGCTGGACTCCCGTGTCCCTAGGTAGCATGCCATTCCCTCTCTCCCTCTCTCCTGCACACAATGTCTCAAATCACCACAGCAGAAATAAAATACAAATCAAACCAAAAATAGAAAGCAATTTGATGGTCCTGTCTGTTGAAACTGGGACCTAGCCCTGAATGTACAGAGTCCACTGTTGTCCAGATGCCTGAAGGGAAACCCCCTCTATTCTCAGGTGCAGCAGGGAACGGGTCATTGTGGGATCATCAGTGCTCTGTAGCCCCTAAAATGAGGTCAAGAGTCAGGAAATCAGAGTTCCAATACTTGCTCCACAAACAAAATTCCTCCATAATTTTTGAAAGGCATCGACAGTGTCACCTCATGCCTAGGAGCAGATGGGTCAAAATTCCTACTAGCTCTAGGGTCAAGCCAGTAATTTCTCCAGGTTTCATCCAGCCTRCCTGTGCAATGGACATCATAACACCACAGGTAACATCACCATCCTGCTTGCCTCCTGAAAGCCTGTCTCCACTTGAGATTCCCCAACAGAAGCCAATAGAAAAGTGCTAAACATTAGCAGTGATTTTTGATGGCACTGAAGATTTTTAAAATGCAAAACCAAACCTAAAAGTCCACTCCCAAGAGCTCCCCATTGTTATTTTCCTCGAGCCTACTGATTTCTTCACATGGCATGTCCAAGAAAAGCATCATGAATATCTCCATAAATAATCAGTGACTCATAATGTAAATAGTTCCAGAATATAGGAAAAAGCTATACAGAGCATAATCTTTTACAGAGAAGACTTAGTGCATTTGTTAATAGTGTACTGAATTCTTAAATAATACAACTAGTGAGAAATTTAGCAACCAAGCTTAATAGAAAATACCAATTCCTTGTAACATTCTTCATTAAAAATACCAAACCAAGGAACCTCTTAAATGTCACCTCAAAACATGGAGGATTATGCCAAAAGCCATGAAAAAGTATGTGGCTGGGCAATGGTAAGGAGCTACAGCAGCTGTACCAAATTTGGGGAAAAGAAAACTACTRTTTGAGAAAAGAGAAGGGACGAAAAATATTCCAGTATTTCAATCAGAAATTGAATGGTGCTGTGTTGGGTGACATTTTTATATGTGCTGCACTCCCCACTTCAGTCACGAGGTGGGGTGTGAAGAGCTTGTGTAGGAAATGCTATGAGTTGTTCATCGAAGGAAATGTGGAAGAAAGAGAGGACGGCTCTGCTACAAAGAAGTGCTGGAGCTAATGCACTGAAATCTGTCATTGTTTTGAAACACACTTGTTCAGACAGCACAGTAAACAAATTCATTTATTCATCTATGAAGGACGGATGGGAGCTTCAGTGCTTCAGATGTGAGACATATATAAAAGGCCCACTGATTTTCTATTACCAAAAGAAACAGGAGGGAACATGGAAAACATGGCTTTCTACAATGAAGATTTGCACTTCTTCTCGTTCTTCTTATTGTTATGACACTAAATGTAATATATGGAAATACCTAAGAACTTCAGCAGCTCCATCTTATATTGTTCATATTCCATAAAACAGCTGTTGTTTACCCAAAAATTGAGAGGCACAGAGAGAGGGAGACCTTTGTAAGGAAGGGAACATTTCTGCCTGTGTCTTGGACAACTGATCATGCATCTTCTCTCTTGAATGCACAAGCAATAACATCATGTTCCCCAACCATTATTTGGGAATGCAAACTAAAACAGAATGATTGTAACAAAAATCAGAGAAGTAAAATCAGGGCAAATAGTCCCCATCTGGAAGGATATGGTGTAACACATCTAAGCAACTTCTAAATGATGTGAAAATATTTGGGTTTTGTTCATGGTGGATATGCCATTGTCCTCCATGTGATTTAATAGACTCGTAATCCTGCCTCTTGCTGGAAAGGTGGTATCTCAGTCGAATGCGAGCCCCATCATTTTTTCTCACTGTTACCTGGTGCAATATTCCAACATGCAGTCATCTCCTCTGGGAGGTCAACATAATCCAAATAGGAGAAGCGGTGATGATGAAAATGTGTAGCATATAACAGCAATAGATGTCAGGAAGGCATGATATGGTATAAAAGCTGTGTTTGATATATTTACGATTTTTAGAATTACACACGCCACATTGTGTCACTGCTCTGGTTGGAGATAGGTAAGTTCCAAGATAAATGACTGCTGTGAAACCACTCACTACCTCCTATATATTTATACACTCACTTGGTTAAGCTATGTTGCATAGTGAAATTCTAACCTTTCACCTTTCTGACTTGGGCACCRCTCCAGGTCGTGCTAAAGTCTGTGGAAAATTTCAGATTTCAGGATCAATTTCTCAAGCACTTGATTTTGTTGGCTGGTACCAGGTCTTTGTACATCACTTCAGCTAAACTTTCACAGATGTTGGAAATCAGAGTTCCTTCATGCCAAGGTAATCCACTGTAATGCCTAACACTGGTGTGGATTTCACCTTCATCTTTATGCCTGTGAAGAAATTGTGTGTGTGCTGTTAATCTGTATACAGCTAAAGATGAAATATGTAAACCTTCTTTCAGCTGCTGGAGTCACTGAAATTCTCCTACTAAAGCCAAGTCTCTTATAGGTTAGAATTACAATACATGAATAATAACACTTAGCACCGATACAGACCTTTTTATTCTCAAAGAGCCTTAGAAACATTAACTGGCCTTTCCAGGCTCCCCAGTGAACTAGGTCAGTATCATTATTCCTGTTTTACACAGGGAGAAAGTGGGACAGAGAACCATGCCACTGGCCTCCATTGCCCTTTCCCACTGAAATATGMAGGCACAGACAGATTCAGCAGAGCATCCACGTGCATCTGTATTGCTTCTCTGCATCTCTCCTCAGGAACTCTACCACTGTGGCTTCAGAGAAATAAAATTTCCTCTCTACATCTGAGCAGTGAGAAGAAATGATGGTGTGAGCACAAGGGCAGCCTGAGCCCGGCCAGGGTCAGTGTGAGAGCCCTGGGAAGGGATGAGCTAGTGCAACAAATGATGGTGTGGTGATAGTGGGAGCAGATACGGACTTTTTATCTTCCCTGTGGCCAGTTTGTGCAGCAACAACAGAAACATTATGATGGCACAAATGCTGGTGTAGGACTCGCTGCTTGGGTTACTGGCCATCGGTGTTGTTTCTTCTTGCCCACTAGTGCACCACTGGCAGCTCCAGACAGCTGTGTAGACATGGCCCACAGCTGAGCTGGGACAAAGTTCAGTCACACACTGACCGGTTTGTTTGCCCTCAAATGGCAAAAGAAAACTCACCCCAAAATCATCCAGTTCTCTGCACTTTGCTAAGGCTTGGCACAACTGATTCTAAATGATCCAACSATTGACACTTAGATTGTGGGAAGTTTTGCCAAATTCTCACAAATCTTCSTGCTGGGAGCACTCTTCAAATGTTGTTCCACAGCTTTAACTCTCCTTACCCATATCACTCTYTGTATACAGACTCATAGAATCACAGAATCATAGAACCATAGAATGGTTTGGGTTGGAAGAGCCTTAAAGATCGTCTAGTTCCAACCCTGCTACCATGGGCAGGGACTACTTTCACCAGACCAGGTTGCTCAAAGCCCCATCCAAACTGGCCTTGAACACTTCCGGTAATGGGACATCCACAACTTCTCTGGACAACTTGTTCCAGTGTCTCACCACCCTCACAGTAAAGCATTTCTTCCTAATATCTGATCTAAACCTATTCTCTTTCAGTTTAAATCCATTCCCCCTTGTCCTGTCACTACACGTCCTTGTAAAAATCTCTCTCTCCTTTYTTGTAGGCTCCCTTCAGGTACTGACTGSAATTAGGTCATSCCAAAGCCTTCTCTTCTCCAGGCAGAACAATCCCAGTTCTCTCAGCCTTTCCTCAAAGTAGAGGTGCTCCAGCCCTCTGATCATCCTAGGTACCCACAAGCCATTTCTTATCTTATTTAACATAGCTGGAGAAGTGGTTATGCAGTCTTTCCCCTTCATCATCTCTCTGTAGCATATCTGTACCTGAGTGCTTGGTACAGGTTTTATGTATCTGCACCAAACAACCCACTGCAGACAAGCACCAGTGGAACTAAGAAACCAGACCACTAATCTGCAATGGTCTGCCCGTCTCAAATTGTTGGTGACACAGTGAGCCAGCCAGGGTAAGGCCTCAAGTTATCCATATTCCATTTCCTGACAAGGGGCTCCACAGTGCGTGTTGTGGCATTGTTCCTGCTGCTGTTGTGAGACATTGCCTGGCAGGCGGTGTTTTTCTTCTCCCAGGTCTTTTCTGGCAGTAGACATCTATGGTCCTGGTCACCCATGCAGCATCAAACAGTCATTAAGGAGATGTTACACATCTGAAGTGAGCAAATGCAGACACCAGACTTCAGCATATTAAAAATTATTTTCTGCAAGGCTGTGCAGAGCTCACTTCAAAGCTTAGTGACAGAAAATCTCCTGGGGAGCTCTTACCTGAAAGAGCACAGACTGAGCTAACAAGCTGGGGGAAGAAATACTGAGGTTATAGTGAGAAAGTTGCACACTGCTATCCAGAAGGTGCTGTTGGTTGGCCAATACGAAGGGAGTCGAGGCTCCTAGGCTGTGCCAACACACTGAGGTCCCCATACATCTGTCTCCGGCCCTCTTGTATAATTCATAAACAATTCATATTGCAATGAGTGTTTTGTCATGATGCTTCAACAGCTTTCTAGATCATCATGGATCCCACCATTATGTATRGTACCTTTCCAGCAGTATCCTAGGAAGGCTGGTAATATTGGCCCCTGTAAGAGCAATGGGCAGTTTTGCTCCAGTGACAACTATGGAAATCTTTACTCCAAGTATTTTTGGATACATCTCCCCTTTTCCCTCTGCTACTCCAGTTTACAGACTGTATTAGTGGGATGGGAGTTCAGGAATATTTCTTAGAAGTTGCAGATTATATTTGTAGGTTAACGGTGAAATAGGTATTTGGGAAGTTGACTGACAGAGGAGGGAGGTGACCATCATACTGGGAGGATGATGAGCACTATCAGCCTCCCARTATTGCATGCCCAGTTTCTCATGACCTTTGTGAGGCTGGGGAAAGGAAGCTGGAGCACACCTGCTAGGAGTGCTTTGCTGAACTGGGGAACATTTTACACGGCCAAGGAGGAGTCCTTGATGAAGGGTTACAGKTGTGCATAATCAGAGAGACATGGCTGCATTGTATTCCCCCTTTGTATTTTATGTTGCCTCTGTAGACAGCATGTGCTTTTATACAAGGCTTCGTCCAGGATTACCACACACCTCTAATTCATGTGAATGTGCAGCACAGCAGTGCACGGACTTTATCAAGATTCATATGTCCATTTTATTATATTTTTTGTGGGGATTTTTACTGTACTGCGTAGCTGGWTTTTATTACCTTCAGTGTGTGTGTTTTATGGCAGCGATGCCAAGCATTTCAATGAATTGTGCAAGACTCAGACCCATGAATGCAAAGACATCTTCAATGATTTCATAAATAACAATAAATACATTGAACATTGAGGACAATCATTGTCTTTCACTGAGTGCACATACTACTAAGAAAAATTAAGAGTTATTATAAAACCCTGAAGTTAGACAAACAGTTGTACACCAGCAGACTTTGTTTCCAGGGCTTATGTGCAGCTGCAACATGGCTATTTATCTGTACATTATCAAGATCTTTGAACAGATGTCATTTTCTCAGACATCTTGTCTCCTTTTCTCATCAAGTTGGTGTTACAGAGGAGGAAAAGGGGAAAGTGAGGGAGACTAAAAAAACCCCAGTGAAATAATGAGATAAAAATAATATTTTCCGAATTATTTCCCCAAAGCTGCATAATGATGCTTTCATACCTGTTCTGGGGTTTMATTCCCACGGATGCACCACCATTGTATGGACTTGGGGGCAGCTTTAATTGCCCTGGGCTTCTGTGATGCTGCCCATCCCAGCAGTGTGTTCCCACTGTTTTCTTCCTGTGCCAGCACTAACCCCCATGGCTGCACATGATAAATCCATGGAGGAAGCCTGCAGATTTGGTTGAAAGCCATCCATAGATTTCTGGTGGGATGAGGAACAGGTAAGATATTTCCCCAGCCCTTCATGTGGGATCTCCAGGCTTGCAGGGCTGGACAGTGACTCACCATCAGGGATTGCTGGGGCAGTCTGGTGAGAGGATGAGTAAGTGCCTATGAACTGTGGTTGCTGCTGCTCGCCAAAATATGCCTTACTGGGAGCTGATAGGAACAGAGAACCCGTCCCCATAAAGCTGCTCTCTCGGGGTGATTTCTGAGCCAAAGGAGAGTATCATCTTTGCCTGAAACTCCCATCTGCAATGCAATGGACTGCAAAGGAAAGAGCTCTGTGGTGGGATCCCGAGGCAGGGTGGGAAAGCTTTAAAATCTCTTTTTTGTTTGTTTTAAACTCAGTCCTTGTGGAGTGTGAGCCAGGTTATTTACCTTGTGGTTGGCTCCCAGTGAGGAGTGTTAATGGCACAACATGCCAGATTCCATTTTCTGTTTCTAGCCCACCAATAAAAGCGTCATCAGTTGAAAACATCTCCCATTAAGCCGTTTGGCACTTCTGTTTTGGGTGGAGGTAGACCTTGGCCAGCTGGCAGAAAAGGCAGCTGTAAGCAGCACAGGAGGGACAACACAAGAGCACTGAGTGGGATGCACAACCACACAGCACATTGGGGCATGCTGGGCTGTTTAGAGAAGGAAAACAAAGCACAAAAATTTGGAAACTCCCTAGTATGAATACCATTTTAGCCAACATATCAGCAAGGGTGTCAAAAACTAAAAAGAAGATTGACAATATGACATTCCCATGGTGCTACCCAAACCGTCTCATTGCTGAGTCCCCTGTATGGCTCTATTGTCACTCACAATGTAATGCTTAGCAGATATGATCCCCTCTGTGGCCTCTAGCTCCCACTAGGGTTTGATGTAGGACTTTCAGCTCTACCTGGCTCATCTAACTGAGGAGATTTTGTATTTCAGAGAATCCACAGAAAGTGAGTGACCCTTATTTGTCTAAAAAACCTGCCGGCTTCACCAGATGTCCTACTGTCCTTGGTTTTTACAGTGCTGCCAGTTCCCCTGGTGCTGATGTGGGTTCCTGTTCTGTCCCTTTTTCTGGTCTTCCTGTGATGAAAAGTCATTTGCAGATGGGACTTTGGCTGGGTCTACACACACTGCTTTCCTTAGAGATCAACAGTCCTGAGCAAAGGACCTTAACAAAGCAGAAGGCAAGACAGCTCCCTAAACTCTGGAAACCTACAAGTAACTCCTGGGAGCTGGAAACAGAAAGGGGGCAGTTGGTTGTGCAGCAATCCTCAGCATTATGGTGTGAGCAACCCTGGTTGGCCATGGAGCAGTAGAGGGTGCACAGGTAAATTAACCTGTTGTCCAGGGATGCTGGCAATGCAGGGTACACCAGGTGGATACAACAGGCAGGTAAATGAGCACTCTTTTGATCCAGTGATGCAGGCACCTCTGTTTCGTTGTACGTGAACTCATCCCACAGCCCTCTAAAGTGAGTTTCATGGCACTTATGAAACTGCCAAGGAATAAGTGTAGTAGAAAACCAAGCAACCTGGCATGAAATAATTTTAATAAGGTCAAAATGCATTTCAGTGGCATGACCCCCTGCCAATTTAATTTTTTGGGGGAAAGGGGCTTTTTACAGTAGGAATCAAACCTTTCTCTCTTCACAGGCTGCATTTCAGCACTCTTTCAGCTCTCCAGCTTTTGAACACCCAACAGCATTTTCTCACRGGTATCTGCTGAAGGCTGGGTCCCTTCTATCCCTTGCAGAGATGCACAAATTGATGGAAAGGAGAATTTCTTCCTCTCACAGACTTGGCTTCAGTGGAGAGAGGGAGAGTACGTGTGACAGGAACAAACACATCTAACAGGGTCACAGACCAGGAGAAGTACATGCCCTGTCTCTGGACAGGACTATGACTTTAGTTATGCCTCTGTATCCATCTCTGCTTGCTGTATTATGGGCAGAAGCACAATCCAAGAGAGAGCAGGAACTACTCACTGTTAACTCACTCAGGCATGCAAATTACTTGAAAGGGCTCTGCTCTCCTTGGGACTGACTGCCATAGAACAATGTCATTTCCCTGCCTCCAAGCAAGAGGGAAGCATCGTTCACTCTTCTTGGAGGGAGTGTAGTGCCATCTCCCTTGACTATTTAGCCCCAGAGCATTTTGCCAATAAATTACAGCCTGGCCCAAAGCTTCCACAATGCCATCTCTGCCATGCAGTCTTCCTGGACCACCTCTGCGCAGATATTTCAAAATCCGAGCTCTGAGCCCTTCTCCCACCACAGCTGACCCACATCAGCTCAGACAGTAGTAAGGCAAGGATTAGGCCTTTTTTCCCTTTTTTGCCTTGCACTTTGGAGTCTGTAGGGATTCTCTTGTCCAAAGTATTTTTATTTCTGCTCCACCCTGCTATTTTTCTAGAGGTTGGGTTTTTTTTCATCTTTCAAACCCATCCAGCCTTCTCCTTATTCTGAGTTTTTGTTTTTTATGTTCACACTCCCACACCAGAGGCCAGACCTGCTGAGATACTGACTTTTGCTTTGACATTATGGTTTGCTTTTTATTTAAGACTCTGTTATGGGTCAATGCTAGTACACCCAAGATGATAAAGGCTCTGTTCTGAGATTACAGCACAGAGCTGCAATGTCCAATTGAGGTTGCACAGAAGGCCATCAAGTTTGTGGTTTTATCTTGTTTTGCACTGGTTAAAGGGTCTTTTTTTTTCCTGTTTTGTGCAAAGTTAGCAAAGCTGCAAGTTTGACAGGTTTGCTTTTCACATACAATGGTTTTCTGCAGCTCCAGGAAAACATTGCAATGCATTAGCTAATGCAATACAAGTTCTTCCAAGAAGTTTGCGGGGGTCAGGTGATTAACCTGTATATTTTACAGAACATTTAAAGACACTGTGGTCTGAGGCCTCATAAAATCATAAAACTACCACTCAGCTGTGAACCATGGGTTGAAGCACAATGCTGAAATATTGCTGCATTAGAAATGGGAGGAAACAGAGTGAAATTTCCCCTTCTGATCTGCACAGCTGATAAAAGCTCCACAGCACAGCGTCCTACCGCATTTTCCACAGCCAGAGCTCATGTTGGGCCACGTTCAGCATGTTTGCAGAAGGGAGACCTTGTCCTGCTGTGTCCTGCCCCACTTATGCTGCCTGGTTGGAAGAAGTCATACCCATACTCAGTAGCAAGAGACAATTCCTTACAGCCTCTGCATGGGCAAGGGCACTGGGACTGGAGCTGGGGAGGTGCTCACAGGGTCTCCTTCAGGCACAGAGGCCACATGTTCTTCTTTCCTGACTCTTTCTACCAAGGAGGACCAACCAGTACTGGAAGGTGGCTTCAGATCCTGAGCTAACTGAGCCTTTAACCCCCTCATACTCTCACCAGCAACATCCCACAAAACTTCCGTATGTTAAACTATCCTCTCCCTTAGGACCCCTATATATCTTCCTCCATCTGATCAGGATGTGTGTTTCCATCACAGTTCTCTGGGGCTTTCCCAGCACAACTGGGTTTACTTTCAGTCCCTTCACAAGTGAATATTAGCTGGTTTTATTAAAGGACAGGTCTGCTTTCCCTAGCAGGAAAATAAAGAATACTGAAGAGAGACCTTMTTGTACGACAAAAGCACTTTCCACCCAAGTCCAATTTCCCATGTAGTATCAGTCCCACTTGAGCAGTCCCAGCCAGGCCAGCAGGCACATTTCTTAATTCTTTGCTGTGGGGAGAGTCTCTGCATCACAGATTTTTCTAAGTGACGCAAATAATCTCCATAGAGTTTATTTGCATCCCCTACAAAATTTGCTTTCCAAGCTGTTGGGAATCCAGACAGTCTAACTCGTTCAGCCACCCTGTGTTTTTAATCTCTGAYCCATCTCAGCATCACAGACTTGGAGGGCTTTGAACTTCCAAACGTTGCCTGTGCCACACAACCTACCAAATGCTTAGCTGCAACAGCTGCTGGAGGACAGTGGTGGCAAATGAGGTAAGGTGTTGGAAGCTGGGAGGTGCCGATGGCACGCAAAGAGCTCCACGGCACCTACTCCCATTAGGAGCGCTGCAGGATGTCATTGTGGCCAGGAAGAGTTGCCAGAAGTAGGACTGCAAGGCTCATTGCTGTGCAGTCCAGACATATGGTTGCTATCAGGAATAGGGCGGTGTAAATAATTGTTTCACTCCCTGAACCAGAAGRAAAAAAAATGAGAAGAAAAAAAGATTTTATTCAGATCTGACTGAACCAATTTTTTTTGCTAGCCAAACGAAAAGTGGAGGAAAGCATATTGGGCTGCAAGAAACATTTTAGTGCCTTTTGGGTAAGATCCAGCAAGGCGGATATTTTCCACCTGTAAATAATTCAGGAGAAGAAAAAAGTCATTGCAACTCATTTTTTCCAGCAAGACCATCAAGTCAATTAGGGGAAGCTGAATAGTCTTGTAGCCCAAGAATAAAGAAGAGTAAAATGTCGAGTCAGTAGAGTAACTCCCATCATTGTTCTGGCATCTTCATGTGTGTTGTGCATTCAAATAGTTTCTTGCTATCCCCTTAGTATGGCAAACAGTGACTATATTGGGAACAAGGATAGAAGTCCACATACAATAAGTAGTTTTCAGGACTGAGCCCTAAATCATCATTCAAAATTCCTTGACCCTCTTTTACCCCCAGTGTTGGGTGTTCCACCTTTCTGCTGCTTCCAGATGTCAGGCTGGATGGTCTTACACTCTCCTTATGTAACAGCACTCCTCTCCTTTTCCCAAAGCTGAACTGCTTCGGRTCTAACCCCAAAGCCTGTTCTTCCAGTCAGCTGAGTCAACGTGAATGTGGGTTTTTTTTTTTTCCTCTGGTACCACCTTCAATCTTCCTCTGCCAAAACTGGATCTGGTGTGAYTGGCTAATTCCAGATTCAGAGAAGGAAGATGTCTGTACAGACAAAATATATTTTAAAAAATTTATATTTGCTTTTGTAGTAATATATCACAGCTATTAGTTCTTGGATATCAGAATGAATTTAATAAATTTCATTCACCATGCAGCTCTCCCCACCACCTGAAAGCACATGTTTTCAAAAAAAAGTCAAGCTAGAGGAAAAAGACTCAAGGGTGTTCTCATCAGAAAATAGAAATGCATTGGAAGAGCTGCTAGGGATATATACAAAATGGRTATACACTGAAAGCAAAATTTTCTTATTTGGGTATGGTGAGTAATATACAAAGTATGAGAGATGAGCTGCACCAAATATGAAAATACATGTGTTTGATTTTTGCCTATTGACTTATTTTCTAAAGGAAGAGAGTAAAGAACAAAGTGTTGAAAAGAAAGACTKGATATTATTGACATGTAAATAAAAAAGATGGTTATATCAGTAGAGCTCAGGAATCTCATGTAAATAGATACCTTTTGTAATAATGCAGACACAAAAATGTCCAGATTTCTAGAAAGCCTATGAAAAATGAGCACAGAGTCCCTAGATATGCCCATTAAGATGCACTTGAGACAGTATGATAYAAAGGACCAGTAGAAATTGAACCCATTACCTGTAGATCCAAAGTATACTAGACATATTTCCCTAATATTGTATGCTTTGAAACAAAGTTACTTCATTTGAAGTAGTCAGTGGTTATAGAAAGGATTTCAAAGGAACAAAGTTCAATTGTAAAAAGCCCATTTTAAACATTACTCGAAAAACTATTTCATTGCTCCTTCTGAGGAAAAAAATATCCACATACAGCTTTATGTTCAGGTTGTTGGGGTTTTTTTTCAAATCAGACCTCAAGGGGAAAAATTGTTTTCACTCTTAAAGGATTCTAGTTTTTTTGTGGCCTCACCCACCTCTAACCCAAGGAAGAGAAAAATCATTATTATTGCTTTGCTGAATATTGGGAGGATGGAAGAATGGAAAGATCCAGTGTGCAACACRCTTTCCCACAGAAACTGTTGGAAATCCATGATTTCCATGGCTGACTGAGGTCACTGGTCAGCAGCACAGGGGAAGAAAGAAAAAGAGCCAAACACAGACTGCTGTTTCTCCRTTTGTTTCTGTAGCCACAAACCCCCTTCCTTTCTCTCCATTCTGATGTTATTCCTTTATGTGGTATATAACAGGAGTTTTCTTTGGGGTTTGTTGCTTGTTTTTTCCTTTTCTTAATGTCTCGTCTTTAACCATCAGGAGCTCTTGTCCTTTGAGACAAGTTCTGTATCACTGGACCCACTGACTGTTTTGTCACCGAGGAAGAAAAACTTTATGGGAGCCAGGCTAAGACCCAAGACTAAATAGATAACAAAGGCTGACAAAGAAAAGAAAGTAAGAAAGAAGGAGCAAGGGTTAAAAAAAATAAAACTAATGTGAGTTGTATTATATGGCGAGTGAATCATATGGATTATGGACCAAGGACTACATAATTAAACATGTAAGGCATCAAGGTAAAGTACCAGAATACATAAAGAGGATAATTTCTTTAGTCAGCAAATGGGCAATAACAGGAAAGAATTTTTGTCTTGGGATAGTGAGCAGTTGTATAAACATATGATGCAAAGGCTTTTTCAAATAGACATAACATTGCCATATGTTCCATCAAAAAACTGCAGAGGGACTTGGGAAAATCAGAATGATTTAAGAGGGACTATACACATTTCTGCCACCACTTGGTTAGCTGAACACAGGCAACCAAAGGTAAGGAGTGCTGTTAAACAAGGGCATGTTAAGAGACCAGAGTGTGCCCCAGAGATTCTTGCACTGAGATAATGAAAGCTCTCAAATGTCACCACAGAACTGAAGCTCTCCTTAAAAAGTGGCAGAGAGACTGTGCTTTCTCTAGGTGCTGGGAGCTGACATTGCATATGGGATAGCTCTTCCCGGTGGACCCAAGAAGCCCATTAAAGTGACTGGCTATGATTGGAATTATAGCTATTGCAGCAGCTGAGACACACTGAGGTGCAAACTGATTTGCAGAAAAGAGACATGACAGGTTGAAGGTCCCGGGAACAAATGTATTGTGTTTGCTGAATTTTGACGTATAAGCAAAAACAAAGGAGAGATTTGAATGTATACAGTTACACTTTTCATTTTCCTTAGAAGATTGCATTTTGACAATAAGAAAAAGGGACACCTGTGTGGTCCCCTACAGTCAGGGGCAATGCTGCCCATGCAGCCCCTAGAGAGAAAGATTCTCCCAGACAGCTGTCCTCAGGGAGCAGGAACCACAGATCCCAATGTCCTCACCCTCTGAAGCAGCTCAAATGTGGCTACAGGGTGTTACCAAAACGGTTTGGTCTGAATYAAGGCCTGGCTTTGGATATTACCTCTCATGTACAGAGCCCTGTAAATAGCACTCTCCATTATCTAAAATCTGTGTCCTCTGACAGGTTCTTCTCTGATAGGTGTAAAGATGCAACTTCCCAAATCCCTGAGAATAATTTCATGTTTCAGAGGGACTATTAAAATCAAAAAGAGAAAATTCAGGATCTTCTTCATCTTCTGACCATATATTCTGCCCATAAAGACCAGTCTAGTTAACAGGTGGCACTGACAGATCATGCTCCAAAGAGCTGCAAGAAAAACAGTCTGGAGCACTGGAAATAGTTACCCATTTGGGGAATGATTTTTTTCCCCCCTATACTGAAACATTAATTGATTCTTTTATATTCAGAAGCTATTTTCAGTTATCCCAGACACTTAACAGAAAAATAAAAAAGAAATAATGAGGAGTTTTGATGTAAAAACACATATAGCCATAAAACAGGTTGATTAACTTGCAGACTTTAAAAAATTAATGTCCAATGGAAGGAACTGCTGACTGGTTAAATTAGATCTACTTATTACAGCACTACAACAGAAACTAAATTAATTTTAAGCTTCAGAATGAAAATTTTATTTTTAATTTTTGTGAGTTGTGCCGTTGGAAGGACTGKATACTCGGGAAATTAAAAGTCCCCTATTTATCATAGGCTAGATGCAGTACAGCCAACTGTAATACAGGTTTTTCTCTTAGTTAAAAATCTCTTGGTGGTTAAAATAGAAGAGCTGTCATGAATTCTAGTTCAGATATAACATTTTCATGACAGTAAACTTGCAAATAAGAACTCATCTCAGATGTAAACACTTTTAACCAAGATAACAGGAAAATCTACAAGTCATTCTGAAGTTACAGGTACCTATATATGTCCTTTGAAGAGTAGATTTTTTTTTCAGCTAGAAAGCTGGTCAAATCACTAACATGTCACTTCCATCATCTATATGTAGATAAGACAAAAATCTGACCTTTGGGGACTGCAAACGTCAAGCACAAAGAAAGTTTATTCTGGTAYAAACCCATGAAAATATCAGATTATTTCCTCCACAATTTCTTGACAGATTTTAAGTGAGAAAATGAGTTTTTCCTAGGATATCCATTAATTAAAGAGTGATGGAAGGTTACATGAGGCCATGACAGATGATTTGTCTATAGGGATAAGTTCTATCCTCTCCTTTCACTTASAGCAGCCCGTGGTCACTTTGTTGGGGAAAGTCAGTGAGGGAAGGGAGGCTACTCAACATAAACTCCGTGGGTAATCAAAAACCATAGTGAATGAACAAAAAACCCCAAAACTTCAACCCAAAACTTCAAACCCACCCACATCAAATTAAATGAGTGATCATAAAAGAAAAAAAAGTGCATGAACATAAAATACAGGACCAGACAAGAAGATACATCTCCGAGAGAACTGCAAAGACCTAAATTATTTCTAGTGAATTTGATCTTTCTTGCCTTCTCTCTCTAGGTTAAGTTAGAGCCTTTGTAGATTTTAATCTTTTGTCTCAAAGGCATTTCTTTTGTTATTGAGGTGCTATGATGGTTATAAGGATGCATTGTTGCAGGGCTGTGTGGAGASGATGCCACGTGGACTCTGTAGGGGCATAGCCCCAGTGACCAAGGAGCCCTTTTAACTCCTGTGCATAACAATCACTCATCTCCACTGACCCTCCAAGCCAAACAGAGCCTTTGCTGTGACACTGAATCTTCAATAGATTTTTTTCCCATAATTAATATTTTAAGAGGTCCTGAAAGCCCCTGAATGTACAGCCTAAAAAGAGGCCAGCATCCCCTTTCCTCCCCTATCAGACCCTGGAAGGAGGGTATCTGTTACACCTGCTTCAAACCCTGTGTGTGAACTACCACCACAGCGAAGGAGATGGGGTTAGATCGCTTCTTATGCTTATTTAATGCTTAGTCTTCTGCTGGCAGCACCAATGGCACTGCTGAGTGACAGCTACAGTGTGTCATTTAAATACTTGCATGGGGATTAGAGTGAGGTCAGGTACTTCCTTTCGTAGTGATCACGTAATATTAACAACTTTCGGTCACTATCTAATCAGGGCTGGATCCAGACCTGTGACTGACAGATTTTTAATTGCTAGTCTCCTAAGTCATACAGTTCTCTCTCACTGGGAGGTGTTACCTTCAGCTCTTACTATGACGGATAAGGGCAAATTCTACACTGTTAAAATAAATCTGTTGATGTAGACATCTAAAGTATGCTTTGTCTCTTTGACTTGGGGAGACTCTTTTACAAAGTAAGAATGAAAGAGATAAAAATATTAAAATAATATACTTTCCCAAAAGAAAGAAAAATAGACGTATATCTATATATGTGTACATCTTTCTTTGAAATCGTACTGTTCTCTCCTATTTTACTGCAAAAATAAAGAACATAAGAATGCAGGAGAAGTCTATCATGCCTCACCTCTTTTGCTTTCCAGTTTCTATTTGCTCCTTTATTTTCCATACTTTAAAATCTCATTTAACATTCTCTTGAGAAGGAGAGCACAAGATTACAATCTAACGATTGTAATGAGAATGGGTTACGTTTGTGCCATTTCCCATTTTCATTACAATCTTTGTGGCAAGAGTAATGTAACAGAATTTTTAATGTCTCATATATTGCATGAACTTTTTTTTTCAGCAAGCTCCTGCTACATTTCAATGGATGATGCTGTTGCAGAACATTGCAACTTTGATCTTTTTATAGCTTGCATTACGATCACTTTGGCAATTTYACCCACTTCCCCAAAGTGGAAAATATTTTGATATACAGCTTGCTGCTACAAAAGCCAGTCATCTACACATACTATACATACCTAGAAAATTGTTTTCCTCAAAATCCCAGCTGTGGCTGAGTACAAGATACTGACATCACCAAAGCTGTGTGTTTCTCTGAGTGGTACTACGGGAATTGTAGACTGCAGAYTCTGAGCAGAAGAATAGAGCAGTTTGTTTCTCGAAAGGTAGGGACAGCTCTTGGAGAAAAGTGTGTTTCATGTGTTGGGCATGGCACTGATTTTCCAAAGCATATAAATCTTTCTATAAAGCTTCTTATAGTGATCAACAACTGAGGAAAAGATAGGTGATAGACCAGGACAAATTTTCAATAAAAAAGGGATCAAGATGAGTTTGGCGAGAGAACCCAGTGGTTTAAGCTATGCTACAGAAGCAGCAGGCACCATCTAGCAGCTTGTCTGGATTTGTTGATGCAAATGGTTAACACGAGTGATTCTTAGCACAGGAGCTCACTAGGGGGAAAGAGAAGTGTGGTGGAATAGCTAGCTCAAGGGCAACATCCCTGAGGGGACCTGTACAGACTTTGTGTGACCAGAAAGGCTTCAAAGGGAAAGGCTTCAAAGGGAAAGGTATCTACAGGTAAGGGGGGTTTCTTCCTCAAATTCCTTGCCTACCTTAATGGGGCAGAAAGAGAATTAAGGCATTGACAAAAACCTGAGAAATTCTCAGGCCTTTATATCATGGGGGGTTGTAGAGTCGCAACAGCCTCAGACTGAGTGGGTGGTGGAAGACCACACTCCAGGTGTACCAAAGAGAGCGAGCATGAGGGTATGGATTAGCACTAATTTGACTGGATGTGGGTGGCTCTACCCCTCAGTGACTGGAATCATTTCCCTTTTTGACAACGCAGGCTGGTGAAAAAAAAACAGAGAAAATATTAGGGAGATGAATGGGCTTGAATTTGAGCATAAACTTAACCTTAGGCCAGCACTATAAATTCTATTGATGTGTACATCTTGTTGATTAATACAGACTAATGATACTGAACTTTTAAAAAAAAATTAAATTTCAAGAGTAGCACCTCCTTGCAAGATCAGAAGAGAAGATAATGTCAGCATATCTGTGAGACGGCCTGTACCTGGCAGATTCATGTTCCTGCTTAAGAAGCTTTATTTCCTTGATGCATAGTGTAGAATCTGGCAACTTTCAGATCAATGCCTATGGAGATATCCACAGCTTGGCAAGGCAATAGGTGAAGGAGAATGACATCCTCATGTGATAACATTCAAGAGACAACTTCCAGATTTTGAAATTTCTGGACAATGCCATTCAGGAAAAGATGCACAAGGTTAGATTTCACACTTTACCCACAGGAATCGAGTTGTAACCCTGCCTCTTGTCTGTTCCACTTCTGTTGCGCTTGATATAAGCCGGGCACATCTACACTGAGGCTTGAATTTTTTTCCCTTTGAGTCTAAATTTAACACTGCAGACCCTCAGGATAAAACCAGTTGAGCCCTTTGGAGGGAAAATGTTCATCCTCTTTATCAGAGTGGCTTTCCCGGTGGCTTTCACTTCAGCAAGAAGAGTGTCTGGGATAATTGCTCTTTCCACAGAGGATCAATACTGTGTAATTAATCAAGATGAAATCATTCTTTGCACTTCTCCAGGTTTCATCCTTGAGACGTATTCTCAGATTCTCTGGCTCCTGGAGATAGCAACGCTCTCCTACTGCACTACCCCAAGACACCCTGGGGGCAAAAACATCACAATCCAGCTGTCCAGAGTCTAGCCTGACATATCTTAATAGATGAAAAGAGACAAGAAGGCCCAGATGCCTCTTTATTAGGACCGTCCTCTCTGCAGAGACAACAAGCCCTCAAAATCTACCACAGTCAGAGTAACGTTGGCACCAAGGGACTCTTACTGCCTCCCAGGAAACATGCCACCAAATTTGCAGTGATTACAAAGCAGAAGCATGCACTGTAGGAATACACCTAGCAGAACCCCAGGTCACAGTGAGAATAATTCGGCTAACATTTCTACAGCTTGCAGAGTTTGCTTAGCTGTGATTGATCTCATGCATCACACATTCCTGTTTAATTTCTGTTACAGGGTGAGCATATCTTAAAACCACTGCCTTGTGTGAAACAACACAGGAAGTAATTTTAAAAGTTTTCTGTGAAGAATCAAAATATGAACATTTAATATTAAAGTAATTTTCATCTCTGGCAGGTCAATTATTTTTTCCCAAATTTCAAAATGCCAGAGGGGAAAAAGAAATAAGAAGACTATTGAATCTGTTCTAATGGACTTAAGACAAAATTATACATTTCAAGAAGTTCATTTGACCTGGAAACATTCCCCTTTTAGTATAAATACTTTTATGTTTCATCCTAATTTGGGCTAAAAAGGCTGGAATTTCCCACAAATTCCAATCATCTCCACTTATGTTTAAGATTCCTCCTGCTTGTCAGGCTCTTTATCTCTCTCTATTAAGCACAAACAAGACAAAACAACTCCTAAAAAGATTGCTGGCCATTCTGGTATCACTGAAATTAAGTAGCTGGTGAAGACAATTATAAATAATACATACAGTTGTGTTTATTACAGAAAGATATTAAAAGAATGACTGGAATTTTCCATTGGTTTGGATAAGCAATGAAGACATTTTAGTAGACCTGAGCTGAGAGACAGCATTGGCTCAAGCGATTGTGCCTTGATTCAGTTTACATTAAATGGAAGAGCAAATAAAAGTAAGGCTGGAACTAATGTTCTCCATTTCAAAAGGGCATGGACTAAGTGCTCTGAGCTCTGTGTGCCCCAGCCGCCAAAGTCAACACACTGTGTGTCTCTGCAATGGGATGGGAAAGAGGCTGGAGGATTCTTAGAATCACTGGTGCTTATAGGATCTCAAAGCTGTATTCCTAGCAGGAGGGAAAAAAACCAATCATCTGTGGACCTGTTGGATAAAAAGCTACTTAAAGAGCCTTTAGTTCAAACTTCAATAAGAGTAATGACACCGAACAGGAGTGCAAAATGAAGACATATAACRGGAATGAGGTTTTACTGCATTGGAAACAGCAGCAAAATTATCTAAAAGCTTAATCGTATGGGAATCAGGTTTTGCTAACAGGAAAAAAAACAGCAAAAAATCTAAGAGCTTGATTGTCTCCAGTTGGGAGAACCTGGACAATCTCATTCAGAATTCAGACAGAACTGGCACATGAAACTACAGGAACTTGCAGGTATTTGTGATGAGCCTGTCTACTCATGGGATTAGAAAATAGTAAAGGCAGTATCTACAGCTAAGAGAGAGAAGAAAAGAGATCTCACAATTACAAGTTAGTCTGATCTCAAATGTCTGAAGGCTTTGGAACAAATTTTGAAAGAAAGAAGTAATTTAAGTCATTGAGATAAACTGGGAACAGACTAAAATATTACCAAAGGGTTTGGGTTTGCTAACGGTAGGTTGCTTTAGACTAACTTGATAGGATTTTTAAGAGAGAAAAGATTTTCTAGACAAAGGAAACATGGTAGATATAATTTATCTGAGCTTCAGCAAAGCATTTAATAAGGTGTCAGATGGGAAATAATTTTTTTAACTAGAGAAAATAGGGATGCACAAAGGAAATGTTGAGTGGAGCCCGCTGAAATAAAGACAACCACTTGCAGTACTGCAAAGAGAACTGAAGGAGAGACATAAATGAACTTTGTCCACATTCAGTTTTGAGATATTTCTACTTTCTGTCTTTCCTGGTAATTTGGATATAAATAGGGAGAGTCATTAGTTTTGGGACCCTGATTGGGATACTAATGATACTAAAAGAAAGTGCTAATACAGAAGAGGACGAGGACAGAAAGAATAGATGCGTTACAGGAATAGAATAAAATAAAAGCTCATCCATTGAGGGACCAATACCACAGCAGCTGTAAAAGGAACTCTCATCAGTTGAAAATGACTGAGATGAGTTAAGCTGGTACAGCAGTTAAGGAGAGCACGAACAAGCTGCCAACGGGGCCCGCCCTTGCAAAGGGAAAATCCAGCCCATGCCAGGCAAGATAGTCCCAGTAGTCACAGGAAAGTATTAAGACAATTGTGTGAAACAGTGCTACAACAAGATCTGAAATACTGTCTACTCCTTTGGCTACCCACATTCAAAAACCAGAAGTTCAAACTGAAATTGATGTAGGGAAAGGTGCTAAGATGCTTGGGAAACAGGCTGTTAGTCRTACTAAAGAATCTTGAGCTTGGCATACTCAGCTAGCAAAATGAAGTCTTGAAGGCATACAGAACTGCCCTGTCTTGGATAAACAGTTTGTAAATATCTGCTGTAAGAAAAAAATTAAGCCATCCATTGGGCAAGAACAACTGGATAGAAACCAGCCTCCCATAAATTTAGAAAATTTAGAAATTATTTTAAAAATGGGGAAAAAAAGGTTTCTAACACAATACAACATTCCAAATGGAAGAACAGGATCAACCCATCAAGCTGATGGGTCCTTTCAACAATGGAGGTTGGTCCTCATATGACAGGATTTATATGACATGGTGCCTGCATAGAATGGTGTTTTCTAACCCTCTGCCAGACTGATATTCTGGTTTCCACTATGTTTTGAAATAGAAGTATTCCCCTCTCCTCCAGAAAAGGATTGCAGTTCTGCATATACACAGTCATACAAGCTATAATGTACAGAAAATCATCCTTATGACTAAAACACAAGCAGCAGGAATTCACCCAGGCAGTATGGGACAAGGTCACTGTGAAGGGCAGAGAAGAGATTGCAGAGATGGCAACTGAAGGGGGACATTGGCTCAAGTGGTGTTTACCAGTATTATCTTCTTTGTTCATGAGTCCTTAGCACTGCAAGGATTAAAATCTAAGTTATGGATGGTCCTATGAAGGCTGTTAAAAAAACCCCCAACCCTTTATTAATGGCATTATTTTCCCTTTAAAGCATAAATACCTTGTTTTTTCAGGTGCTATGGATTAAATAGCCTGAAATGTAGGCAGAAATTACATTTGATGTTGTGAAAATTGGAAGCATTGATAAAATATGTTGGCTAGATGACTGGAGGAGAAAATAGGGGTATCAGAGAATTGATGAAACAGCTTAGAAACAATCCTGTTATTAGAAAGGAGAAAAGGAGAGGTAATAAAATTGGGAAGCCAATTAGGCAAGAAAAGGGAACAAAAATGCTATAGGAGAAGGAAATTATAAGGAGGAATTTAAAAAGCAGTAAATGAGATACTGCAGTATTACAGCAACATCCAAAGTGATTCTGCTATGAAATACCTAATCGAATCCCACGGGTTTTCCTGTGGAACCTGAGGGGGACCTGTCAGACGTGAATGGAATTGGTGGAGGCTTCCCAGTAACTCAGCTGTGCCTTTTCTCCCTGCTAGTGGTTTCATCTGAGATGCCAGGCTGGTGTTTGAGCTACAGGTATAAATACAATGATGATGCTGATGTTACACGGGGCAGTTGCCTTCAGCAGAGAGACAGGACAGGTAGCTAGGGAAGAAGATGGAAAAAAACTGAGAGAGATGTTAAAATTCTGGAACAAGATGCCCTAAAGGTTTTCCAGGAGCACCTCTGATGAACACACCAGGACTTAGGGAGCTGGAGCTTTGCCATGAGAACAAGGGAGAAAAAGGATTTTGGAAGCTCCACAGAGGGCGAAGTAAACAAGCAGTCAGCTATGACAGAGAGCCGAAGCAATGAAGAGGCATAATAATATATAATGCTATTTCAAAACAACAGATGGGAATAGGGAATTGATAGTGAAGCGATTAATACTAGCAATGAAAGAACTAAACACCTTTAAAATGCACAGTATTTAATAAGAGTCAAGCCAAAGACTCACAGCAATTCATAAATTAACGAAGAGTAACACATACAGTGGCAAGAAGGGAGAAAGAGAATGAACCCAAATGTATGCCAAGTGCCTGCTGATGAAAAGGAGGATGCCTTTGAGGGGTAAGACTGAGCCTCAGGGTAAGATTTGTAAGCGCAATATGAGAGCTATGTCTTGCAATCTGGTCAGCAGCTGGGAAGCCCCTGTAACACAGGGAGAAAGAGAGAGCAACCTTCAGTGGTGCCCCAGTTGCACCCATCCTTTTCCAGCAACTGTGGTTCCTCAGACTTGCAGGAGAGCCTCAGATATCAGGCTGGTATTATCTACGTGGGATCTGGTCTACGCCAGAGCATTGCCAGTGCATTTCTCTGAGTTCTCACTCTTCTGGGTCTTGGTGGGGATGCCTCAGGTCCCACTTGCAACCCCAGAAAACTGGCATCCCACCCTCACCCCACCAAACAGCATGCACCAGGGACAGGGCCCCATGGGCCAGGTTTTGGGTTCTGCTTTGAACCTTTAAAATGCAGTTTCTTATAGAGGCTTTGGAGTTCTTCAAGGTTTTCACGCCTCTATAATTTCCTAGCAGTCGTTTTTCCTCCGTTGGAAGTTTTAGACTAAATTTATACTTGAGTTCCAGTAACTGGTGTTGACATTATAAACAGCACATACAAACTCACTGATTCCAYACACAAATTAACCCACGGGTGTGCACTTCTTATAACTCAATGCTTGTTAGCACAATCTATATAACTATGAGGGTGTTGACCAAAGGGAAGTAACTACAAAGTCAAGAAAGAGAGAGGGCTGGAGTTGCGCATTTCTCCTGGTGAAGCTGTGGGTGTATCACCAGTATCACTCATTTTGGAAAACTTRGCTATAGAAAGTCCTGAGCACATTTGTCAGCCGACGTTCAGCAAAGACATGGGGAAAAAGATGCAGAAGATTAGAAGTGATAAACATTGACAGAAAGCTTAAGGATAAAGGGTATTCATCACAAGCAAATTAAGGATTTGAAGCTACCATTTCTCAGCTGAGCTACAGCAACTGCCCTTTTGTTTCCCAGGCACTTCTAAATGCAAAGAAAAAGATTAATGTAAACCACCAATGCCAGCTAGTGCAACTTCTAACTGGTTGAACTATGCCTGGACTGGGACACCTGGGGACCAGGATGCTAAACCGAGGTGTTTCCCAGCAGTCTAGCGGAAAGGTTGGATCAGATTTGTTCTGGTTTTCTTTTTTGATTGTTGCTTCCAGTTAGATAACAAATTCTTCATCAGGTTGCCAAGATTTTCAATATGACAAGAGTCGTTTTGTGTGGTTTTGCTTGTTGGATATGCTTTTAAATTGCTGTAATGGAACCATTTGAGAAAACAATAGGGAGAAATTAAAAATATGTATTTAAAACAGAATTAAAAATGAAAGGAACAGATGTGTACCATGCATGACACAGGAACTTTCAAATGCAAAGGAAATGCATATATTACAATGAAAGGCTAAGTAGTATATATACATCAGCATTTTCCATTCTTTTTTTCTCTATACACGTGTTTTAGATACACATAAATTATTTTTCCTTTTGTTTTATCCCTTTTTTAAAATCAGAATATTCAAACATTCTCTTTAAGAACAGAAGAGGATGAAAGATTGCATTTGGCAGGTCTCTTTTGTGCTATAATTTGTTTCTTTGTGGAAATGCAGCAAAGGGTGACTTTTATTATGTGTTAGGTAAGAATCTGCATAGAGCAACTTCCAGCTGTTGACCATGCGATTAGGCCGCTAAAGTGCAAAAATCGCTGTTTACAAATACCCATAATTACTATAATTTTCATGCAAAATCTACACTCACCTAAAACCAGACCACATGCCAGTTCTTTCCCGGCCAAAATGGCTATTTCTTTCTGTCTTGAAGTCTCAGTCACATACTGAAAAAAATATCTGCAGAATAGAATATATTTTGACTGCAGAAATAGATTTTGCATGAATAGACTCCTGAGGCATCCAACAGTTTCAATAATGTTTTCTATTCCAGGGGAGCAAAAAATATTTTTCCTTGATAGCATTTATTTTATATTCACTGCACTGGAATTACTTTTTCAAAATTCTGCCAGCGAAGACTTATCGTATGTGGGTGCCATTGCTGTAACATAAAGATAAGGATGGAGGCTTATTCCACTCATAAGCTCATGAGTCTGTAAATTGGAACTATCCTTCATAGTACAATGCATTTTACCAGTCCAAATATTTTTCTTAAAGACAAGACAGGAGTTTTTTCTTGGAAGTATTTTCCTTCAGTGATTTAAGGAAGCATATTCATGCACTACTTATGCAAGGAAATACACAAACAATGGGACACTGCTGGTTTCCCTGGATGGGGGAAGAGTCCACATTATTCCAGCAGTTTCAGAATCAGTCATTTGAGCAGCTGCCCTAAACAGGAAAAATGTTGTCTGGGGAGCAGCAGATAAGGTAAGATAGACCCAAGGACCTCAGAGGACAGAGCCGCATCCTAATTTGATGATCCAGGTGCAAATAAATGGCTCCACTCATTTCAAAGATGGGACAGGTGACATATCGGAATCTGAATTTGGATTAAATCATCAGAAATGTTCAGGCCTGTGATTTTGTTGCTGGCCAAATGACTACGATTATTACAACCAAACGTGACAATACAATGACATTTTACCTAGGGGCAGGAACGCAGGGGAGATTAAAATGAGAACTGACTCGAGCCTTCACCAGGAAATTGAATCTAACCCTTTTTGAAGTTAAACATTTTGATATAAAATTTTTCATCGTATGGCTGACCTGCATAAAACGACTGAATTCCCGGTGCACTGCGAATGCTTTGTGTGCTGCAGTTAAATAGTTCTAGAGATGGGAACCAGATTGACTTTGAAATTTCCATCCTGCCCTCACAAACAGCAGTTCGGCTCCTCTCATGGCAGCAGAAGTTTGCTGTCTGCCCACAATATTTTGATCATGGTCCTGCCTAGATCTACTAGGAGAAGAAATAATGATACAGTGGCAAGAGCCCTAGTGGTTGGCCGATGCTGGATCCCTCTCCAATGCCATTAGTGATGAGGCTCAAACAATAGAAACCACACTGAGGAATTGAAGGGAAGAAAAGGCTGGTGATGTCAAGACCCGTCTGGTTCTCTTCAAGCCATTGTGCTGTGTGTTGCAATATTAAACCTCTCTTATATTATGGGCTAAATTATGGGCTTAACAGAAGTCTTTGACCAGTGAGGGACAACACATTGTTCCACAGATTTCTGGCCAAAAAGGACTGTAAATTGTCCAGTCTGATCTCTCTCCCATTTAATTGTTAAGAAGCTGCCATGTTCCATTCACGCAGTCTTGCATTGACCCAAAGATGTTAGATAGACAAAAATATCTCAACTTTTTGGAGACTCAGTGCCAGCAGAGCATGAAGCCTCTGCAGCTGCTGGGGCAGCTGTGCCTTGCCCATCTCTGCTGGAAGGAAATGTTCTGCTGGTGAGTCTCATCAACTCATGGTTGAGCTCTCTTAAAACTGAACTGGAGGTACATCCAAGCCTCCTCTTTTTCCTGTGGGTTGTTGCGCCAGCTCCCCTGGTGTGTCCCTATGTCCACAGCACGGCAGGATGTATTCTGAGGCAGAGCAGACCTGTTCCCTATCAGTCCTGTAACATGCTGCCATGTGCAGCTCAGCCCTTTTTTCGCCCTACAACAGACAGGTATCGGACCCCAGGAGGACACACTGGCATGGCAGTATTTTCCTTTCCAAAGAAGTTGCATTGCTGCTCCTACAGGGCCTCGGTGTAGAATTAAGTCCTGTTGTAGGTCTGGACCACCAAATCACCAGATCTGCCCCAAAGAGCTTTCAGCAGACATGGGTGATGTAGAGAAGAGATGATAAACCAGTGGGGGAAGCCCAAGGTCATGGTGAGATGATAATGATAGATGTAATAAGCAGCAGTAACAACACACAAACTATCACGCCTCTGCCCTTTGTTAGCTCAGATTTGAACCCTTGGGCTTTGCTAATTATAATGACACAGTAAAAACTAAGGGGAAATTACCCACAAAAAAAAAGGCTGTTAACCACTTCATCTCTACAGCCACACTGCATATTTTGTGCTTTGCTCTAATTGTTCAGTAGAGGCTCCGTTAAAGTCAGTGGAAAGTCAGGGTATCCCTCGTGGATTATGCTGTAGCAAAGTAGTTTAAATTTAATCTAGGGTCGGATTTAACACATTTAAAAGAGAGCAAATTCACTGTTCAGTCTAACAGTCCAGTCAATACTTGAGGCTGATGGTTCTTACTCTGGCACTGCATTTTTATATTCTGACAGAAGGCAGAAATTACGT
The DNA here is from genome assembly GCA_018881555.1 of Amblyornis subalaris. NCBI lineage: Eukaryota > Metazoa > Chordata > Aves > Passeriformes > Ptilonorhynchidae > Amblyornis > Amblyornis subalaris. Next base: position 11,270,479 of record JACAXG010000001.1, on the reverse strand, counting down.
CCATGATCATCCCATCATTGTTGGCTCCAGTCGTTTTTTCCCAAACACAAAAGAAAGCCAGATGCCCTGTGATCAAAGAACAGCCATGGGATTTTGGTGTTTCTTTGAAATTCCCATATATGTTCAGCAAAAGGTAGAAGAACAAACCAGAAACACAATTTTTGGAATATTATATTTGAACATAGAGTTGGAAGAGCTATTCCCTGGCAACAATGACCAGCTCCAAAACACTAACTGGTGATTTAATAAATAAGCCAGTTAAATTCTATCATCACAATACTTTTTGCTTCCACTGCCCTAACTGGAAGGCCATTTCTGAACCTCCCTGCTCTGCTGTTTAGTTAAGATGCACCCAATTCCAGCATGAATTAATTCAAGACGAATTTATGCCCATGTACTCTTATGTTAAATTTGCCTTTTTGCTGTCATGGGTCTCCAGTTTTCCTGGTACTGAGCACTGAGCACCTCGATGAACCAATGCCACTGGTGCGAATACACAGTAATGCAGAAACAGCCTTCCCTTTAACACTGACCAGCAGAAGTGGTGCCACCGAGGGATCAGAAACTGGTGGGAATTGGTCAGAAATTGGAAGGAGTCCCTGGGTCTCACCTGGGGAGGAAAAGTTTGGGCAGAGTGGGAATGGGTCCGTGAATTTCTCTTTTTCTCTTTCAAGACCCCTTCCCCCAGAAACAGATGGAGAATCCTGCTTCTTCATCCCCTCCATCTCCCTCCACCCCCTAGCTCTCTGCCTTTGCCTGTGAAGACCCTGCAAAGAGCTGGTGTGTGGCCAAAGCTATTGCTCCTTCTGCAAACCAGCCCCTGCCTCCTAAGGCAAGGATGCAGCCCRTTGCCCTAGGCCTGTGCCTGAAGATTGCTCAGGCTCCTGCCATCTGCTTCTGTTTTTCCAGACAAAATATGCTGTTTCTGGGTTTTCCGTAACGGGATAGGCTCCCCACCCCCCCAGTCATTCTGGCAGATCTTTTTCCTTTGGTTCCAGCTCCAGATAGCTTTTCCCTACAAGTATTTCTGAGAGCTCCTTCATGCCCCAAGCAGGCACATGCCTGATATGCCCTGAAACCACCTTCAGTTTCTCACCAGCCCCACCACGCTGGTGAGATGTGTCAGGTCCGGGCAGACCCATCCCCTTTGTCCATGCTCTGAGCTACACTTGCTGCAATCCAGAAGCTGTTTGACGGCATGAGTGTTATAGTATTCCTGAATTAACACGCTCTGCCTCCCAGTGGGCCTTATTAGCTCAGGCACAAACCTCACTAACACGGCTGTATGGTTTCTGTCCCAGAGAAGGTTCATTTCTGGCCAGTTTGCAGTATCCATCCATCTGCCCCCTCCATATAGATACAACATAGTGCTCCTGTGATTAGACAGGATATCTTGTCTCTTGCCTTTTCAACACTCCAGCTGATTATTTTTATCTTACAGAAAAAGTGGATACTCTCAGAGCCTGGGGTGTATAACCCTGTGTATCACACATGTAGGAGGCATGTACTACACAGAGAAGAACTCTACCCCACCTTAATGTTCAGCTCCACTCTATTTCACTCTTTTAGCAGCTACACAGTTAGTCAGAAAAGAAATTCCATTGTTTTTTGGTTTTTTTACAGAAAACCCTGCCATTCATGTGCGGCTATCCCCAAAAAACCAGCTCAGAACTTCCATGTGGGATCCAGACACTTCCCCCCAGTCTTATGGCAGTCGGGCTGCTAACTCCAAGGTATAAGCCACACATGGCTGTGCAACAAAGTCTCAAAGGTTAATGCTATAGCTTGGAAATCATGCCAGGTATTTCAAATCTCACCCCAACAAATCCTGCTTCACAGTCTTAGAGTTATGTGTTCAGCAGAGGCAAAAAATACCTGTGCTCTTGATGTGCATACCTTTCCTGTGGTTGTGCCTGCACTTAAGCACTTCTGTGTCATTTCAGTTAACGTTACCTGGGTTAAGGTTCTCCCTCCTACTACTTATCCATGGTCTAAGTGGCTGAAAATATCCATGAAATGGTGATATACCTCTTCATTTAAAACCAGAACCTTTCTAATGATTACATTAACACCCAGGCTACTGTGGACACCTGAGACATCCCTGGTCCTAAGCAGTACAGCCTGAAGAGCCTGCTAGTCAATAAAATAAAATACCCATTCTCTTTAATTAACATATGAAATAAACACAATCTGTGACACCTAGTGTGCAGCAGCAATTAAGAGGCATTGCTTAGTTAAACCTCCTAATACCTCATTTAAATATGCAATTAAGGGATAATTGCCTTCAATCAATAAAAAAATTGAAATATTTTGCAGGGAYCTCAATTATTTTTTTGTGAAGCTTTCTACTTTGTACTTGGTCTGGGCTAAGTCTCCAAGTCTTATACCACTTGTTAAAGAAACATTATTCTTTTCCGGATTACATTGATTTACGGCTTTTATTGCTTCCTACCAGTATCATATGAGCCTGATGCTAACACTAAGCCCATGCAAAGTATTTATTTTTGTGTAATGAATGATTTCCATTTGATTCAAGCTATCCATTTTATGTTCTCCTTGGATCATCTCCCTTTTCTGGTCCACGCAGACCAAAAGCATCTGCTTGTGTAGGTCTTTCACACACAGAGCTTCCTCACAGACACCTTAACAAATCTTTTGTAATGCAATTGTTTTCCCATTTTTCAGTATCTGCTTGCAAACAAGCAGCACTTCACTTGTGCACAAGTGCTAGCAATTCAAACCGTATATCCAGCCCCACTCCCTGCCTACACACAAATCAATCCTCAGTAAAATGAGACAGATCTATGAATCAAACAAGGAACAAAGTCAACCATTGCCTTCCCTCTCAAGGCATGAAATTAGCAATGCAAATATATATGCTCATCTAAGAGCTCCTTGAGTGCACTACATCATGGCACCTCACACCATCATCAGCCACAGAACAATCAGAATACAGGGGGAAATATTTTCATGCTCAATAATTGAATTATGTGGTTGAAGAGACAAGACCTGTGCAAGTAAGTGAGATGGGGGGAAAAAAAGCAGGAGATAAATTCTGACAGGCATTTACAGGCATCTAATGAGTGCCCAAGAAAGCCGCATACTATACTGATAGGGAAACCTTGGTGCAGGCTAGGATTCATGCTATTTTACATGTTTAGGACACTAACATCTCGTTACTGGAACTTCTAGTAGCAATCATTGCTGAAGTCAAAACCCCCCTATGGACTATTTCTGTCATGGGGAAAGGCCAGTGAGGAAGTGTTGCTTGGATTTAGTAAACAAGGGTTCAAAACTGATCTGTTGTGTGATTGTAGTTAAATCATTTTACTTTTTCAGGCCTCTTTCCCACCGTGCCAGCTCTTTGGGCCTGAAAGACTTGCTGAGATGGCATCAAACAAGGGTCATATCCTTCTTACAGCTTTTCACTTAGATAAGTGGTAAAACTAAGCCTGGACTTAAGACATGTCCTTAATCAACCAAAGATACCAAACAAAACAAAACTAGATGCTGCAGTCTCAGTAAGGTGCACACATTCTCTGTTGGAAATGCTCTGTGGCGTTCAGGGGTTTTAGGCATTGCAATTCTGACATCAGTGCATGGGTGCCACCTCCAGATAAAAAGCACTGCAAAATATAAACCAAAGAGCACAGATGAAGGGTTTTATCCAGTTTATGATATACAATCTTGCTCAAGCGTTACATTAATTTGTGTTTCCTTTCCTCTTGCTCCCGTCATTATACTATGTTGTTCCTGAGTGTTTCAGTGATACCTACCCGCTGAAATACATACATAAATACATGGTAAGTTCAGAAATCATGTATATAAACATAAAGATGATTCAAAGGCCATACTTCGGGGGGAGAGGAATTCCCTGACTGCAAGAAATTAGAATTCTGATTATTAGGAAGACCTGGAAATCATTTAAGTTGTTATGAACTTTATGACCTCCATCGCTTCTGGAGCACCCATTATTTCTCCTATCTGCCTCACTCAGAGGTCTATCCCCGCTAGTCAGAGCAGGTGATTGCAAGATTTAGTCAGGTGATTGCTCCTGTGCCAGAAATGTTTTTTTAAGATCAGCCACTGATTTGCTTGAGGGACATATTTTATTCCCTTCTTGTCTGTACACAATGGCTGTCATTAGGCATCCACTGTGGTTTTCAAACTCTTATAAAGATAGATGTCCTGCAAGGAACCAATGATTCTGTGTTAGATGATCCATAGAGAACAAGGATACAGGAACTGTTATTCTCCAGAACAGCAGACAGATCATGAACTGAGTAAAAGAAGATCTCTTTGATTTCATAATACTTGTTAGTGTGGCTTTTCTTAATGTGCTATCCATTTCTCATCTCATCCAGCTCTTGAAGGCTCACAGGCTGTGAGCCTTTTCTATTTATGCAAACATGGTAAAGTTTCTGATAGCTGTGGATAAATGTCTGCAGCCATAAATCTTTATAAAAAGAAGTTTTTATCAAGAGAGGCTTCCAAATACTATGTTTAAACTAAGCAGAAAGCTACACTAAATATTAGACAAGAACTAAATGTTAAGATGCATACAACACCTGCCTGTCCTTTGGCCTGTTCTTGTCTTTATATTGTTGAGTTGCTTGTGTGTACGTTTACTGTAAACTTCAGAAAGGATTTTCAAGAGCCCTGGGAGAAGATTCCTGAGCACAGCGTGGGATTTCTGCTCCCCAACATGGATTCACTCATCTGTCTAAGCCTGCACATGGAGGAAACAGGAGGGTTCAGCCGAGTTCAGATCCTTGCTATCGAGACTAGAATAGGATTCTAATGAACAGTACTTATCTTTTGTGATTTCAGATATGGACACATGCTTGCAATAAACCCAAGAGGTATCTCTGCTTTCTGTGAATGTAGCACTCACATACCAAGCAACACTGAAGAGCCATCATATGGTTGCAGCTTTCACCCGGCACTATCCCAGGTTTAACTCAGGGCAAGCTTGACCAGAATGGATCATCATCCAGTTGCCAGTTAAGTAAGCTGAGCTAGTCCTCCAGGGCAGCAATGAAGCCATATAGGATTATTGCTGTAACATTGTTATGACGGTGATGGCACAGGGAACCAATTCCTGAAGAATCTCATTCATTTCATTATAAGGTCACAGAGCAAAAAATCAGCTGCTCTCATTTACACCTGTCAACCCCAATGAAAGGAGCAGAGTGGAGTGGGTATAACTGAGAGCAGAATTAGCCTACAATGCATAAATGTTATCCTGTGTTATTTGCACACAGCTTTTCATGTGTGAATTGACACATCAGCTGGGTAAATGATGCATTAGTTGAGACTCAGACGGAGAGAGCAAAACGTGTATTTTTGCTCTGCTATCTGCCATCAGCATGCATCAAAAGTAAAATGACTGACCTGAAATCAAACCAGTTTTCAGGAATCAAGCTACAAAATGCCATTATCTAACTCATCTCTCCAGTAACTTTCCAGGAAGATGCAGTAGCCTCAGAAAAACTGTTTTCCATCTAGTTCTAAATTTTCACAGAGAATCAAACAACATTCTGAGTATAGTAAGAATATATTGCTTGATAATAATAAAACAGGCTATCACAGTGTAATTCAAATGTACTATCATTTCATTACAACACCAGTCTGGATTGTTACAATACCAGCCTCATATTTCCAATAGACATGGGCCAAGAAATAGTTCCTGGTCCAGAAAGCCATGAGCCTTTTCTCAGTGATGTGTTACATCTGCCAGCCCTGGTGGATGTCTTGGACACCATGGGGCGTCAAAACCAGCATTTGAAACTTCTGATTAGGCAACTGAATTCAGTTCTCATGGTGAGACATATCTTAAATAGCATGTTGGAGAAACAGTAAAAATATGATGTCTATTCAAGGTTTTTATGGAAAAGCTAAACAGGACTGCATTAGGAACCCCAGGGCACATGGAGTGGGCTCACAGAGGGGACTGAGTTACAGAATTGGTCTTTTGTTCAGGTCTGAAAGCATGGCTAGATTAGATGATTTAATGCCATAAACCCTTTGGCAAGATCCATTAATCCAATGTCCTGGCCAAATCGTGTTTGTACTTTAATGCCAATTTGTGTGTTCAAAATTATTTGAATTAATTGCTCTTTCTTTCTTAAACTGCTGTGTGGTATTTCTGTGTTCTTGCAAGAAGTTTTCTATTGTAACTCAAGGAATATGAGACTCCTCCTGTGTCAATACTTCTACTATACCTCYTTCCATAGTAACTTAGCTTCTCATTCTGAGTAAAACGTTCTGTGAGAATTAAGAATTAGACGGGCTGAGGGATATTTTTTTCCTTTTAAAGTGAATCACAACAACTCCTTTCTCAGTCTTGCATCACTAATGGTAGTAAAGCATAAGGATGGTGTTTTGTAGTTTGGGTGTACAGACCGATGCCTTTGAAGCACAAATAATCTGCTTTGGTCCCCAGCTATGATTAGGAAGCCTCCCACATCCCTGGTGCATAGCACAGTGGCAGGAAACAGCTCCTAAAGGGCCACAGATTTGCTGTTTAATTTTTTTAATTACTGCTTATTTAGGAAACATAAATACTTTTACAAATCATTACCATGTAAGTATGAAGCACGCACTATTTTTCATTAAAAAATGAAGCTAGCACTTTTTTACTGAAAGGAACACAAAGCCACTCTTTCATAAGACTTTTGCAAGGAAAAATACCTTCATCACCTAGGATGCCTTCATTCAGGGATTTTATTTGTCCTGACAGGCAATGCCGTTTGCAGTTCAGGAAATCCCGTGTTGTGGTAAATGGCGTACGAATCTAAAGCAAATTAGGGACATGGTTTAGTGGTGGACTTGGCAGTGCCGGGTTAATAGTTAGACTCAATGATCTTAGAGGTTTTTTCCAACCTAAACAATTCTATGATTCCACTTGGTTTGTCTTCACCAGGAGAAAGCAGACCTGTTGTTCAGGAAACAAATGCTGCCCTAGCACTTATGCACCTCCTCAAAGAGTTGCTGCCTCTGTGGGAGAGGAGTTGATATTAGTTGTTATTAAGATACAGCTGAGTTTGAAGCCTTCCAAGGTGAACACCTCAAAGAGATTAGTCAGCCAGTATTAGAACTCTGCAGGAAAATGTGGGTGTTTTTCTTAAGAGTTATGTATGGTTGAAACAGCCAACTCTCCCCCATCCTGGGGGTGGTTTTGTTTTTTAGGTGGTTTTTTTAAAGTAATTTTCCCCTTTGTTTTATTTTTTTCTTTTAATTTCACTTTTTGCCATTTGCATTCAGCTTAATTGATTGGAAAGGAATAATAAGAATTCTGGAGGACCTAAAACCCTGAGGAAGCCCAAGCTGTATGCTAAGTTGGTGCATACCAGCAGCTTTAATCTCAATTAGTCCAATTTGTGAATGTTTGTTTGTTTTTTCTTATTCACTGCCAAGCTAAAAAAACAAAACCTCTGTGAACAGTAACAATAAAAGAAGGACTTCAGCTCATGATTTGTGTTTAAAGGGTGGCTCCATTTTCAATTGATCACCTTTCTGTTAAAACAGCACAGCCACGTCCAGACTGCCCCACAAGCTCTTAGCTTAGGGAGTCCTAAGTGAAGTGGGGTAAAACAGGATAAAGGAAGTTATCTCCAGAACTATTCCCCACCATCACCAAGGCCATTGTCTGGAAGGCTGSTGCTTCAAATTGATGAACTTCCCTGGGAGGCAGGGAGTTTTTCCCATCTAAGCTCTTCCAAAAGCCCCTGTCCTACATGAGAACATCCCGATAGAGCTCAGCTGTCGCCAGCACCCTGCTGCACAGCACAAGCTCAGAGAAGATGGCAGATCTCAAGTTTTGTGTCCCTCTAGTGCAGGAGCTCAGAGGGTGACATTCAACTTCTTCCCTGCAAGGAATACTCCGTAGAACTCCGATTTGCCTTTACATTGTCCTTTTCTCTGTGCTGTACCTCAAAGGAAAATCATCATCACAGAGGATGAGGTGTGTGAACCCCATGCCACAGAGGAAGGGGCTCGTGCTGAGCTGCAAGCAGGGTCCTACAAGAGGACACGTGGTGAGCATCACCCAGTCCTGGATGGAGACTCCACAGGCATTCCACTGTTCTGCCTCTGTACAAAGCATGTCCCACACACTGCAAGAGCAAGGCTGCCAGATGGTGAGTGCAATCACAGCCTCAATAGCTGCATCATCTCCGAGTCCTCGTCTAAAGAATGTAGAAAGCACAGCTTTGCCTAAAGAGTTCTCACATATGAAAATGGCAAGTACTCACTGCAGAAAGAGTTTGACAAGACAGATGTTTAAGCTCTTCCATTGATCCGGAAAAGATCCTTCTAGAAGGGGGGAAATACAAGTCAAACCTCTTCACTGTGAAGTCAGAGCGGCCCCCAACTCTTAGCACACCTGAAATGTGTGAATAGAGCTGGGAAAGCATGAATCCTGTTGGGAGTCCACAGCTGTGCTATACACTTACTGGCCTGAGCAAAACACTCACCACAAAGGCTGCTTCTCACTTTGTGTCTCTCTATCCCCTATCCAAGCAAAAGAAACTCACTCAGGGTTACCCAGCTGTTGCTTTCACTGCTCCAGCCACCACCATCCTCCTCCCCCAGCCCCAAATTAATGCTCCTCCTAAAGCTGTTATCCTCTGTGAATTCTGTCATTTCCAATGAGTCTTGTGCTGTAATTTAAAAGATAACTCACTCCTGTTTCCAGCGTTTTAATGCATTTTATTTTTTCTACAAGCAATATACGTGTGTAATTAATAAACAATTTAGTATGTTGAGGAACCTAGGAACTTGGCAAATGTTCTGGGGATATGAAATCTCAGGAAAAGCAGCACATTATAAGAAATAGTAAGTAATTACTTATGTAAGCTTTTCTTTTTAAATTCTAAGAACATTAGCTACTAATTACCTACTAATTACCAGTACTTCAGCAGGTGTTTGCACTTAACTGTAGGCTAAAGCCCCTGTGAAAAACAAACCCCTCACACTCCCTCTCAAGATTAAAGCTGAATCCCACTGGACTTCATAATACAGAATAGGTGCAGCAGAGCTGTTTACATGCCAGTCCTTTAACCACTTGGCCGCTTAAGGTGCAGACAGACTCCAGTTTATTTCCCTCGTATTTTCTGCCAGAGCCAAGGTGATTTGCTAGAATGAGTAACTCAAGAGGTAATGAACAAAATCTAAGGGTTAAAAGTAAACTATGATTAAGACTTCATCATCATCTGCACATTTATCTCACTTCTGTAGTGACCTGGCAGAGGAACACTTTATTTCTGATCATGAATATTGCTGGCTGAACAAGGTGAGAATAAAGCCCTATCTGCGAAAAGTTCCCTGAGTTTTAAAAAAAATGATACAGAGCCCTCAGCTGGTGCAAAATGATTTAGTTTCACTAGCGTTGGTGCCCGAGTCAATACTTCATGCCACTTCAAGAAGTGGCCTGCACTTCAGATCTAATCTGTTCATGACTCTTTTGAAAGACTAATTCATATAGGTAAATTTTACTCAAAAATCCCCATTTATAAGCAATGAATTTCAAATTTATAAGCATAGGTTCACATGCCTGACTGCTTAAAATTCAGAATTTTGGTTTACTCAGTTATCAAAACACGCTTTACTATCAATAGAAGGAAGATATCAGACTTAAGAACTCCAGCTAGAGAGTGGAAAAGATAAGAGGTGCCTTCAGCAACCTGTCACAGTGCTCAGGTTGCACCTTCTGCAGAGCACCTCAGGGACAGATGGAAGGACTGAGAGGAACACCTCAGGGCTATACTTTTTAACCAAACAATTCACAAATGAATAATTCCAACAGTGCTACTAACACATTTTTGCCTTTTACCCTCTCTGAGACTTGTAAGATCTATTCAAAGTATATGGTTGCTTATTTCATTTCTGCAAAGATTACTTCTTTTTCACTGAAAATAAGACTCAAAGGTAGGCAGTGAAGGCAGTTTAGATCGTCACCATTTTTCCAAGGATGCTAGTTAGACTACAGATTCCCTCCAGATCCATTTTTCACTGAGGTGATAGAAGTAGTGACTGTGCTGTGAAGTATTAGGTCACAGCAGTAGAAGTGCTCATTCCTACAGCTGGGAGCTAAGTTTTTTGAACGGCACAGCTCTATTAAAACAATAGAAACTGCAGGAGCCTAGAAACAGTTGAAAACCTGACCCTTTTATTCAGGTACTTAAAGGGGACTTTGTGGCTGCTAGTGTATTTTAAGACTTGAGCCCCACAACTGAGAAATTAAAAGCTGCTTTGACATATGAATGAACCAAATGAGACCATGAGGCTTCTGAGAAAATTATACAGCTCAGCCTTGGTGCCTTCCACCTGAGCCTCTCAAAACAATGTACAAAAATTAACAAAATAGCACACCTGGGAGGTAAGTCATTGRTCTTTCACCAGTCAACAAGCTGAGGCTTTGCACAGCCAAATGCCCATATGTCATTAAAAAAGAGGATTTAAATGTCATTTGCTCTTCGTGCAAAAATACTTTCTTCTCACTTCTCTTTCTCTGCTGGAGGCCTATGGTAAGATTTCCAGAGGAGCTGAAGAGTGGGAAGAGTGCTCTGGTCACCAGGCTGCTCCAAGGTGGAAAGTGAGGCTGTTTCAGTCCTGAGGAAGAACTCCTGTGCCTGGAGTCTGGTCTGTTTCTGGGCTGTTGTCCCAGGTGATCTAATAAAAGGTATTGCTTCTCTCTACATAGGCTTAACCTCACCAAATGCTGAAATGACAGAAGCGTAGCTGCTCATTGTATCATTTATAAGATAGCACAATTCATGTCCTCAAATGAGGACCTTACCAAAAATCATAATGAAAAAGAGGAGACTAAGAACCAGGAATATCTTGGGCAGAGACATCTGACCTGCTGCTGCTCCCAAAAGGTGAGATGGAAGGCAAACCTGCTCTGCTGGAGTACCATGAGACTGCATCCCTGGTGGATGAGGTCACTGCCCTGCTGACTGTGCTGCTAACCCCGGCTCCCAGCATTCTGCAGCCCAACAAAGAATGGAAGCACTGGGGAAAGGGGGAGCCAGTGAGGTGGAAATGTGACATCCTCTTCTGTCAGAAATTAATTACCCAACTGGCCCATTAGACACTACTTAGGTGCTGGGCACTGGGGAGGGAAATACAGATGATGCCAGGAAAGAGCAAAGGAGTGTTTAAAGCATCTTGAGTTTCATGGTTAAGTTTGTTTTAGTCATAAACATTTTTGCTGGGGTTTTTTACCTATTTTGCCCCATTTTAACTGTCTTCCAGGCAGTTCCCTTAGGTGGGATTTCACAGTCCCAGCAGCACCTTGATAAAGTCAAGGTTTGAACACCTTTTCCTGCATGTGCCACAGGTACTATRGATGCTTTGGCCCACTGACATAATTTCAAGGGATACAGAAGCAAATTGAAGAGAGAGTTTTTCCTCTTTTCTTTACTTTAGTTTTCAAGAGGAGAGGAAAAAATGCAGAGACAGGATTTTAGCCCTTCATTTTATAATGTAATTGAAATGCCAAGAGACTGAAAAAATTCAATGTTGATGAAGAAACGGATGTTAGTGCAATGAAGAATAGCTCTGTCTTTGTCAGTCTGCAGTCTTTTATGTGTCACAGGCTGTCACTTTCTATTGCATTTCAACTGACTAATTACCCCAGTTTATTAAAAGTGAATATGAATTCACATTTTTTACTTTGCCATGTTCCAAGTGTTAGTGTTATCAGGAGCTATTACTGAATGATAGATCCCACAGTTCTAGGCTTCCTCATGTGAGCAAGTACAGAGAAAATCTACCTCAATATCAATGAAAACCAGATATATTCATTTAAGGGGGAAATATATACTCTGTGCAGTACATGTTCACATGCAAGCATTAATCACCCTGGTGTGTCCCACATGGCTCAGTGTATTATTAGAACCTCACTCACAGAGCAGAAGAGTGTCTGTAAGTGATGATGTTGGAAGGGTTGGACTTGAATTAAATGTACTCATCGCTTCCTAATGGGGAGGTATTTTCTGACAGCTGTAATGAAAACTGCTGCTCATCAAAAGGTACTCTGTGTCCTAGCTCTCAAATTCAACCTCAGCTGCAAGTTGCACATTTAAATTTCAAAGTTTTTATCTCTAGCCACACTGGAGTGCACTTATAAGTGCGGTGGAAGGGTCAAATTAGATGAAATCAAAGCCCTGCTTCTACTGAAGAGGCAATTTTAAGCTTTCGCAATTGGAGCTGTGTGTTGTTATAGGCTTAAAATACCTCATCATCAAAAATAAGGATTTCTAGAACATGGTAATTATCACTTTGATCTGTCCAACTCAGTTCCAGCAGCAACTACAATGTTAGAAATTCCCCGTTCTGTATAAAATAACATATTCAGATAAACAGGTGCATAGACTACAATAGTTCTTGTACAATTGGCACCCTGTTTATTACTGCTAGTCCTCCACACCTTGCCCTACCTTTGTGAGTGAGTGATCAGATTTCTTGTGAGGACGTTGGCACTGCCTCTGGAGGAGCTGGATGCTGGTATAAGCTTTACATGTATTGGCAATAATAATCAATAACAATAACTTGGGAAGTTATGCTGATAGCAAGTGCTGGGAAAGAATGGAGAATCAGGTCTTGGAGGGAAATGCCATTTTGCCTGAAAGCAAAGTGCACATAGTCAACAGGAAAAGGAAGAGGGTTCCATTCTTCTAGTGTTTTCCTAGTGGGTACTCATTGTTTATAACAAAATGCAACTACTGTATGTTTTCCTRTGACCTGAGATATTTACCATTTCACATGGTAAACAAAATGTTCTTTCATTAGAACATAACAAAGTTGGAGGGGAAAAAACAGCACAAGACTGTCTGCGGTGGCAGGATTGTCAACTTCTACATTTACAAAAATGAGGCAGAAGAGTATTTTTTAAACATGCCTGCCTGAAGAGGAGCAGTGGGACATGCACTTGCATTGCCTAGACTCCAAGCAGGTCAGCTTGACGAGCCAGCTGTGATGTGAAAGCTGTAAGGCTCCCTTCTCCAGTGTTTTCAAGTCCTCTGGGTATGATGAATTTTGTATAGGATATTTAAAGGACTGGCTGAAGCTATCTCCTTAAGGGTTTGTGCCCAGGCTGATGTACTGATGGCCATGAACAGAAGTTACACCCTGAAGCCTGTTCCCAGAGAAGAGCGGCTCTTACCTCTCAGTTTAAGGGTGGAGTGAGATCAGTCTGGCTGTACCCGTACATTAAGACCAGAGAGGTGCACCTCAGGTGGGGAATGCTGATCCTGGATGACTCAGACCCTGTATTGAGTTGGATTTACAAGGAATGTGACCTCTCTCTCCCTTCCAGAGGGAAAGGCAGAAGACACGCCTGTATCCCTGAGTGCCTTCGGTGGCAAGCCAGGGAGCTTCAGGAAAAGGAGTCAGGAGGGCCTGARGAGGGCAGGGGGGGAAGTGTGTGAGGACAACTCCAAGCATAAAGAGCCTGGCTAGCTAGAGCAGGAAGCAGCACCATCAGTGGAGAAGGAAACAGCTTCCCCACAGACAGGGATGCAGGAGCTGGCTCCCTCCTGAGGCGGATGTGGAAATCAAAAACAGGCATGTTATCCAGGGATCAAGCAATATTTAAATCCTGGTGGTAAGGAAAAATCACGCACCCAACCCCAGATACGAGATTTTTAGCCAGCTCTCCCCCAAAATAAAGAGTAGCTGAGAAAGCTGATGACTSTCTTCTGATGGGAAGAGAGGAGGTTTGCTGTTTGCTGGATCTACTATTCAGGGAAACAGGTATGGGGAGGAAGGGGTGCTGCCTGCCATAGCCTGAGATGCTACTGGAAGGTGTTCAGGTTTTTCTACTGCACTGGCTCCATGCCGTTGATCCAGCAAACTGCTAACCTAGTTAGAAGGGCTTTAAAGTAGGATCGAGGGAGGGGTTGACTAGGAAAAAAAAAGTTAGCATAAACAAGAGCAGTCTGATAGGGACCTGAAATTTCAGCGGGGTTGGAATTCAAATAGGGTCACAGGAGAGTAGTGAATCAATCCACTGAATACTTTAGATGTCTGTATACTAATGGAAGAAATATTTGGGATAAACAGGTGGAGCTGGAAGTCTTAATACAAGATCAAAATTATAACTTAATTGGCATAACAGAGTCTTAGTGGGATAATTTGCATGACTTGAATAGTAATAGGAAAGGAAGAGCAGGCAAGGGGAAACAGGAGGCGTGTTGCCTCAGCTTGGATTCATTTACTTGCTGGAAGCCTGGCATGTAGAGAAGACTGAAACCACCCAAAAATTTTATAGGTAATAATTACAGAGGAAAAGGCCTCAGGTACTTCCATGGTGGGAGGGCCACAGCAACTGGCCACAGAACTGATCAATAGAGAGCAGTTTTCAGTAGTAGCAAGGGGACTTTGACAGTGCTGGAAATGGAAAATCCCTGCAGTAGGAGACAGACTGACTAGCATGTGCTTGGGGTGCACAGAAGGAAGAAGCCATGATCAGAATCTATGGACTGAGTAAGAAAGATTACCAGGAGCACATAARGACAGAACAGAAAAAGCTGGAAAGTGGACTAAAACACTATTTGGCAGCAGCACCAAGGGTAAGAAGAAATCATTCTATGCGCATTGGGAGAAAGAGGTAAGCCAAGAGCAGTGTCAACTGAATGATCACAAGGCAAAAAAGGTGGAAAAAGGATGCAGAGAAGGCCTGTGTGTGAAGTGGGGTTCCTGCATCCTCATCAATCAAAAGGTCAGTTGTGAGCATGCAGCAGGCATGATTAAAATCAGAAACAAAAAAAAAGAGACTTTTCCCTAGAAAAGGGCAAGAATAGGTAAAGGATATTCATTTAAGTTCATTTTTTAAAAAATCCTTTGAGTCTGATGAATTTTGTATGGGATACTTAGAGGACTGTCTGAAGCTCTCTGAGTCATTAGCAGAGTTCCTGGGAACCCATGGAGAGGGAATGAAGAGCTAGATAGCTAGAAAAGCACAATATTGTGCTTTTTTTTTAAGCAAAAGGGGGAATTGAGTTACTGAAGAAGTTAAATTAACTTCAATCCTCGAAAAAATTCTGTAAGAAGTAAAGCATCTGGAAATCAATATTTATGTATCATACTATGTCAAATGAGTCTTATTTTCTTTCCTGGCTGTGTAATGGGCCTTGTGGGTAATGGGAATCTGTAGATGATACGCACCTTGACTTTAGCAAGGTTTTGACATTCTTCTGCCTCATAGAAGAGATTATAGGACAGATAGAGAATTTTTTGCATTGCAATTACAGTGGTTTATGATCAAAATAAAAGTATTTATCATGAAATCCTGTAAAGGTCTGCCTCAGTGCAGTGCAGTGGATGACAYGGCAAGTGGCAAGTAAGTCTTCAGTGCAATTTTAACCAAAATCCTCTTATTTCCACTACAAACTAACCTTGTATCTCTTCTCAGAACTGATGTCTCGGCTGAAATGCTATGTATAGCCTTGGGTAGAGACAGCAGAGGTAACTTTAARAAAAGAACAAAAAAACCCCAACACAGAGGAGGAAAGGAGCAAGCAAAATGTGGCTTTGGAAGAAAGATTTTAAAATTTAGGATTGTTTAATCCAAAGAAGAAAAAGATTTAACACCAGTCCTCAGATATGTAGAAGGTTGTTACAGGGCACAAGAACGCTCTGCCACATCCATGGTGAATGAGTTGAATAACAGAAACAGTCTTGACTTTAAGAATCCTTTCTAACCAGGACTGTAACAAAATGGGAGAAATTGCTTGTTGAAGTTACAGTATTTCTTTCTGTAGCGATCCTTGAACCCTTGTCAGAGGTGGCATAAACAGGGCAAGAGGCCATAGAGTTATGGAGACAGAGGAGTAGAATAGGAATTTCCTAAGATCTGTTCCTGACATYTTTTTCTGGTTTTATTTATTTCGAGTTTTCAGCTATAGGAGCTCCAGTTAGCTTCACTTTTGCTCCTGCAAAACTCTTCACTCGTACCTAAGATTTTTTAAAGACTTTATGGGGTTGAGTTTAAAGTTGAGGACAGTTCTATTTACAGAGAGGTAGCACCCGAGCAGCTCATGTATGAACCAGCTTCCGATGGTGTTAAGTGCCAGGAACATCCAACAGCCCATTCCGGCAATGTACAATAGCCACCATTTCCTGTTGGTCAGGAGCTGGGAAAGCCCCATCTGGAGTTCAGCCCCTTCTGGAACCTGGTCTCCCATCACTGTCAAGTTTTGGCTTCCTGCAATGCTTCTCTAGCAACATTTTCTTCTTTTACCTATCATGGCAGTCTTTTGTCTCTCTCATAAGAATAGCTCCATAAAAACTGTGTAGTGATTTTTGGCAATAGTAGAGATTTCTAGGTGGTAGTCAGATCTCTTTTCATGCAGTTAAAATATGATGCACACAAGGCAATACATTTTTTGTAAAACATTTGGTAAGAGGGGACATGGTCTTGAGCATGGGAGCATTAGACTGAGCCATGAGAGAGTGAGGCACGATGGTGAACTACTTGTGTGGCACTGTGCAGCCATTTGTCCCCACTGAGCCACCAGYACTGCAGGATTAGCAGCAGTGTCTCATCCCATGGCGTAGTTCTGAGGATACACACATGAAGCGCCTCAATGCAGTAGCAACTGGGGTACTATAAGCCGCTGAGGTGGATTTGCTTGTGCAGATGCAAGAGGGCAGTTTTGATTTCCATTCCTTCTGAGTTTTGTTTTGGCACATTGACCACTGGGCCCCTGTAGGAGCAGAAGGGGATGTGGTGGTCCCAGAGGCGCACGCTTCTCATTGCAAGAAGGATTCAGCCTTTGATTAGTCAAAAGTGCTTGCTCTTGTATTTGTCTTTGAGCACCTGGAGTGTTCCAAGGCCCCTTGTGCAAAGTACTTATATACAAGGGATGAAATCCTGCCCTGTTKAAAGCAAAAAAACTTTCACCCTGGACTCAGTCAGCTTCCATCCCATTCATCTTTGGGATGTGAAAATACATGCTTTAGTGCTCCACTGAATCATGATGATTCTTCCGGAGGAATTACATGCAGAATCAACGGACATGCTCCTCATTCCCAGGTCTTTGCCAGCTCAGTGTCTTTAGAGTACTCCAGCTGCCCAGTCCTTGCCTCTGCTAGAGCACAGTGCCTCTGCAGACCTTTCAGTAGGACTGTATGAGCTCTTCCTAACCTGACTCACCAACACCCAGATGTGATAGCAAAGATCTAGTTCAGTTAGTTAACTTGGCTCATTTGAACGCACACAAGCCAGGAGCTAAAGTCTAAAGGGATGTATCTTCCAGCCAACAGTGTCGGGTATGTTGGAGCAGGGATTGGGCAGTGCCTGGTACACCTGTAACCACAAGGAAATGTGGCCACAGCCACCCAGGTTTACCTGAATTCCTTTGGTGAATGCCTATCTATCTCAGCAACTGAAAGTGACTTTTTCTTTGTAGAAATCTCTTCCAAAACTGAGCAATATGCAACTCTATTCAACATTCGGCACTGCCATGGGAAAAACGTTAATACACCTCTCTCCAAAGGTATTGGCTAAATGTGTGTATGTTCCATAATGGAGCCTCTTAGGAAGTTTCTGCTCTACCCAAAAAACAGTGCAGTGTATCTCAGAGTGTTCTTCTTTGGTTTTCTGTCTGTGTTGAACACATAGATTTTATGGTATGTGTCCATAACAGCAGTGCACTTATATTGGCTATCTAGAATTACATAGAAAACAGCTAAGTTACTTCCTAGGCTTCAAGTCCGCAACAGAAGAAAAAAATGCTTCTAACATTCAGAAAATTAATATTTCTTGAGATATTTTCAGCGATTCTTTTTTCAGAGGAGAACTCCAAAATTAACATTGAGCCTTAGACTGTATCAAAACCTGTATGAATCTAACATGCTTTGTCACGAAACATTTCCAAGAGAACATAAACATTTAGGCAAACTTGCAACAGGAGAAAACAATGCTTCTTAACATTTTCAGTCCACACTTCAATCAATTATGGATGTTTCTCACCTTGTGTATAAGTGTGACTTGTCTGGCATCTGTGCACCCTGAACTCACTCCAGAATAGCAGTTATTGTGGAAAGAGGCATATAGTCAACTCTGCTTCAGAAGTAAAGTGTTTCAGATGCCATGTTATCATTGCTCTACCAAAACCTGCAGTTACAGAAACATTTTTCTTAATATAAGCAACTCATGCTTCTTTCTACCCCTGCTTCTTCCTCCCCTTTTCTTGAATCTGTTTGCAGATCCTGTGAGGTGACCTGAGTTAAAAACAACTCTACAATACTCGGCCGATTGTGGCTGAGCCAAATGCCCATGAAAGCAGAGCCTGATATGATTCTCTTAAAAAAAAGATTCTTGAAAACATAAAACCAGTTAAAAGACCTGAAAAATCATTCACTGGAATGCAGTTTTCTGTCAAAAGGAAAATATTTTGTGGAAACATATAAATTTTGGCAAAAATTAGGTTGGAAGGAGGAGAAATGGAGAGGAAGAAAGAGATAGATTCTGTGTCTATATATACATATATCTATGCAACAGAATAAAACCATCTCAAATCCCAAGTGAATGTCCTCAAAACAAAATAATGCCTCATCTGACTTGAAGTGACTCACAAAAATAGTAAAGAGACTCATTTTCAATCCCACCAAATAAAAAATAAATTTGAAATTTTGACGTTTTACATTAAATAATGTTTCCCCAACTCTCTATAATAAGTACAGTGAAAAGATGTGGGATATTACTCAGAAAAATTCTTCATGGTTTATTCACCTTCTGTGAATAGCTTTATTCCTGTCAACTCCAGAAATCCTTGATTAAGTCCAAAACGTCCCTAATATGATCAGTGGTATAAAATTGAATTTTGTGTTTCAGTGGTAGGAGACACATATAAGGTGAACAAGTTGAAAAGTCTTGTTCTTTCAGCATGGGCTTTTTACATCCAACAGGTATCAGTATTCAGAGGTTTTCCAGATTTTGTGATTTCATCGTACTGTTGGACACATTAGCCAAAGTTTAAATATCAGTTGCCCATAAAAAAATGCACAAACTTGTATAATATTTGAATTTACGGTAATTACACAGCAGCTGATGAAGATGTTTTGGGAAATCTTTGTCTTTATAGGTTATTTTGACTTAAAGCTGGTTTACTTTCTATTGTACTGAGCTAAAAAAACCTCAGGGACAGTAATTAACACCTGGGACAGCAGCAGTTGGTCGGTCATGAGTAACATGGGGAGACAGCTGCTAAACAAAGTGCACTAACTTACAAAACCTCTTGAACAGGCATGAAAGTAGTCATCTGATGATACCAATCATTTGCCAATAGTTTTTGTAGTTACAGGTTTTATTGTTGTTTGGGGCAGGGGGGGCTTTTTTGAATTATTTAAGAGTTATTAATATTTTATTAAATCTTGTTTCTCTTACTCCCACTCTTGTTGCCATTTCCGTGAGCTGAGTAGATTTCCTAAAGAAAAATTTCGTAGAAGAAAACAATTCTGTAAAGTTTCTTTCACATACCCTCCTACCTGGAGATTTTAATTTTCAGTATCTCCTTGACTTTCCTACATAATTAGGAAACATATTTATTCATTTTAAATTCTGGCATTGACCTTCAGAAACCTGGACGTTTTTTCCTTTTCTTGACAATCCTACTGCCTGCTTTCCAAGTCCATTTCTTATCCTTTTTACTCTGTGTTTCTGTCACAATTTTACAGTTAGCCATTTAAAAAATATATAATTAAAGTGCCAAAGCACCTGCTAGCCTCATGCATATGCATGAAATAGAATTATGTCCCCTCCGGGACACTGGTGTTGTGACTCTGGGGAAATGGCTAAGTAACCATGACAACGTATCTCCACCACATCTTATTTCCAGTGATAAAAGCATGATTTACCCTATTAAACAAACCATATTACAACTTGCCCACAGCAAGTGGTGTCAGCTTTCCAGTAGAGGCACCAGGTCAGGAGGGAGAGCAGCCCAAAACCAACCATCCATCCATCCATCCATCCATCCATCCATCCATCCATCCATCCATCCAAGCCTCTCCCTCTTTGACACTGCCTCACGGTTATGTTGATGGTAAGAGGCAGGATGAGACACATGTACAGTATGTCCCATTTCCATCTTGATAGGTGAGATGGAACGAGGGGAGGCAATGCAGTATTCATCAGCTGCAGGCACCAGCCCAATCCCCAGTACAGCAGTGATGGACGGTGCAGGAGAACCCAAGGGTAGGACGCAGAGATTGGCGGAACCAACACACAATGATTCAGACATTTAAATTAGATAATTTCTGCATCTTCTTTCTTGCCAGTTTGCCAAGGCTGCCAATACTTAGTGAATGCCAGGGAAGGCTACCAGAAATGGTTTTTCAAAGGCTGCTGCCAGAACACAATGCTAAATTATTTTTTTATAATCTTGCCTATGCTACTGATTAGACATTATCTTATTTAAAGTGATTTTTAAAATCAAGCACACTCTTTATTATGTATTTTTGATTTACACCTTGCTTAATTAGGGAAGGCACCTTGCTATTACATTATCTATAATAATTTTATAGGGAAACTCTCCTCATTGGATATTGTCTGCTAGCATACTACAATATTTGTTTTATTAGCACTTCGAAGAAGTATCTAAATCAGCCAAACTAATAATTTAAATATTTTAAATATTGCCTTGAAAGTGTTTGTATTAACCCTCTTCTTTCCATCACATACTTAAAGAAAAGTATAAACCATAATTTGAGTCCTTAATCACTTGAGGGCACAATTTGATTAAGAACAATAAACAGAGAGGTGAAGAAATTAAAACCACAAAAGTCTCAGAGAGAAAACAAAACTGGTGTTTAAAGGTCAAGTACATAGATGTAATTAGTTCTACTTACATGAAGAATTGCAAATTAGCTTTATGAATTGCATTTTGAAATTGCCGGGTCTTGTGAAACCTGGGGGTTTCTTAAAACATCAACTGTTAGAAGAAGCATGTGATTAGATCAGACTCCTAGCTAAGAATGAAAAAAGCTAAATCGTGCCTTCAGTGCAAACAACTGCAAAGGTGAGCCCAAAAATACTATCTGGGCTTACCGAAAGATGACTAGCAAATAATGACCCAGTACTCATCAGATTATTTGGCAATCTGACTTATGATCGGTAAATTCGTGGGACCAATCCTTTCCCAATTCCAAACATAACCTGTACAAGTCAAAGTACAGGAATTCTGCACTTACTAAGGTCAGATTACTCTCTCTTTCAACAATACCCAACACAGAGAAGGTATTGGGTATTCTAGCAAGTTCTACCAAGACCCTGAGAGCTGTTCCCAAAAAAACCCCAAGCCCAATGGAAATCTAATTTCTGCTAGAATACAGATTCAAGCAACAGAAGTCAGTGTTTGGACTTTACAGCCACTTCCAGTGACTTGAATGCTGAATGGTATAGAAAGATTTGACAAATATTATTGAGTTTTCAGGTATCCCAGTCCTGTCACTGCTCTGGTCTTCCCAAGAAGCGGGTTAACWGAGAAGCACAGCGCACATTTCTTGCAAGGTTCTCTAGTTGCCTCTGGATAGCTGTTCAAAAGCCATTGCATATCTGCCCTATTTCTGGTGCTGTATGGGAAACTTGTAGTAGAGGTAGCAGAGTAACCAGATTAGTTGTTTGGAGTTCTGGACTGAGCAGATCTGTCAGAGTACTGGGTTTGTTGCTCTGGCTCTGATTTTTTTGCTTTTGTGTGTGTGTGTGTGTGTGTAACGTAACAGTCTCCTTTCCATCCAGAAACAGGCTGTTTTGTGTGTGGAGGGTTGAGCAAGACAGAGGGAACCTGAAGTCAAATTTTATACTACTGCTTAGGACTCTAGCTTGAGTAGTGGCTTTGGGCAAGTAACTTGTGGCAAACTCCTCTAGAGAGGGTCTGGAGCTTTACAGAATACAGTAGAAAAATAAAAGGGGAAAACACTGCATCTCAGTTTTCCTATCTGTAACATGGGACTAATACTTACCAACCGATCCACCTCACAAGGGAGATGCAATAATTAATTAGCTAATGTTYCTACAGCACTTTAACTCTGTAAAGTGTAAAATAAATGTTAAGCATTATTGGCACTTAGATTCTACAGTGATTGGTGCCCTACAATTCCCTAAGCCAGGCAGCTAGTTATTGCTGCTCAGAGCAACAGTAGCTTACAATATATCCTGCATTATCAGCTAGTTTCTAGATGGTTACGTGCCAGTGTGCCTGTACATACACCCTCCCACGCATGCCAGATGCCACACAGGGGAATTCTGACATGGAGGTCCAAGATGTGAAAAAGGGGACTCCGCAGCCACTCTGTAACTGGGCAGTCCCTTTTTGCTGTGGTTTTATTTCCTCCTCTCTGAAGCAGGTTATTAGGTAATAACCAGTACCCAAAATCCACTGCTCTGCTGTATAAATACTATTTCATCTAATTTTGTCAGTCGACTCATTATTATCACTGAAAGTATCCAGAATTCCAATAAACTCAATGTCAAAGGAACTAATTGGTAAACTCTGTAGAGCAATTTGAGAGAAAAAAAGAGCTTTGTCCTTTTTCATTTTGTTGCTCTATACTTCTTAGCTAAATTTTTATTTCAGTGAACAAGAAGATGGCAGCTCCTAAAATTATGTCTGAGAGATGGATATGTAGGTAATATTGTTTAATATTAACTGCTGCTACATGGGTTCATGAATTCCCATCAGTACTGGTTTTTATGGAGTTCCCTGTGCTAAAGTCTCTTTCAACAAAGATAGTGGAAAAAGCCTGGTTTGCAGCTCAGTRGTTCAAGAAAGAATTGCAGCTTTGCCCTCTCAGTCATAGCCTGAGAGATCGGTATTGAAGTCTCTGCATTTACACTATATACAATTACAGGATTTTTTTTCAGGTTAGATTCAGCCTGGTCCTCTGGGTTAAACTTCCTTATCATGCCTGTATTTCAAAGCCATCCAAAGCAGCAGTCAGTTATTTGTAGCCTTGTGACTCTATCTGGGTTTTGAGTGCATCTAATACAAACCAGGAGGAGAGTTGCTTATTTAGTTTGCTCTCAAAGAAATACAAAGCCATGCTGTGAATCAAACCAATAGATGGTAAAAGGAGACAACTGGAAATTCTGTAAAAATCTGATTACTTTCGACCAAAACCCAGTGAGATGCAACCTCAGCCCATATGGTACTCTTTTTGCTGACTTTGTAGGAAGCCATGTGGACAATAAGCAACCAAGCAACACCAGACCACCACGTTAGGGTTTAAGAGGATGTCCCAGCACACACACCATTTGATTCACTTTCTTATACTGTTTCCCTAAGCATCCCCTATTGGGCTTTGTCAGCCATAGGCTGCTGGGCTAGAGAGACCTTCAGTCTGAGCCAGCCAGGATGTTCTTACACAGTATTCTGCTAGATTCAGCAATATAAAGAGGATTCGAATATTGATACATGTTTACACGTTGGAGATAATGCCAGCACTCTACCACTCTATCATGGGATATTGTACACAACTCTATTTAACTAATCGCATCCGTGGGAATTGTGATTGGCATCAACAGGAACTGGAGAAACCTGGGTGGAAAATCAGAGCCCTAAATTTGACATTGGGTCCTAGGAGCTATATTTCATATTGAGACTCTAGCATAAGAAATACTTAAAAGTTCATAAAATTTGTTCATGATGAAGGTGAAAAGCACCTCAATTATGTATTATTAATGTATACTCCCTCAGCTTGTTAATTTAATTAGTGAACTGGTTAAAATTGTCTCTTTTTGTGATCTTCCTATGAAAGCAAGTAAAACTACTTTGTGTAAGACTAACTGGTTATCACCAACACTGTACCACTTCACTTCTAAATTTTCTGAGAGTGAATGACTTAATTTACCTTTGTTTGTTTCATACTCAACCACTGAATAACATCTAGTGCAAAAACCCCCAAAAATATAAAATGTTTTTATGCTGCAGTAAAAATCAATTACTCAGTGATTTTTTTTGCTTTGTTTCAGATGAACAGATCCCTTCAAAAACTTGCTGAGCTTTAAGGCATGTCATAAGCAATTTCTGTTCTTGTTTTGCCACTGCCCATGGAGAGGATGTTTAAAAGTCGATACTATCTCTTTGCAAAACCCTTCCCCACATCAAAATCTATGATACAGATCTTTGCAAGTTTCTCTCAGAAATTGTCAGCAGCCTGAGTACATCTCTATTGCAGTTTTCTTGAACTTCGGGGTTAATATTAATTTATGAACTTCAACATCAGGAAATCCCAGACAAGACATACATACATTTTTGTATTGTTCTTTTTTATACATCCATGAATTAATATTTGACATATTTCTTGGCTGGTAAACAATCTCACTTTCTCACCCAGTCCAGGACTTTTTAAAACAACTCTAGGTTGTTTTTTTTCTTTTTCCATATTTAACAGAAGCCTTTGTTTTCTCTCTTCAGAAACCAAAGAAGTGTGATAAGGAAGAAACTGAATATGTCTTTTTAGATGCTTTAAATGTTGGTGTTGTTTAGATGGTTTAAATGGAAGGTGCACAGAGCTTCTTTACAGAAAACAAGAACTTTGTCAGGTCGTGTCCCATATTCAAAAAATTTACAGGGAGATAACTGATGCCAGAAAAGTGCATAAATATTAACAGGAACATATTCTCTTCCTCCCATCCATTTATAGCCCCTTTTACAATTTAATTATCAATGCAAAATATTTAAAGTCATTAGAGATTTTTATTACTAATTTATGTCTGTAAATCAAAACTGGGCAATTTTAGAGTCTATTATCTCCAAATGAAAGTGAGTACTCCTCATAGTGAGTGACTTGGTGACTTCTTCCAGTGCAGAGCTGCCCTGCTCTAACTGTAAACAATAAAAACACACACACAAAAACTAAGCCGTGAATGCATAATTTATTCTTATTTTTTAAGTTTCAATAAAGTTGCTGGATTGCATAACTAAGGAAGAAACAAGAAGATATGTTAATGTGACTTTGGGGAAATTAAAGCTGGATCTAAAGCAAGCTTGGAAGGGCACTCTAGTCCTGAGACTTACTAGCMCTCATTCTGTAGAAATATGAACAGTTTATTTTCATTTCCATCTGATGACCATTGGCATTAAAAAGACAAAATTCATGAGAGCTGCTGAAAGCATCCCGGTGAGTGCCCAGTACCGTGCTGAGGCTATGTATCTGTCTCTGACACCTTCATGTCCCCATAGCGCATGCACACGGTCTGGTGGCCTGGTTGGGGGCTTGATACCATGTGGCACGTAGTCCTCACACTCCTTCATCACCTGCTCCCAGCATTGTAACAGGAGCACAAGTGGATATTGAGAACAACACGAGAGATCACAGCAATTCAGCCTTCCTGTCAAAAGCTTGAGGGAAAAATTTCCTGACCCAGTCAGAGGAAGAAAGCCACTTGCTGAAGTCTTACCTTAAACACGCATTTCCAGTCCTTGGAAGAACTCCTTGGAAGTTCCAGTCCTGAAAAGCTCAGCATTTCATGGGCTTGAGCAGCCCCTGGACCAGCATAACGCTCTGCCAGGTTCTGCAGGCCACTGACAGGAATCTCGGAGCAGTCTCCTGATCTTTGCATGGTAGCATCCTGGCAGCTACTTTGGCAACCGTCCTTCAGGAGCCAGTGCTGGCAAGCCATGGCAGCCATAAGGGCTAAACGCTGAAATACTGACCAATTTTCCACACACTTAATACAGACAAGCCCTCTCTGAATTAAATGAAAATTACAGTTGAGAAAGAACTAGGTAAGGAACTCTTCACTAAGTCAAACACTGAAAACAAATTTGGAGAGAAGATTATATCACACTAATATCAGGTACTGAAGGTGTAGATTAGCTTAGAAACAAAGGCTTCTCAAAGCAGTTATTTGGTATTTATAGTATGTTTCTCATTCTAGAGAATGAAAGCATTATAACTTAATAAAAGCCCTGTAAACAAAGATCTGGTTTTCACAAAACTAAAGGAAGCCATCAGATGTACCTACCAATTAATAATTACAGCAACAGAGAATGATTTAGGACTGGAGGGGTTTTTTCCTTCTTTTTTGGCACTGCCGGGTGAATTTAGGGTCGCCAAAGTGTAACTTCCCAAACTGGAATTCATCCAGGACACATCTCTCACCCTTTGTTAGTGCTGCACCAAGCAAGGGGGAATAAAAACAACCAGGCTGCTTCAATACTTTGCAATAAAATGTATTCTAATACTTACAATAAATCATTTTGTATCAATAGAAACATAGTTATGTTTGCACCACATTGCTTCCTATTTTTCATCTAAAATCCAAGTACCCTAAGTTTAACACATCTCCTTTGTCTCATGCAGAGTTTGGCCAAGATTAGAATTCTAGTGAAATCCAGAAAAAATGTTCATGACTTAGTGATCTTTGGATAACAGACTAATTCCATCTGATACCAATATTTCATAGATATAGAAAACATAGATCATTTATTTTGGTGACTTTTGCAGAGATTCCATTCTAAGGACCTAGCAGATAATAAACAATAATTTCTTTATGTTGGTTACAAAAGAAGTTTCACGGTTGAACATACATCAAAGTCAGTTGCTGAGGGCATTATATATAATATGCTAAATCTGTAACAGATGGGCTATACAAGAGGCTGAAAAAGTGCTTGATTAGAGCTGTGCCTCTATTGCTCTACAAAACTTCCAGATGCCATCATGTTGTTAATAATCTGGGGATCTCTCTTCACCATATTGGACCTGCTTGTCAGCTCTGCCCAATTAGCAAAGATAGCTCCAAGGTACGAGCACAATTCCTAGGGCGGTGATTTTCAACATTTTTCAATTTGTGGACCCTTAAGGATTTATCACTGGAGATGTGGATCTCTGTGCAGCAAATGAAAACCTATTGGCAGTGGGCATGCTGGTGTTGCTTACCCTTCCTAGTCCCCATGGTAGGAGTGCTGGGACCCACAGAAGTCTGCAAACACACCAGACTGAAAAAGACTGTCTTAGGATAACATGTTTCTCATAAAGAGGCTTATGTTTTTCTTAGGTCTTCATAGCTGAGACTTGAGGTTTTCTGCCACTTGAGAAAAGTCATTAGTCCTAAAAAATCAAAGCGTGTAAAGAAAGCAAAGCAAGCCCTCTCAAAAACGTTTGGGGAGAACGTGCTCAAGTAATAATTTGTGGGGGTTTATTTTTTGCTTGACCACAGGAAACTTATAGCTTCATTTAATATTTTGAAAACATTTTCAGAATGTTCACATATTGAAAGCAGAATAAATACCAGTACCTCAGCAGAACTGCCATTTAAATCAAATTAACTTTACTAATTAGGGGAAAAAAAAGAAGGCATCTCAGCATCAGGCATAATTTGTGCTTACAGAACTTCACACTTCAGGTGATATAGTCTGCCTGAGAGATAGCTAAGAAAGCAATGTACCCATCAAAATGGGAAATCAACCATGGCTACTAAATTTTTCAATTCACAAAGATTTAAAAAAAATACCCAATTTGCCCAGAGGACTTTTAAGTCTTCAGATGAAAATGAAGTCATTATATTCAAATGAGTGAGTATATAGAGTTAGCCAGTGATACCGAAATGATTTCTTGTTGGGTAGCTGAAAATAATGGATGGAAATATGCTTGTCATAACACAGTACCCAAGCAGTCGCGTTTAATTCACGTTTGCCAAAACTCTCAGGCTGCTTCTCTTTTTGACAGCTGAGACTGTGCAATGGTTTATCTACTGACAGGAGAAAACTTTCTAGCATCAGACGATGAGGGAAGAGCCATGGCGCTCGCATGCAACCTCTGTCACCTTGCCATGTCACAGGTACACCCACATCTGCCAGGAGCTCTTCAGCCCTCTTTTGCCTCAGGGACATCACGTGCAACCTGCAGCTGGTTGGCAACACAAGGTGACCTCCAGGGTGTGGCGTTGGGTCGTGGAGGCAGGGAGAGGCAGGGAGAGGCAGGGAGATGCAGGGAGAGGCAGTTCCTTCTGCACATTTTCTGGAGGCACAGGAGCAGTTAGAGGAAAGCACACATCTGTGTGAGCCTTGGTTTCAGTGCTTGGGACTTTATGAGTTTTATGGCTGCATGATAGTATAATGATGCTGTAAATCATGCATAAAGGTCCTCTGGAGAATTTACCTTATGTAAGGGATTTCTCAGGCTGGGTAAAGACACTTCCATCAGGCTTTGGCATACGCAACAGGAGAAAACAGACGGAACAGCGTGACGGGTAAGCCTTGGCCGATGGCTGTTGTTGTTCAAATGAGTCCTCAGGAATGAAAGCTGAGTTAGAGTAGTGCAGAGCCAGTCTCAAGATGAACTTTTGCCAAGGATCTCCAGTAGCCTAAGAATATGGTGCAGAGGCAGCTTAGAGTGATTATTAACTTCTCTCCTCATTCTGCCCTTGGTTGTTGTGCTGAGTCCAGGAAAAGGGGAAAGCAGAATGAGGGAATCTCTGCTTCCATACATGTGAGCTGATAATGATTTGTCCACGAGGTTAAACAGAGCAGGAAATGGTGATCAATATTGGATGGTTGCACCCTAAAAGTGCAAAGGCCATTTGTGCATTCTGGCCTGCCATGAAGGGGACTAGAGCACCATCAATAATTGATTCATAAACGATGCCTACTTATTCCCAAATGCTACAGTAAGTAAATACAAACCGAAGCTGAATTCTAGATAGCAAAAAAATTCTTTCTTTAGCTTGCAGTTGATTGTTCTAAAATGCAGCTGATTTTTACTTTTAATTCTGAGGTTCTGCCCCTACATTACCTGGACATATTAGCTGTTCTCAAGAAACCTATGCCCCTGGTTAGGATGCTTACCCGACTTCAGGCTGCACTGTCTCTGCAGATTATCCATGCCATCTGACCATGGCAGGCAGAAAAGACCAGAGCATCCCAGAGCAGCACTTTCAGCAAACACAACCCTACTACTGACACCCCATTACAGGCTGGATTTCTACTCCTTGTGCCAGTTATCAAACATTTCATAAGCACACATTCAGTAAGTTTTAGGTTTTGATTTCTGGTATTAATACATCATGGTAACTAAATTTAACCTTTCTCTTTTTTTAACAGAAGTGGCTCTTGAGCTTGGCATGGATTTTCGGCTAATGATGCCTTCTTAAGGGAGAGAAAGAGTAGAGGTTTGGTTACTTACTGAGCCATCCATCATTTTGATAGTGAGACCTGGCCTAAGTCTTCTTTCTTCAAGACATTAATTTTCCACCTCCCCTTCTTTGCTCAGAGCAGGCCCAATCCTGCTCTTGTGGAAATCAATGGCAAAAATCCCACTAATTTCAGTGGATTAGTTCCAGTATCTCAATTTACATGTGATTAACAGTAATTTTGTCTACTTAGTGCCTAAAAAATTCATAATCAAATTGACAATAAGCTGTGCACTGATTTTCTAGGGATCCCAGCTTATTTCATAGGCTTCTAATTTCAGTGTTTAATCACTTTTCGTTCTAGCCCAATATGCATCAACTGACCACAGAATATGTTCCTAAAAGCTCCCCACAAAGTTGCTGGATTTGTAGCTGATGGAATACTAATTTGCAGGATTTCTTTAATACTGAAGTGCTAGAATAGCTCTGCTCGACAGACATTCATCCTCCCAACACTTACTAGACTGAAAGCCTTTTTATATTTTGTCTGCATTAGATGAAGTGAATGGACAGCATGATTCAAAGTTATGTGATGAATCCTAGGAACATGGGACAAATGTGAAGCCTGGATTTAAAGAATATGGAGTCGTCCTTGCAAATAAGACACTTGTTTAAATTGAGAGGAGATTTCTAGGAGTTTGCCTAAATCCATCTGCCTGGAATGGCCATGTTGCCATTTTGGGCCATCCTAGTTGAAACAGTCATCAGACAACAGGAATGGTCCCTCCGAGAGGGTCCCATCTGCAGTCAAAGTAGACCCTGAAAACTATAAACAAGAAGCCACATAGACTTGTCTTCATCTTGCAAGGTGCCCAGCACACCTGAGTGATACTATTGTGAGCCATTTTCTCACTATCTTCCTGGTAGTGGAGGATTAACAGCACTTCAAAGGATAAAATCACCAGGGGGTAATTTAAAAAAGATGTGACTGAGTCTGGTGCTCATTAAAATGAGGGACTAATTGCAGTGGTTCAACTCCAGTCAGGTAGTGCCTGAGCAGGTGTTGTGTGTTCTTCCCCAGGTAGCTCAGGCAATGCACCTGCACAAAAACTGCCATCCTGGTCTTGCTCACCCTGGATTTATTCTGTGAGAAAGATCACTATTAAGTGTTCGGCATCCTTTAGGGTAGGCTCTTCCGAGAGCCTTTTCAGAAACAGATGACATCTATTGTCTTACGACAGACTTTTATTGCCCCAAATATGATTTGGACATAGGTTTGCGTAAGTGAAAGGCTATTGCATAAGGATGAGCAGAGACCTTAACTCTCACCTCAAGTTTGGCATTTTGGCCTTTCCAGGCCTAACCACTCCCTCCTTCCCCAGCACTGTTCTCTGCTGGTGGCCTTCAGAGCTACCATTTGCAAGATGCACTGTGGAAACAGCAAGAAACTTTCCAAATCCAAGTTGCTGTCTTTTTTTTTTTTTTTTGCATATGCTTGCCTGACTAAATACATTATTTGATACTTATTCTTTAATTTATGGTAGTGAAAAAGCTATACCAAGCCCTGCATATCCGAGCTCATTGCTGTGACTCTTTCTGATCGCTTTATCAAATTGAACCCTTTCTTTGAGCTGTTAGCTAAATGTCGCGTGAAGTTCTGAGAACAAATTGTGCTGCTTTGGGACATTAACTTCACATTAATTTGGCTAATCACTTCTACTTGATAGAAKTTTGTTTGAAAAACAGGATACTTTGGCTGCAGTGAAACCTGCATGAAGAGTCATGTAGTAAAAGCCATCATCTCTGGTAGTGGGCAGTGAAATCTCAGGATGAACAAATTCAGAGTCAAAGATAAAAACACATAGGAAGCATGGTTTTGTGGGTGGCTCTGTGTAAGAGAATGAAGATCTGGATCACAAAGAATTAGAAAAAATTATCCAACAGAAAGGAATTAAATCTTCAGCTAGGCTCAGCCCTTGTTTGCATGTTTTATTCTGCCCACGGACAAACATGTGCAGCATTGCCAAATTTTATAATCAATTCCACAGCAGTTGTTGTCTGTTTTCTTGCACCCCAGTCCCTGAAGTCAATAGATTTGTGTGAGAGTGCTCTCTTCCTCTCTGCCTTCCTCCTGTCCAGCAATCTGTAATGCTATCAGGAAAAGCCATAGAGACCCTGGCCTCTGGTGGTTCCAGAACCATGAAGCACAAAGAACATGCGCGTTTTAATAGGCTGTGATTTTAGTGCTAATCCCACGATTAATGTGTTCGACATGTAATTTCTGAGTATTGAGTGTGACTCCCCTCTCCTGGTGAAAGGGATGGTGGGCAGGGGCACCAGGAGCTGGGAAAGTGATATCCAACAGCTGCAGCACTGAGCACATGGAGAGCACTTCCAGTCAACTCCCACCCATTACACAGAAGAGGAAGTGTGCGTGGAAGGGCTGGTTGCTCTGTATTTGTGTATGCAACCAGGCATCTACCATGCTTCACCTTCCACACTTACCCAGACAACCATAATTATAGGAGAGATCATCCAAAGGGAGACAACTATAAGCATGAAGAAGAAATGTGCTGTTGCACCCAGAGCTTTCAGCCTGCAAATGAAAGGAACAGTTCCCCAAAAGGCCTGAGAACAGCAGGTGACACCGCCTTGCTCTACTCCCTGGTCAACACAAGGAAAAAGAAACATCAGCAATGTTTCTGCTGAGGTAGAGTCGTCTCCCCTGAACTCCAGTTCCCATGCTTAGCTCTCATGCTTGGTAAAATGTATTTCTTAATAGAAAAGATGCTACATGGTATGGCAAATGTGCCTCAGGGAGGAAAGGTGAGAGGCTCTGGCCAAACCCAATAGGTGAATCATCTCAGGAACTTCACTAACTAGAACCAATCAGGACAGTCTAAAATCTCAAGGGAAAACAAGAAAATCAAGGGGCTGTAAGTGACTACATCCTAGAAGGCAGCCAAAGCACTCCAGTGGCCCAGCTGGAGGCAAGTAAATCCTTTTCCTGCCCTCCCTCAGAAGTGAAGGGCAGACAGGGTTTCCAGCTCACTGCTCTGTGGTGGCAGGTCGAAGGTGAGCCAGGGAGGAGCTGTGTCCCTCCTGCAGCAAATGCAGATGAAATTTTGGAGACTGGATCCCAAGGCAAATCATCCAAGGTCAAAACAGTTTTAGAAGTGTGAGGCATGGGAGAAATTCAGCTTCAACATGTTTTGATCTTACTCAGGACACTTTCAAGGTCTGTAATACAGAATTTCAACTACCACTCCAGGGGTTTGGCACTTCGCCTTCAGCAAGTATCTACTTGCTGAACGGACTAGACATTGCTGTCATGTTTAGGAAACGTCTGTGGGTCTCCATTCATTTTCAACTGGTTTCTCTTGCAGATGACAGAGGGTTGCCAGTTACGACTCGTCCTCAGAAGTCTGCTTTGCCCTCATGCAACATGCTTTCCTTCAAAGAGCCTCTACTTGCAATAGAACCTGATTTAGCAGTCCTTCCCGCAGAGAGACACGCACGCTTCTCCTGGTACCAAGCTTGGAGCCAACCAGCCCAGGCTACCGCTGGAAGCAGGAGCCTGCATTCAGAGCACAGCCAATGATAGCCAGCATCTACAGAGTATCATCCAGCATCTTTTAGAAGTGCCAGGGCAAGGCTCAGGGTTGTGATTAGCATATGCTAATGACTGATTATAATATGTAAATGACACACTGGGTCAGAACTGCACGCCTATTCAAACTAATGAACTGTGCACTTTTTTTATAAGTGGCACTAGTAATTGGGTGCATCATTTTTCTGTTGCTGCTAGGCAGAGAATAAGGAAGCCATCTGTAACGACAGGCCAATGTTTGCAGCAATCCCGTTGAGAAGTAAAGGCAAGGACTGCTAATTTCCAAGTGTCCAGCAGGGAACCAGTACACATGCCTCCAGTCACCATTGTCACAATCCTTAGTATCTGAGCATGTAATTATATRGTCATATTTTTAGAAGAGATCAGCATTAAAGATAACTGTTGAAAACTCCTGGCCAGAGCAGCATGCAAAGATCTATTTGAGCACCTACTGCCTAAAGTGCAGAACACCTGGGTTTTGAAAACGCAGCTGCATATGACCTTGCTGTAATGAAGAAAATATTAATATCTCATTTTTGGGGTCGGATCTTTCCTCTCAAAAGTAAATTCTGCAGGAAAGTTACACCACTCTGAAGTAGGCAAGAACCCAGTTTAATAAAAGAATGGATAGACTATGAAACTTGCCCAAACTGATTTATTTCAACCCTATTTATTTATTCTCTCAATTAATTAAAATTCTTACTCAGAACTTTTATCAAGAATAAATTAGTAAACAAAGAGTGATTCAAATATGAGGTTTTTTTTAAAAATCAGATACATTTTACAAAGGGATATGATTATTCTTTTATCCTAATTTTAGATATGAAAACAAAGAACTGAAACAATTTGTGTTAAATGTCACACTGTAGACAGCCACCAGAGCTTGCAATAGAATGGAAATTGCCTGGGTCTGTATCTCTCCTGCAGATATTGCCCACAATAGCAGTAGAAGAACAGTGGAGTGACGTGATCAGACTCCAAAGCTGACTGTGTACAAGGCAGATTTTTATATGCCTCAGGTTCAGAGCAGTATCAATGAAGGGTATCCCAGAATGAAGCCCAAACTGGTAACTCCCCACAACTTTACACTGTGCCCCTGGATTTGCTTATTCAGGTTTTTGATAGCTCATAAATTTCTGCAGCAGGTTCTGGGTTTGGTGTAGACAAATCTCATTCTTATTAAGGCATCCCATTGATGTCACTTTTGCAATCAGCTCTTCCATGCAGTGATTTTCAGATTCTCCTAGTTTGCTCTCTCTCTTGTTCAAACTACATATTCACATAAAATCATTTGTGTCCAGTGTTGGCTCTTTTTCATTTTTTCCATACTGGGGTAGCATTTTGGGGACACAAGTATGCTATAATGCCTTTTATATTATAACCAATTTAGAAAGCTCATTAAAAACCATCTATTAATCCTAATTCATGTGTTCACATAGCATTCCAACAGTGAAGGTATTTCCCTTCTGGCAATTTTATTAAGTGAGAGGAAGATATCAGCTCTGAGTTTCACTGCTCCTAAGTCATCCTAGAACACAGGATGTGCACATCATCTTCAATAGCCTTATGCTTATTTGACTCAGATTGGTTGCTCAGAGTCCCCTTGCGGGTGGAAAGGTCAATAATGAGTCATGAGGAAAAAAAAACCCATATTTTGACAAAACTGACCTAGTGTTTAAAGCCTGGGATAGCATCCCCAGAAAAACTCCATCAGAGGATATCCAGCAGGCTTTTGGGTTACCAGCGGTGAAAGGAAAGGGCAGCAAATTAACTGTTGTGATTTACTAAGTGAAAAGGCAGTCCTGTACCAGTGGGAAAACCCAG
Source organism: Amblyornis subalaris (assembly GCA_018881555.1). Lineage (NCBI taxonomy): Eukaryota > Metazoa > Chordata > Aves > Passeriformes > Ptilonorhynchidae > Amblyornis > Amblyornis subalaris. The sequence continues at coordinate 11,235,959 of JACAXG010000001.1, read as the reverse complement.
CAAATCTGATAGCAATCTGCAGATGGCAGTGTTAAACCCTTTGCATATGGCTCTCACTTTTGATGTCAATAGAAATATCAAAGAGATCAGGATTGGGCCAGAGACTCTCTGTTCAATGTCTCCGGACACACGGTCTCRGTACTAGCATTAGAAAAATATCACATATCTCCAAAATCTAAATACATAATTTGTGAATGATATTATGTGTTTGCAGCTGGCAGCAAAGGGTGATATATTGTTGATGTCTTTCTGCAAATGCTAGATGAATAGCTATCAAAACTCTATCGTCTATATTGGCATTCATATAGCATAGTCTAAAAACACCTCAATCTCTCTCACTAAACTAGAGGTTTTACTATTTTTCACATAATTTGAATTTTTATTACATCTAAATAATAAAATGCATTATTAGGATCAATCTAAATCCATGGTATTTGCAGTTTAAGGATTTTCTCCACAGATTTGGCTCTGCTCTCCAGAATCTAAGCCTTCCCTTTACAGAACTGCCCTTCTGGTTGCAAAGGTATCTTGGCAAGATTTAAATGCTGTACCTCTCCAATATATGGCTTAGTGCTGAGCAGAGAAGGATTGAATTCAAACTTTCAAGCCACATTCCATTTAGAAAATGAGGTCTAATAAAAAAAAGCTTATTTGGCTGCAGAGAGAGTAGTCATGCTAGCAATTATGTTTCAAACTCTTTATAACATTTGTAGGACTTATTTAAAAGAAAATGAATAGAAAATGAATGTGATAGATGTATTATTTTCCAGTTGCAATGAATTTGAATAATATGTAATAATGTATATAAAAATAATTGCTGCTCTTAATCATAGGTTTTGCTTCAGTGCTATCTTGCTTAAATGACCCTAAGTCATAGAGTACTTTTTAGTGTCTCTTCCCATTTCTTAAAAATTGAATTGCTCTTGCTAAATGAGTGGTGGCTGTCTCTATTCCCTCCCCACAGACCACAGAGGATGAGAAAGGAAATATTATCTTGCTTCTATTTCAGAACATTTAGCTAGCTTTAGAGATCTTCTTGACTATCTACCTAGGAAACGCCCTTGTCAGAGAGGCTGTGCTGCACCTGGCCAGGTGTAAGATCCATGTAACTTGGAAATGGTGTCCCAATCATGCAATTCATCAAGAGTGGTTTGGGAGACACAAGGAACCACCTCCCCAGGGTCAAAACTACCCTGCCACCTCACCAGCGGGGATCAGAGGTTCACAGTCAATTATCCAGCACCACCACAGGGTCATCAGCCCCTGGCCACACACTCACTGGTCTGTCATTGTTAAAAGGGAGTACCTTTGCTGCAAACAAAATCCTTTTGATTCTTGGAGAAACAAATTTGCTGCCACAGTGTGCCTACCTGAGTGACAATAGAATTTGTGTGACCCATCTGTGGGCTCTGCCTGTGGCTCTCAATCTGCCTGGGGGTCCCCGCAGTCGGCGTGAAGTCAGTGAGTGGCAGTGAGGGGAAAATCATTGCAGATCCCAGGTCTTTGCATCCAGCCCCAAAACTCATCTGAGTCCTGCAGTATCCAGTGCAAGCAGTAACAGCTGGAGAAGACAACATTACCATCTATTTTGGTAAGATACAGAAGCTGATGTTTTGCAGGGTATCTTAAGCACAGAAGAGAGCTACAGGAAAGGCACAGACCCCACTCTCTGAGCAGGCATCAAATGTATGGAGGCATCCCCATTAACCTCATGGATGCAGCTCAGCCAAGTGATATGGAGCCAGATGCCATGCCAGGCAGGGGTCACACAGCAAGAGAAAGAGGACCAAAGCTCCCATGGACTTCTTGGTCACTCATACATGAGAAGAACCCTGTGGGCCAAAGGCATGATTTTTCCAAAGACAATACAGTCCTAAAGTATAATAGGACCATTCAAAGATTCTTAAACCCATAAGACTGGATACTGATAGCAATTCAGCCATCCCAGTAGAGAGCCTTCTGCAGACAAACTTAACCTAAGTGTCATAATCCGGAAGCTCTTTGTATCCAGCATGGTCCCTACTGGGAAAAGTAAAGCATGACCTCTTCTCCACCACCCATCAGTGTTCACCAACATTTCAAAGTCCCAAGTCCACTGAGAACTTCAAGCAGATGTCTGCTTACATCCAGGGGCTTCCAAGGTGCCTTACAGTCTTTTAAAATGCTTTGTTGCTTTATCCTACAACTTTTACTATGGCAGGTGTGAAGTGTAGACCTGAATTTGGGCTTTCCATTTGGGAAGAGAGAGAAGCCAGAGGCTTAATCTCCATGCTCCAGAGCTGTGGAGCTTGCCTTGCAAAAAGCTACACCTGGGACCTTTAGGAAGGCAGTCCCAAAAGATCCACATAAAGCCTGGAGGCCTGGCAGAACTCAATCATCCATAGTGTTGGCTTCATACCAGACTACTACTCTTGGCAGTAAAGTGTGCTGTGTACTTAAAAGGTGGGTTTTATTTGTTGAAAGGATTAAACATTTGTAAAATATTTGACAAATCAAACCTTGATTCAAATAATCAGGATAAGATGGCAAAAGCACTGCATATATTCAATGCATGGATGTCAAAAGGTATTTTAGCTCCAAAAAGACTGCAAATCCACACCTTACTTTACTGGTTTTCTTTGCAGAGTTTTCCAAGGACTCCTAAGCACCACTACAAAATTATACAAAATTACACCCACAGAGCTCACAAGTTAGAGCATAGGCAATGATAAACAACCAAACAAACATGCAAAGAGTAGAAAGACAACTAGTCAAAGACAGCAGAGTTCCAGAAAACATTAATTACAGAGGTATCAATGTTCACAGCAGGCTGCCATTTCTGCTGACCCTGTTTGTCATGATTCATGCCAGAGAAGTGGGGTCAATTTTGCCCCATATTTATCACTGATTTAGCATGAAGTACATATTAAAAGTATTTTGTAGCACAGGCTCCAGTTTCACTTAAGTGAGAAATGCCAAGCAGCCTTGATACCTATTAAGTACAAAAAAAGATAGAGAGGTTTTCACTGGATATAGAGTGCAAATTATCTGTTCTGAGTCTCAAGGAAGCTAAGATACTATCAGCTGAGTTTTCTGAAGTTATGTTGCACGGGCCAAAATCTGAAAATTCATGAGAATACTGATATTCCAAAGTATTTAGGTGGCTGGATAAATCGATAAGTCATCTACATTTTTAACATTTACTGTGGAATGTTGGAGCACACACATTCTGCAGTAAAAAGAAACTGGGGGGAATGGCACAGAACTCCTGTTTTCTGGAAAAAGCCATGGCAGCATCCAGTTGCCTTTTTTCCTGGTACAGGTTTTGCACTATGTACTAATTCCAAGCAAATAGGGTTTGGACAGGTTTGATACTGTTTATTTCTTCCTTGTTTTATTCTATGACTCTGGGAAATAGCCAAGCGATAAATACATTCACTAGCCATGGTTCTTGCCATCCGTACAAAGTTTATTTCATTTTTCCCTCTTTACTGATTAAATCCCACCAGCTTATCTGCGTCAGTCAAGGCTTATGTGAAGTAGTGATCCAGTCAGCCTCAGGCTATGTAAAGCAGCCTTTTGGTCTGACTTCGGTGGTATTGTGTTACCTGGGATATTCTCCAACCAAGAGAGAATTGCAGAGCTATTGAGAAGTGGCACATTGGCTTGTCCCACCACGGCAGCCTGCTTCCTGAGAAGCTAGCAGTCCTAGTCAGGCTGAAAGTGAAATTTTAATATGGCCTTGGCAGCACTCCATTGGCATGTCCCCAAATTTACACTAGTGTAACCAAGATCAGCGCCTGTGCCAGCATCTGTATTATATTAAAGATAAATTGGACAAGATGTGTTCATATCTGAACTAAACTCAGCAAATAAAAAATGAACTTAACAAAATAAAATCAGATGGTCTGACTCATCCTCTTTTGAGACATCCTGATAAAATATGGCTGTTCCAGAAGCGCTGATGTGATCTTAATAAAAGATGACACTGTGAAAAAGGCAGGGGGTGGGGGGAGCGCGGCAGGCGGGAAACTTGACAAAAAGAAGTTTTCACTGTGCCCGGATCCCATCTCATATAAATGGAAATAGATGAGAAACYTCAGCTTCCTTCATTGACATATGCAACATAAAATCACTGCATAGGCAGAACACCACGAGCATGCCCAGTAGGGAGGTACCAGACTATAATTTCTTGTTCAAAATACCAAAATGCACTAGTTTAACTGAAAGAATGAGGACATGATATGAAACAGGCATGAGCTAAAGTACAAAACAGGAGGGATGACTGGAGCCTACCTCCTCCTACTTCCGAAAAAGCTGCCTAATCATTAGCCTGGGGAGTCATGCTTTCACGCGCCTTTTCTCCTTCTCTCAGTGAATTCAAACCATTTTTCTGCACAGTGGTGCAGCTTCATGAGGAGTGGTAAAGCATTCCCAGAAAAACCTATAGTCTAATGACTAGAAGTGTGTTTGAATTCTTTCCAAAGAGGATAGAAACTGAGTGCGAGTTTCCTACTTTCTAACCCCTAGGCTGATGCAAGATAGAAATGGTGATGGTTGCTTTTCCACAAGCTTTTTAAAAGACAGTGAGGCCTTCAGAGAGTTTTACAAGGAACTTGGTCTGGCCAGCCTACACTAGGCATGGTCTGTGAGCATCTCCAAAGCCCATAAAAGGGCTACCATATGCCATTGTTTGTTCTTTACTGTGAAGGAAGGGGTAGGGCAGACGATTTGTTTTCATACCTTGATGGGCTGAAGGGATGGTAGTAAAGACGGAGAGAATATCAGCATAACAGTAAAGGTGGAATTCATTATCTTCAGAACTACAGAGAGTACCTTCAGATGCCAGTTAAAGGGGCAGTCACAGCTCTAGAGCCATATCCCGCAGTGCCTTATTTAACTGCCTACTTGCCAAGTGTTTGCCCATATCATTTTAATAGCAACATTCCTTCATCTGTCTTATTTTATATACCTGTGTGTCATCTGTATGGGCTGCATCCTGACATCYGGGCCCATTCCTTCCCTGTAGGGCACAGCCTCTCCTGCTTCATGCCCTGGCTCCCATTGGCCAGAGTGAGACCGCACTGTACTTGGAATCATTCTACTCTATGGAAGCTTAGGAACGCAGACGACACATGGGCCACAGGTGAGATCAGATGCAGCCAGAGAAGCCAAAGGATTGATCAAATGGTTTCACATGGAACCTACTTCTCCAGAGGTACTTACAGCCTTGCCAGCAAAGTCAATGTCCTTTGGGCCTTGAACCCAGGGAGGGTACTGAATGCAGGAGTGTTCCCAGGTGAACCCTGACAGCTCATTATCAGTGAAGTCAAGGAAAGAGAGACGATAACGCAGCAAGGCATGAGAAGACCTTTGTAATGGGGTCATTAAGATCAACCTGAGAGTACATTCACAAATATCATGACAACATTGTGGATGCTAAGTGCTATCTAAAAAATGCACTCCTGTCTAAGTGCTAGTATTAGATAGGGTGCATTCTTGTCAAATACTGTTTGGTCCAGTAATTGAAAAGGATCATTAAACATTTACTGAAAGTCAAACTGGAAACACATGGATGAATGGAGCTGTACTTGAATACCCCATAGCTGTCACTGGTACCACAGATTAAGTGGCAGTATGTTACAGGTTTCCAGGAGAGGAGAGACAGTCTTCACACATGCACATACACACAGCTAAGGAAGGTGACAGTGGAGGACGACACTTTTGCATGTGTGATCATTCTCTGTGCTCTTGCCCTAGAGCACTGGATGCCAAGTTGTAGCAAAGCATCGATATTTGCACTTGCGTTCCATTCATACAGACACACCTATAGATTTATTTCACATGAATATTTGATATGACAACAGATTTGATATCAAGTAGGCAGAGTTTGAATTATTTAATTGTTTTCCTAGAGTATTTTATTTTTATTATTTAATGAATGCTGACTTTGTGATTGGAGTTGGACAAACGCAAAGCGAGCCTTAACTCCAATGTGCTCATGGACTGACCTAAGGAAGTCATAGCATCCTAGAAGGGTTTGGGTTGGAAGGAACCTTGAAGACCATCTAGTTCCAACCCCCCTGTCCTGGGCAGGGACACCTTCCACTAGACTGGGCTGCTGAAAGTTTCATCCAACCTGGCCTTGGCTGGCCTTCATAGCTTTGAGGAATTCCAGCCTCCATTAAATCCTGATGCATGATGTTGTCTCAACACAGTCTTCAAGATTCACCAGACTGGCACCAAACCCACATCTGAACACTGAGATGGCGTCCTGATAAAATGGACCATGGATCAGTCTCAAACCCAGGGTCAGGGGTTAATTTCTGCAAACTCCCTTCTCCCTTCTGCTCTTATCAACCCTTTTGCTGCAGCGGACAGAACTTTTCTCAAGACTTGATGTGGCGTATTTAAGATGTGAAAACAACAGAGAAAAAATTAAAATGTTTGTGATCCATTATGCAGAAGGCACATATTCTGCATGAAAATATTATTTACTTGAGTTTTCTATTCTAAAACTTGATTTTGTATTCAAGATTTAAGGTCTCCATGGAGGTGGAAAAACACTTTGAGACTCTGAGGCTTTGAAATGCTGAATTGCCTTGTATAAGATAAAATCGATACTTGGGAAAAAAAAGCAAAGTGGAAATTAATGTTCTTGTAATAGGTGAGTAGCTTTTACACAATTATTTCATGGTGATAGACTTGGTTTTGATGTAGCTTAATTAGCAGAATATAAATTATATATGTTTTTTTTAAAGATGTGCATATGTATATTACAAGATTTTTTTATTTCATTGTGGAGCAAACCATTTGATGTGGCTCTGCAAAAAGCTCTAATACACATCAAAAAGCAATCAACAAACTCTTTGAGTACATCAAGCAGGATAATTTAGATGGTTTTTAATCAGGATTATGAAAATATAATTAGGTGGTTTCATGTTGGTTGGTGAGTGCGTAGGGAAAAGTGATTCTCCAAACAGAAAAATATGGATAACATTACCCAGGAGCCATGAAACAACCACACACACATGCATACACAAACCAAACAGAAAAAACTTCTGGCCTGCTTCTCTAGTAGATCAGCAGGTAACATGTTTAAACAGAATGTCATTTCCTTTAGGATGTCAGGAAGATTCTTATTTAACAGACAGATTACACAGAAGGAGCTTTGGAAAAATGCCCCTTTTTAATGTGCTTGAAATCATTAGTCTGCAATTTAATAAAATAAAATCCTCTTTTCAGAATTTAGTCAATGAGCAGAAGATGCACTTTGGGTCTAATCATACCAGAGTTTTACTGAAGGAAACACATGAGTGCTTTAACTATGTCGTGCCTCAACTACCAGAGCAAATGTACCACGTCTGTATGCAGGGTATTCAGGTGAAGACTTCTCTCTTCAACCTCTGTAAAGACCTGCCATTCCTTAATCCCAAGGAATGTTGACTACAGACTCCTTTCTTAAAAGCTGTCACAGCTAAACAACCTCCTCTTTGCAGGTTCTCTTCTCACTTTCTCATTGCACAAAGCCTCCCGGTGCTTTCACTTCTTTTTGCTGTGCTGATCCTGATCTCTGTTTCCCAACAACTAACTTTTCTCTACAGTGTCTGATTAATCCTGAACACTGTGTGCCATGCGCCATGATGCTTCACTCCCTTACATGAAAGTAGCTTAAGTATTTGAAGTGTCATTCTCGAGTCCTTTACTTTCATGTACTAACATTACATTTCTGGTTGTCTGTGAGCACTGAGCAGATGTTCTCACCATTCACAGATCCATCTCCTGGCTGGATGTAGATAATCCATAACCCCACAGTACCCTCAGTACATGCCTGCCTGTACATAATCCTCACACCAATACTCCTCTGTCACATTCTTCCCTCATCTGACTGGTTCTGGCAAAACAAGGTTACCACTGTCAGCCTGCCAGTACATTAAAGAACTAGAGAGGCACATTTTTTACATTTTACTGTAGTGAAAACTGCCTAGTTCATCCTTTCTTTTTTTTGCCCCTCCTCACTGGGTCCTATTTCTTGTGCCAAGAGTGTGATTATCACTGTAGTGATGCCTAGAGATATCTCAGTAATCTCCTACCATCTCACGTGGATCCCTAACAAATACTCTCCCTCCAATTCATACCAAAGGCTAGATCTGTTTTCAGTGACTTACAGAAAATGCATTTCATACTGTTATAGTGATAAAAGAATTACTTCAGATGCTTTTTAAGCACTCTGATAACATTTTTTTTAATTTAGCTATATAGTTTTGATAGAAATCCTATAGAATCATATATTGGGGGGAAAAAATAGCAGGTTGGTAGATGTCAGAAAGTGGTTTGGGGTATTTTGTCAGCTAAACATGAGTTACCAGTGTGCCGTTAGAGGCTCTTCAGAAAGAAAATAGCACCTTCCAGTCAGTCAGTCAGTCTGAAGTCAGAAAAAAGGTACTGAAAGTGCTGAAATGGCAATCACAAAATGCAGGGTGGGTGATAGTCAGAAGTTTGCTTTTTAAGGCTAAATTAAACAGCAATTAAGTGCCCTTTAATTTAATGGCAACAGAAACAATTGAAGTCACTGCCCAGGGCATGGCTCAGCTTCACAAGGCAAGAGCAAAAAGGGCAGGAACAGAGAGCAGACCCAGCAGTTCTCCCAGGTGAAGTCATGAGTGAAACAGCTGGGGTGTTGCACGTTGTAGGTGGATGTGTGAGGGAGTGAAAAATAATGAGAAAAGAGAAGACATTGGGAAAGCCATCCCCAGGAGTAGAATGGTGCATTGTCAGGGGGTGAAACAAAAATTCAGTTCTTCTTGGCTGAGTGTTCCCTAAAAAGAGACTTACACTTTCAAACAAGAAACTGCTTTGCTAGCTCCTGTGTTGCTGTAATAACTTTGCTATAGCATCCTCTGTAAAAAAACAGGGCCCTTCCTAAAGAAATCCTGGGTTCCTATCATCCTCTTCCATTCCTAATGCAACAAAGGCAGCAAGGCCCAGATTTTGGATAGCTACGTGCACCACGGGGACAAAAATACTAGTTGGCATCAAAGTCTGTGCTGCACAAATTAGATCTTCTTATCAAGAGTTAGGGAGATGAAGAACCACTGCTCTCTGCCCGGGAGGATAGGGTCTGTGCCTTCCCATGTGCTGTTGCAGGCAGCAGTGCTTTCTTCCCTTTGGAAGACTGCTAAAAACTCTGGCCTGATCCTGTTACTGCTGAAGTGAACGGGAGTTTTGCCATTGACTTCAAGGAGACAAGAAGCGGGCCGGGCCCTCTGCTTGCAAATCCACTCTTTATAGTCCTTTCCAGATACTAAATAAAACTGTGCTTGGAAGTAGTTTGGATGCCAGCAAGCTGGGCCAGTTTGCCATGGATTTCAAAGATGCCCAACAATGTGATAGGATACAAATTAGGTACAAATAAAGTGTCTTCTTCACAGTGCAATGTGCAATTTCCTTCCCAATAAAAATATAAACTTGCCTTATGTGCAAACAATTTTAGCATTTCTGTTTTTATGCCATCTTACTGACAAGAAACTCCCAGCTGTTATAATTTGTCTCATCCTTCTCTCTCTTGTAGAACCAGCCTTTGTTCCTTTTTGCAGTGCCAGGGACTTGCTGAGCTCCACCTGATGTGATTTGTCCAGGCATTAATAATGCATCTTCAAGATGCAAGATGCATGAATTCCTTTAGTAACAGATCCGCCGGCAGACTGCCACACGGTATTGTTCCACTTTCCCGAGATGGGGGAGCCAACAGGGCCACACAAACATCATGCACCCGCACAGGTCATCAGGCTTGGGAGCGAGGGGTGTCCTGTTATTACGTGGGGATCACTATATCCTCACGCCGAGGTCAGGCTGAGGATAATGAATATTACAGGAGACGTTCCTGCAGCAGGCAGGTCCTTACCCGCCATCCAAGGAATCCCTGCGGGACGACCTGAGGTGTCCACAGACTGACAGTGACTTTAGCAGAGGTGGCAGCAGGGGTCGAGCGCTGCCCCGCTGGCGAGTGCTGTCCCTAGACATCACAAAACCAAATCAGCTTTGCCTCCGAGCGCTCCTCGCAGCCTCCCGTCAGGACGGCACGGGTCGGGAGCTCGGCACCCGGAGGATGCGCTTTCCGTGCGGTTTGTGCTGCGGGGGGGAAGCCCGCCCTGGGGAGCAACAGCGCACGCCGCCTCCTCACCCACCCCCGGGGACCGCGAAGGGACGGGACGGCCGCCCTCCGCACCAGATGCACTCAGAGCCGCTTTCCCCGTGTGCGAATATATATACGTGTGTATATATAGATAAATAGATAGATATATATGGCTTAATCGATACGATCGCTCGCAGAGCCGCGCTCCCGCACCGCGGCTCGGCTCTGCCGGCGTCGCCATGGCAACGGCTCCGGCTCCCGGCGTGGGGCCGCCCCGCGGCCTCGGCCCCGGCCCCGGCCCAGCCCCGGGCCCGCCGGCACAGCCCCTGCACAGCCCCGGCACAGCTCCCGTCCCACCGGCCCAGCTCAGGCCCCATCGCGGCGGGACGCAGTGGAGGCACCCTCTGCGCGGATGCCCTTAATGGCTCCGCGTGTTTGTGTCCCCCGGCAGTGGCAGGTGCTGCTGTCAGTGATCCACCGGGTTACACCGCAGGCCCAGTATAACTGCCTCCTGCGGCTGCGTCCTTATGTACCGGCCTATAGGTACGTTCTCTGGGGGGAAGGATCTGAAGGTCCCGGCGGACAACAAGCCATCCATGAACCAGCAGTGTGCCAGGAAGGCCTATGGTATCCTGGGATGCATTAAGAAAAGCATTGCCAGCAGGTAGAAGGAGGTGATCCTGCCCTTCTACTCAGCCCTGGCGACGTCACATCTGGTGTGCTGTGTTCAGTTCTGGGATCCCTAGTACAAGAGTGATAAGGAGCTCCTGGATTCCAGTGGAGGGCAATGAGGATGACTGGGGGACTGGAGCATCTCTTAAAAAGAAAGGCTGAGGGAGCTGGGCCTGTCAGCCTCAAAAAGAGACAAGTGAGAGAAGACCTCATCAGTGTGTATAAATACCTAAAGGGATGGTGTCAAGAAGATGTAGCCAGGCTTTTCTCAGTGGTGCCAACCGCTAGTACACAAGTCAATGGGCAGAAATTGATATACAGGAAGTTCCACTTGAACACAAACTTCTTTACTGTGCGAGTGACTGTGCTGGAACAGATTGCCCAGAGAGGGTGTGGAGTCTCCCTCTCTGGAGATATTCAAGAACCATCTGGATTCAATCCTGTGCCATGTGCTCTGGGATGACCCTGATAGAGTAGGGAGGTTGGACCAGATGACCCACTGTGGTCCTTTCCAACCTGACCCATTCTGTGATTCTGTGATACACACATGTAAATAACCCATTTCCAAAATAACATTTCTGGTAATGTTTCCAAGCTTCCCAGTGCATGGCAATGGTCCAGTATCACTGGGGGCCCTGAGGCAGAGGATGTCTTTCCCTGAATTCCTTGGCAATCAGCAAGGGAACCATAAAACAGCTCAATGTGAATGCTGTCAACACCGACAGCCAGTCCATGCCCCCATCTAAAAGAAATGCACAAAATTTGCCATCAAAAGCCACCAATGCTGGTGCAGGCAAGCCTGGCACAGCTGTTTCGGTGTGGGTCACCTCAGGTTGATTGGGTGTCAGTCATGTCCCCTGCACACACAAGCACTGTCAAGCAATTGGTGGGCTGTACTTAGTGTGACACTTTCCTCCATTCAACAGGCTTTTGAACAGTTCACGAAAAGATATGCAGCTTCTTTTCATGTTCACAGAATCGCAGAATGGGTCAGGTCGGAAGAGACCACATTGGGTCATCTGGTCCAACCTCCCTGTTCAAGCAGGGTCATCCTAGAGCACATGGCACAGTTTGTGTCCAGACAGTTCTTCAGTGAGGCAGACTCCACACCCTCTCTGGGCAATCTGTTCCAGCGCATGATCATCCACACAGTAAAGAAGTTGTTCCTCATGTTCACGTGGAACTTCCTGTGTATCAGTTTCTGCCCACTGCCTCTTGTTCTATTGGTTGGCACCACCACTGGCTCCACCCTCTTGGCACCTTACCTTTGGATATTTATACACATTAATGAGGTCCCCTCTCAGTCGTCTTTTTTCGAGGCTGAACAGGCAATTTTCTTTTTTGATTTCTCAGATCACATTGCCATATTGTGTTTCTTTAAAAAAAAAGCCTTCCCCCAGTCCATCAGTTGGGAAGAATATAAAAAATTACCAAAGTGTCTCTGAGATGAGTGAGATGCCAGCAGGTGGGGGAATAATGGGGGGAAGATGGGAAAGGAGGACAGTCTCTCCAAGGATCAGTTTTAATAATCCAAGGAAGACAAGAATGAACCAAAACCCTCTACTCATTTAATTGGACAATAATTTTTCCCATTTTATCCACGGTGAACTTTATGGGATTCTTTTTGATTTGAGTCAGAATATTTCTGTTGTTTTCAATAGGAGTTCGATCGGTTTTTTTGCATACACATAGTAGGAGAAATGTTTGTTCATAAATTTATATTTAAAAAGACAGTGAAACAAATACTCTTGTGAATTTTGTTTCCAAAAAGCTTCCAAACTGTCTGCAGAAGTCATCTCAAAATCACTTTATATTTTTGAAGACTATGCACCTTGAGACCAGAAACAATAGACTGGGATTCAACTGATCCTTCACATACGAACTGAATAGAGAATTACAACTCACAAAAACTCTGATGTACCATCCAGTCTGTAAGCAATGCATAGGCTGAAATATATTCAGATTAACAAGTCACAGAAGAATTTATACCGTGAATAAAATTAATAGAAATTAAAATGTGATCGTCGATCAACCACAATTAGGAAACAGAGCTAAATTCAACAAATCAGCTGTTTGCAACTAATAGTTTTCCTAGGTCTCATGATAGATGTGGGTAAATGTTGACTTACTAATTATGACAACAGAACTGAACAGAGAGCTGAGAAATCAAAATTAACTAGTGCCTTTCCTGAATTAGTGTCAAAATCTGTTGACACAGGTCTGGAGCATTGCTGTGAAATGTCCTGAGTTCACAGACTGGGCTTTTTTCAGTATGTGGGTTGTGACAGTGCACAAAATCTTGGCTTTCTCTTTTGATATAAGGGGAAAAAAAAGGCATTATTCTTTAATATTAAAATTTGACTGAGTTCTAGGCAGCCAAAAAAGGGTTGCATGCTGCAAGATATCAAGCAGTCTTTCTAGCTCCATCATCTACTGCATCTCGAAGAGAAAAAATGCACCAGGCTCCTGTGAGTGGTGAGCTGGCCTTGCAGGTCCTCTGGCATACCAAAGGAAGGGAAGCTTCCCACCAGGAGAGGCGAGGAAGCAGCCAAAATACTACCCAACAGATCTGGCCTTACAGCAAGCTGGGTTCAGACTCAGAAATCATCAGAGGCAAAATTAACCTCCCTACCCCTAGCTTCCAGCTTCTTAGTTTTAAGGGGATTTCTACACATGCCGAGGAGTGTTTCATCAATCTGCACCACACTGGATCCACTGCAAGAATTTTGTGCAAGGAAATCTAGTTATTGTAAGTGCAAAATACAATTTGAACGTCCCCTCTGTTCCACATGATTTCCTTCTAGTTGCTCCAAGACACTGGAAAGGATACTACAGTTTTCCTCATGTTAATTCTGGCAATATTTCACTTGAAAAACTTTCTTAAAAGAATCCTTTAAAACTGAGTGAAATGATGGAAAGTGTCTTATGATGTTCCTGTGTCACATATATGACTATTCAGAAAACAGACTTTCTGTTGTGTCAAGACTGGAGATTTTGAGGTGTTTGCTTGTCATATACTCAGATCTCTAAAATTTTGCATGAACTGCTATTCTAAGAACAACCCAATATGGATAAAGCTGAGAATTTTACCCTGATATTTTTTAAAAGATTTGTTTTAACTTCATTTTTCATTAAACTTCAGTAGCCCTAATTTACTGGCACTTCAATTAAGCAGAATGGTTTGATATTCATTACTTTCCAAAGTAAGAAAGCTTTCTTTCCAAAAATACATTGCATAACAATAATTCAATAAAGTTCTTGCTTTGTGAACCCTTCTGATTTTAACAGTTTCTGATTTTTGCATTTTTTCAGAGCAGGGAGAAAATGTTTAATATTTCTTCTGAGTGCTGGTTGCGTATGTACAGATTGGAGCACCAGGTTACACATGGCAGATAGGGCTGCCACAATTTACATCACAGGAAACCTGGAGCCAGCCGCAGTGTGTCCTTTCTGGTCCACTACAGGATGCTTCCTAGAATTGCCAAAACTGTCTGTTTCCCACCATTTTCTGTGATCCTTGTAATCACCATCAGATGTTCATTGAGACCCGTGAAATGTTTCTCAGACAAATGTCATGCTAAATAACCCCCTTCCTCTCTTACTGAAGAGTTTTGATTAGAAGTCCTCAACTAATGACACCATTTGCAAAATCTGTTTCTCAGGAGAGGTGCGCTCAAGGTGAAGTAGCAAAGGGACTTTACATAGCACTAGATGGGGGCAGCCCCACAGGAGCCCCGCTGAAAATACAGCAAAGCACTGACCTTGGCCAGCAGCCTGACCAGGGAGCTTGGAGTGTTAGTGGGCAAAGAGAACAAGTCTTATGGGGAGCAGCTGAGGGAGCTCAGGCTGTTTAGCCTGGAGAAAAGGAGGCTTACAGAAGACTTTATCACTCTCTACAACTACCTGAAAGGAGTTTGGAGCAAGGTGGGTGTCTGTCTCTTCTCTGGAGAAGTAAGTGATATGACAAGAGGAAATGGCCTCAAGTTATGCCAGAGGAAGTTTAGATTGGATATTTGGAAAAAGATTCTTCTCCAAAAGAGCCGTCAAGCATTGGAACAGGCTGCCCAGGGAAGCGGCTGAGTCACCATCCCTGGAGGTGTTTATAAGACATGCAGCTGTGGCATTTAGAAATATGATTTAGTGGTGGAGTTGGCAGTGCTGGGTTAACAGTTGGACTCAACCTTAGAGATCTTTCCCAACCTAAAAGATTCTGTGATTTCAAGACTTCTGTGCACTGTATATTCCCCCTTCCCTTGCACACTTCTTGAAGAGCTGGACATAGCCATTGTTCAGGCATAACCCCATGACTGCCTAGATGTGAGGAGACACAACACCTCGCCTCTGGATGTTGTGCTATTGACAGTCATGGGAATGACCGGGAGGGTAAGCACTGATAAACTCAAAACCATCAGGAGCTGGGAAGAATGCCTGATTACAACTGCCTGCGCCAGGTCCCGGTGGTATCAAAGCTGATGCATTCAGGCAAGGTGATACAGGTCACTGTTGCTGGGGTAGCGGGGGAAAGATAAGAAACTGAGAAGAGAAGAATCTCGGCCTTGCTGCCCAGGCCCGTCAGGCAGATAAACCACACACATGCATGCAGCCAAGAGAGCCTGGCTGGCCCCAGTGGAGGTGGTCCCTTGACATCCCTGAGGCAGCCCAGGCCATGGCAGAGGATCTAACCATTGAGGAAGCAGCTGACCTTAGCAGGCAAAAAAAAAAAACCAACCAAACCAGAGCTGGAGGCAGCAGCAGTGGAAGAGGCAGGGGGGAACTGGCCTGAGAGCTGTTTATTCAGAAACACTACCTCCGACCCTTCCACCCAGCCACAAATATGATCTATTTATGTAGGTATATGCATTTAATTGTAAAAAGTTATGGAGCTTTAGTGTTTCCTTAACTGTTCTCATCTATAAATAATAGTAGGCAGACTGTCTTTTGTATATACAGTTTCATAATAACAGAGTGTACTCCAGCTTTGCAAAGCCGTAGTGATCGATATCCCTGGGGTGAATAATTTCTTATGAGAGGCAAGAGTATTCAGACTTTCTTTCTCAACATTTATGGAGAAACAGGAAGATTTGGGGCTTGCTGTAGTAAACGTTCAAGATTTCAAGAAACTCACAACATTTCAATATTCTAATGATCTCCTGAAGGTTCTCCTGTTATAGTTTGGTTTTGGTTTTAGTTTTTTTTTGTTTATTCATTTGGGTTTTACATCATTATGTAGCCTGGTATGATATAATTTGGAATTTAGACCATTTGGTTTGCATCAAAAAATACAAAACTAGAATATGTACAAAGGAGGTAATGGTAACAGTTTATGCTAACTACTCAGTGCTTTAACCACATTCTGCCATGTACTGTGTGAGGTTTCTAATCACTAAAGTATTAGATGAAAGGACGGTAGAGATAATTCCCCCTTTCCTCCCCTTCCCTCTAATCTTCATCACAGGTATATACAGCAGCATTCCACTTGGAGACTGAGAAAACCCTTTATTTGTGGATCTTGGAAAAGATTAGCCTGAGACAGAAGCCAAACACTGCCAAGGTTGTTAAAGGTGTTTGGAGAACATGAACTCTGGAAATCCACTATAAGGTGCATGTTAATACCAACATCTTTAGCACCTCCAGATATATCCAGGAATTTTGGAGTCCAGACTTGGGCACCTGCAGGTAGAGTAAGACCATTATTAGGTACATCTCATCCCAAAGTACATTTTAAAGGGTATAGGATACAACTCCACAGCTTTGACTATGACCCTGACTTAATACCTTCTTGCACGCTGGAAAGCATTTGTTCATAGGCCAAAATTCGTCACCTCTGCAAATATGGTGGTACTACTGCCACACTTTGAACTGGTTTGCTAGAATTAAGTCTCCACTTCAGAGAAAAAAATGAGTTCCRACTGGTTTTGCTTCCAAAGCCAGTTTGTTTTTTAACTGAATCCTTGGTCCCTTCGATTGTGAAGTTGCTTGTGAAAAAAATTATTTGTTGTCCCTGAACTGATGTGGTGAGTGTGCCAACAGCCTGTTTTCAGAAGCCTCACCATGCTGCTCTCTCTGGGCTCAGATGAGCAAGGCAGTCAAGCACATGCTTACCTATAGCTATGTACTTAGTCCCCTTAACTTGCTGCTTTCACAGCAGGTTAGAAAAGCTAAGCACATACTTAAAGGTAGGCATACACTTACCTTTCCCCTTCTTTATTACAGCACTCAGAACCAGTGAAGAACCCTAACTGTAGCCAAATTCCTGTTTCTACTAATTCTGAAAACAAGCACAAATGTTTACTTAAAATATTAATATGCTTACCATATCTTATCTTTGACATAATTGCTTTAATTAAAGGAATTTATAAAAACTAATGTTACGCCTACATGCCCTAGCAGTAATGTGTGAGAATAATGGAATTCAGAGTGACTGGTTTATTAATCTTAAAATATCTCCTCTGAATGAAACAGGTAAAA
Organism: Amblyornis subalaris; assembly: GCA_018881555.1. Lineage (NCBI taxonomy): Eukaryota > Metazoa > Chordata > Aves > Passeriformes > Ptilonorhynchidae > Amblyornis > Amblyornis subalaris. The sequence goes on along the minus strand of JACAXG010000001.1, from coordinate 11,218,705 downwards.
TTGTAAATTGGGAAGAAATACACATTAATATTGTTGTTTATAATTTAGTCTTGGACGTGTTGTGTTTATACATATAAAGGTTTACAATAGCTGATTAGATTTAAACATATTTTTTCATGTTTAGATTCAATAAAATATAAAAATAAATATGAAGTATGTCATTTTACTGCTTCTTGAGAGACATTTTTTAGATTGTATTGACCTTTGATATGGATGAAGTTTACATGGCAAACATTACCAAGATCTTTAATACTTTATATATATTAATATTTATATTATGTACTTCATAAACTTGTATAACTGACCCCGATCTACTACCCTGTCCCTACACACATCAGACGTGTCATTCTCCAGTGTTTTTCCTCCTTCACTACCCAGAAAACTTCTTTCAATCTGTCTCTAGTGCCTTGCAGTCAGGTGAAGTCTTCATTGACCTCTTCATAGCCAGCTCTGCTCTCCTTAACCTGTGGACGACTTTGGATATCATTCCCCTAACTTTTTCTGGAAATCTTATTTTACTTTGGCTTCACTGGCTGTAAATTCTGTAATGTCTTTTTTGATATGTCCTAGTGCTTTGCAATCACCACTGACCATGTTATCCAACACTGCCTCACTGGTTACTTTTGCTTCCTGCCAGCCTCCATCAGTCATCTCCTGGTTGTTAAGTATATTGCAAACACATGGAAAGAACCATCTTTGTCTTCCACATTAATATAACACTCAGTACTGGTCTGAATTCTAAGAAATACATGTTAATGTCTGGCTCCTGTGACACAGGAACTACCTGAAGCTAAGGGTATATTTTACTTGCTAATTTGTTTAAACTGTTGGTAAAGGAATGGCAATGTATTGTTTACATGCATTTGTTTCACGTCGTCTTTATGACATTGCCCTATCTAATGTGATTATGCAGCAAAATAAACAATGTCAAATCATGACTTCTTTGTAGGGAAGTCTAGTCTCTTAGACTACAAGTCTGGCATACTAGCCAAAAGCATACATAATTTAAAAGGCACTTTGAATACTGCCAGAAAAATTGTGTGAAATATGGGTGAGCTTGAAGGGAAGAAACTACACAGAGGTTAAGTTGCATGAGAAAATCTTTCTCCCAACTATGATGCTATTAGGAAATAAATGGCTTTTTTTTTTTCTTGTGCATATATTCGCATCAGTGATGTGGTACAGCTCACTGACTAGAAGAGACCCCCTGTCAAGCATGTATTTGTTTGTGTCTCCACGTATTTGGAAAAACACACAATTGATCACTGCAAGAAATACAATTATGTACTCTGAGTAGGAATGCTCAGATATTCAAGGTTAGTCAAGCTCACTGTATAGGTCATCATTGTTTGAAACAAATGTGCTCACCCAACCGCCTTCACTCCTTACCAGCATGCTCTGCCAGGTGAAGCACTACTACAGCAACAAGAGCTGCATAAGACACAAACGCAACTTTGCTTCAACCTTGAGTCAGCCTAGACATAATAATTGCACACAGAACTTTAATTTGACAATTAGAGATTTTGAGTTTAGAGGAAAATTTGTGGTTGCTTATCTCTGCCCTTGCCTGTGAGTTCTGAACTAGGGTTCATAAGGTCATTAATTCTAATAGCAATGGGAAAGGAGGACAAAGAGACACGTCATGGCATGAAACAAAAATCTGAAGAGCAAGAATGATTTAATGTTTAAATCCAATCTCCTTTATATTATGTTAGGGAATTTGAGAAGTGCTTTTTTAATCTTATCTTCTAGGATTTTTTTTTTCCACAGGAAAACTTCCCCATAAATTCACAAAACGTTCTGGCGCTTGGTATGGTTTTACACCCTGAGAATTTATTATTCATGAAATAGGTCTTTTGAAGTACAATTTCTAAGTATTGATGTTTTATCTTTAAGCAGTGAACATGAGCAGAGGCTTAAAGGCCCACTGACAATCACTCAGGAATAKCTCAACTGCTCATGTCTAGGCGAGGTCTTCCCCACATAGGGAACCTTTTGTAAATATTAGTTGCTAGAATCACAACACTAATACATGTAGTTAATAATTATCACAATGTGCCAAAACTGCACAGTTTGCTCCCTGATTACAATATTAAATTGCTATTGAGCTGTGGTATTTGCTTCAGGCAATACTACTGAGAAGCCTCCAAAGACTTTGGTTGGCCTCCCTGCACAAGCTTGGGAAATGCATGCCTGCACAGAAAGCAGAGGTAGTGCTGGGGTTTGCCAGAAAACAAACAAAACTCAGACAATAGAAGGAAAGTTTTATCAGAGCTGGAGTGTCCTTTCGCTTGGGAACTGTCATCTCATGAAAATAAAGCACACTTGCACACACTTGATTAGAGCTTCTGTGGCAGACCATTACCAAGAGCTGGGTGATTCAAGCTGTGTGTGGAGCATCCTGCACAGCCAGCTCTGAAAGCTTTGTTTTAGTTGCTTTTCATGACATCTAAAAAGCTGCTAAGCCACTTCAGAAAAGTTCAGAGGTTCCTCCTGACATGTTTGTGCTCATCTATCAATGGGTATTTTATGCTGATACTTTTGTCGGTTGCCCTGCTAGTTTTGGATGGCAAATGGGAAACACCATTGCTGCTACCGTTGTACATCTTGGTCATGCATTCAAATTCATGATGAGTCTAAACACAAACCCTAATCTTCAGCTTCAGGTCTCAATTCTTTATCTTTCTAAACCCGTGAACCAAACAGCCCAATTTGAAGAGTCTCCATTTGAATATAAAATTCAAAAATGGTTCAAGCTGTCTCCTTAGATTTGTGGCATTTGGACTGGCATGAACATTCAGACAAGCTTCAGAAAGGGTCTAAGAGGTACGGTGATGTCTCAGCCCAGATCAGGTGATAGATTAAGGTCTCTGCTTGAGAAGAAGATTTGGAAAATGCTTCTGCAATGTCATCTAACTAGCACTCAGTGATCTGGTATGTAAATATAGCCCTTATTTGGTGGGAGGAGAAGGTGTAACAAATCTATCAGGAGCAAAGTTTTGGACTCCGGATTTCAGACTCAGGATTCTTTGCCTGTGATCCAAGATGAATTCTCTGTCATTTTTCTAAAGTGAATGCATTCAACATTTAGTGAAGTTCTGAGGACAGCATAGCCAGAAGGATTGCAGTTATTAGGGTGTCAGTAGGAGTAGCCCAGGAATGTGATTTGCAGGCACAGATTCCAATCCTTGCACTTGAAAAGGCTGTTGAAAGAGTGCATGCAGGCTTTTGACTCCTTCTATAAAGCAAAGCCAGGTGTTCACACTTGGAAAGTGCAGGTGCGAGTTTATGTACTTGAGTTTATCAGGCCCAAGTTGAAACCACATCCCTTATGAGATCATATGCTATTGTCCAGCTTCTGCATCATTAAGGCATGCTATTCATGTAGGTTCTGGGACTTAGTCTTGAAATCACTGTGCTGGGTTTTTTAACCCATTTTTGGTGAGTTTTATGGTTTCTTTAACAGAGCTATGTGAGTTACATGGGACAAGGCTTCCATCCTCCTTCAGAAAACATATGTTAAATCGAAATAGTAGTAATATTATAACCCATAGAAGGAGAAACAAAGAAAAAGGGACACACTTTTGCTGGCTGCTTGCCTGAAACTGTTCATACATACCTCAGCTGAATTCAGTATTTCGTTTCAGCATTTGAAACTTACCTCTGATGTTTCCTCAGAGAAGATCCTAGCACTACTTGTCCTTTTTATTTATGTACTTGCTGAATTGCAGAATGTGTGTTTTAGGTCTCAACTGTCAGCCTTATACCATGGGCTTCTTGACCAGAATGAAATGTCATTCTTAAATTAAATCACAAAGGTGTTAAAAAGAAAAAGAAAAAGAAAATTTTGTCTCTAGACTGTTTTCAGGGTTCTTCTGAAACCCAAACATAAAACCAAATTGAAAGAAACTGTTGTGACATTAAATCTGTCCTGCTACGAGCTTCTGCCTGTTCCCTAGTACCTATTTTATGGGACATTATAGTGCCCTATTTTAAATGTTCCAAGCAAAAATTGTATCTATGTGTTCTTTTGGCTCATGCACCACTTAGATTAAGGTAAATACTGTTTTTTTCTTCTGGTTTTCCTCTGCCAGGAACTGCTGAGATATTATATAGCCTGTTAACAACCCCTCTTCAAGAATAACCTGAGAAAGCAGGCAGGCTATTAGACAAGTACCAAGGGTTTGCTCTCTTTCTTCCAGTTTCTTCTACGGCAGCTAACACAGAAGGAGACCAAGGATTGTCGTAAAAAAACAAAAAGCAGAGAACTACCTGATGTTATATGTTATGTTAGCAGGTACGATTAATTATTTATGCAGTACCATGGGTAAATCAGCAGACAGGTCATGTTCCTGAATCTGATGTCTGTGGGTGTTTTGCTGATGTATGTCAACTTCATTCTTGGTCAAACAGTATGGCCCCATCCTGCTGCCAAGTATATCTGTCTTTTATTTGTGAATTTCCACCAAAGAAAAGGCATAGAGCTGGCAGGAAAGCAGCTTCTCAAGCAGCATATATGTATTTTGTTGATTCTGGATTGTGCAATAGTTTTGATCTGATCTTTCAGCCTTGATTCTGGACAAAAATTATTGGATTTGAAACTGTAGCAGTGGGAATAACTGTATTTAGTGTGTATTATTTCCAAGGCAAAACTAGAAATCTGGAATCTTTATAAAGGCTAAAATGAAGAGTGAGACACAAGCTGGGGTTGGTAGTATTTTGAAGCTTATATAAAAGTTGTTGGTATATCTTTTTTCTGACTCATCCTTTCTAATATGCCTCCCTCTCCCACTGCCTTCTCACCAAATTTAGAGGAGAATTTCTCATCTGTATCCTTAAAACTCTCATCCTGTATTTCATAATCACCCCTTATCGCCTTATCACAGCAGGCATGGACTCAGATGGGCTGTGACTTCCCTATGTGCTCCTCCTAAGGAAGATCTGCCATCAGTGCTGACGAGCCAGCAGCATCCTCACTGGTTACACAGAACAGCTCGCTGACAAAATATCCCATCAGCCAGTATTAGTCTGCAGAGCGGGTCTCTCCCAAAACGCCCTGCATTGTCACCACAAGTTACAGTGTGAAAGCCCTACCATCAGGGCAACAGTCAAAATTTATTCTCAGGCTGGCCTCACATGTTAACTTATCACCAAACTAAACTCTTTGCTGAAAGGCTGGATCTTATATTCACAGAGGGTGAAAATTGGTTCCACTGGGAAAGCTTCAAAGTCATTTCAGCCATTAAACTGTGGTTGGATGTATCATAAGTACAGGAGAGGTCGAGGCACTGCCTGTGAACCACGGGGACTTAGTGAAGAAGTTCCTGCTGAAATTGGCAGCGCGATTGTGTATTCTGTTTCAGTCCGACGCTGCAGCAGGAGCAAGTCGCGTTTGTACATGAGACTCATTATGCTTCCCCTGTTTAACATACCAATTACTTTCTGTATTTACCATGTTTAGAGTGACTTCATGTCAAAAATTAATAATGCTAAAATAAAGAGCTGCGCTGATGTATGCTAAAGGAGAAGCACAGCAGACTAATAGAATGTGTAATGGAAACAGAAGATGGATTTGCAGCTGTGGGGAGCACATCCAGATGAATTTCACAGTGTGCCATGGAGGGGTCCCACAGAGGCTCCTGTGCTCTTTAAGGCACACTTCAGACTGTGATAAGTGTATATCTTGAGAGGTCACAGTGCCTAAGTAATTTCACCCTGTAAGCAGTGTAAATACGTAATGGTGCCTGTCAGTCTCTCTAAGAGTGTCACTCCACCAAATTTCCTGTCTGTCTCTCCATGTTGGACAGAAGTGTTTGGGGAACAAATAATTAARTTTGGAGGACAAGAGGTTTTTGTCTTTTTTTTTTAACTGACTTTTGTGCAAGCTCGGGCAAGTAAGGAAATCTTGATTCACCCCTGCTGGTCCTGGACAAACTGTATTAGCAGTAGCTCTCTGACCTTCAAAACTCGGGAGTCCACTAAGGATACTCAGATTCCCCAGAGAACCTGACAACTCCTGTGTGTTAACCCTTTCTTACAAATTTTGAATTCAGCTTCTTCCTGGTACTGGGACTTGAAATCCTGTCAGAGTCTCTAGTAGACATGGACAAGCTGTCATGCACTGAGGAATATTTCCTTCCTCATGTTGATCACCAGAGGCAACAAAGTGGCCAACCTCATAATGGGAAATAACAGTAAGAGGACCATTGATTACTGTCCTTGGAACAGTTGTCATTAATGAAGATCATAAAAACAGTTAGTATATTTGTAATCAAAACAGATGGAAAGTTTGTATTTTCATTAAAAGAGAGCCTCTGCATATGAAGACCTCAACAAGCAACTAGTATTCAGGCATGCCCTGTTATTTGTTAGCTGGAGTTTCACTGGGGCATCTTCTCTAGGTTGGTATGGGAAGGATGCTGACTTCTGAATCACTTTGCTCACAAGCTGTGATTCCTTTCTGCAGAACAGTGTGAGGAAGAGGAGAAGTTCTGAATCTGCTTACTAGCTTCAGCACTAATGGATGGTGTTTTAATATTTTCGTGTTTTTCTTGCTTTGGAAAGCTAATCCATACCTAAGCAAACAAGTTCGTTTTACAATAAAAACACACTCTGTGCTGAGGGTCTGCCTCATGTTTGCCTTTTTGGAAAGACAACCTCCACTAAGAAATCTGTATTTGATAGTCCATTCAGTAAAGTTTTAAGAGATGCTTCATGTGCATAAACTTTCTCAGAGCCAAATCCTGAGCTCTTTGCTCGCTTCTTTTCCATTTAAATTCCCATGTGCCTTAGTGGAAGTTTGGTTTTTGTAGATTTCTGCTATTTAACTGTCATTTTTTGTCCACTGCAAACTCAGCCATGCTCAGAAAGCAAAACAAGGTTCTTTCCTTACAATGCATCCCTCACAGGTCATGAAATCTCTGCCAGCAAAGATATGCAAGAATTATTGTTGTGCAAACGTTATTGACCTCTTACACAAGGAGAAATTTCACTCGTGCCAACACTAAATGTGAAAAAGGGGAGAGATCCAGGAACACTTGTTAACTATCAGTGTGTGCACTGACTGACCAATTAACGGATAAGGACTACAGAGTTTTATTAATGATACAATAAAGAGAAACCAGCTCACTGATCCTGAAGAGGGTTGGTTTTGCGCGGCTAAAAACAATAAACTTTTTAGTTCTGAACACAGGCAGCAGTGGTCCACAATGCACAAGGGTAGCTTTGCTGAGTAAGAAGGTACCATTTTTATAATATTGCTTTCAGAACAAGACATACATCAATCTTTACTCTTAAACAAGCTCAGTGTTATTCTTACAACACAAAGGTCAAAAATATATCATAGGAAATATAAATCACTGTTTCATCCTGCACGGACTGGATGTAGAGCTATTTGCCTCACTGACTGCATGAAAGATAATACAAATGCAGAAAAACCTCAGGTTTCAATACCCTCCAGAAGACCTCCTTCTCAAGGCATAGTGGATGATGGGGTATGGCTCCCAGCAAACACAGGCTGGAGTCATCATTACTGCAGCTAGGAAGCACAAACATGAACACCAACTTCATGCCCAGCTGTTACACCCAGCCATGGAAGGCACTTTGCAATAGTTTATGTGTTGACCTCCAGAAATTAAGAGTAATAAACCCAACAGCTTGAATATCTGTTTGTTTTTGCAATAAAGCACTCTTTATTTTTCTATGCTCAAGACAGAAGGGGACCCAGCAGTGCCAGCACCTGCTGTGTAGGTGTTAAGAAGTGGCCAGTCTGTTGGTGTTTCTGCTGGATGATAATACAGGGCTATTGAATGCCTATGCTGAGGTACTCTGAGGTCTCTTCTTGCTCCATAACACAGTCCCTGAGACCAGTCACCCCAGGGTTTGTCTCAAATGGATTAATTAGTGTCAGTCAGCAATTTCTTGATGTTACAGGCCAATTGTCTAAACAAACTTTCTGGTGAGAGGCCTTCAAGGAGCCTTTTCCTCATGCTGAAAATCAGTCCATCCAGGGAGAGCATTCACTTGGGCTAGAAGACACCATTCTTGAACTATTTTAATCAGAGTTAGGACTTGTTGCTCATCCAAAGTGAATGCTTCATTTTACTAAGATCTAAAGCAGATCCAAATTTAGAAAACAACACATATTTTCACAGTACTGCAAAAGCCATTTCTCTGCATGCCCTGAGTTTTAACTCTCTAAGATATGCACTAAAAGCTATCTATATCATAAATTATGCTACAAGACCTAGCTACTTGCTGTAATTACAGGATTCGGTTAATAGCAGTAATTTGTAACTGCTCAAAGTTACGAATAACTCAATAATTTTAGAGCAGTTCATTGCCTGGACCTGGAGGAACCTCCTTCTTCAAATCCTAATAGGTATTTTAAAGTAATCTCATCACTTGCCAACAGTTTAGCAACCATGTTAGGTGGAAGGCTAGAGAGTTCAGAGATTCATGTAAGAATAGCAAAGATGTGACTGTGCTGGGATTCCAGAAAAAAAAAATAGAAATCTCACACCAAAAGTCTAGTGAATAACTTGGGGACAAATAACATTCTACTGATCAAAAACGTACTGTAATTTGCGTGGGTCACATTAGGAATATACAACTGATTTCATGCAAGGGAAGGTAATCAAGGAGTCTGAATCTGGAATCTGTCTCCAGCAAGCAATGTGCACCTTCCTATGTGATAATTGTACAACTTGAGGCCATCTACAAAATGCAAACAGAATAATTAATATCTCCCTCATAGCATAAAATGGTGGGATGGACTAATGTTGTTTGATCTCCTTGAGTCCTCTCCTTGTAATAAGCTCTTATTTTGTATTGCATTATGCATAGTATATTCACTCAYGCCTCGCTGTTGCACTGTTTTCCACCAAGACAATGAAAACACGGGCCCCCTTTTACATGAACCCACACCACATATTGCCAGAAGTAGCTTACATCTAACCTGAGGCCAATAGCTGCTGGGAAGTAATTAGTTGTAGTGCTGCTATAATCCCTTAGTAAATGTAAGCACAACTCCTATTTGTGCTGAAGGTGAAATGTTTGTGGTAACAAATGCCCTTTTCTCTGAATAAAAATGTATTTACTTTTAATCAATCAGGGACTCATTATCAGCRTTGTCTTCATCTCCCTAAACCTTGGCCTTTTGTGTATGATTTTAGCGTTGGGGGAGAGCGTCTGCAAGGTTATTAAGAGAATGTTGCAAAATAGCTCTAATGACCTGAATCAGCTAGGGATAGGCAGTCAGAAATTACAACGCAGTCCTATTATCTCCTGGTACCTCCAGGCTCTCATCAGACCCTCYCAGTCCTCCAAAGGAAAGGAGGAGGAGGTTATTGCTGTTCCTATTCAATCAGTGGGCACGTTCACATGTTGCATGACATGTGTACACGAGCACATCATGTGTGTGAAGAGCAGCCCCCGGAGGAGGAGAGGGACTCTGGGGCTTTGCTCCTGAGGACTACAACCTGCTGACTTTGGAAGGTGACATGGAGAAATGGCTGCCTTAATTTAGGGAATGGAGCTGGCTGAGGAGCAGGGGGATGTCCGGGTGAGGTCTGTGGAAGCTGAGGAGAGCCTGAACTGCACAGTTCAGGGTCCCAGACTGGCCATGGGGCTGCCCACACCTGCTGGGCTCATGTCTCTTCAGTGCTGAGTCTGCAACACATCACAGCCATGCGAGGGGATGGGGAGCTGCTGTCTGGCTTCTCCCCCAAGGCATCCCAAGTGTCCCTGTCTCCAAGAGTGCTGCCAAACCAAGGCATGCGACTGAGTAGAGATGTCCTGACCACAAGCAGCCCTTGAAGATCCTCTAAATAGCTGCAGCCCTTTCCCCTCCACCCACTTTTGCAGAGACATAGCATCCAGAGCAGGGTTGAAAGTCTGAGCCATAAAGTTTTGCTGCTTTTAAAAGCTGAGAAGGGAACTCTGGGATTCRGTTGCCAGGAACTAAGGCTGTTGCTTTCGTTATTTTCTGTTTCCCCAATGTACTTCTCTTGGCCAGTCCTGGAAATAAAAGTTACAAATCTATTATGGTGTGTAACTTCCCAGCAGAGGCCCTGCTGTGTGATAAGGCAAAGGGTCTTTCCAGCATGCTTTGCCAGGACCTGCACAGGAACAGAGGAAAATCCTGTGCTAGAAAGAACACAAATGGTGCTTCACCCCACTCACCTTCCGGATCTTCATGTTTGGCCCCAGAAAAGCACCCACTCTAACAGGCATGTCATCAGGGATGTGAGAGTATTGCAAGAGAGAAGAAAATTGTCATAGCAATCTACCTGAAAAAAATAAAAGGATTTTCTGAACTTGTGGCTTCTTCAGCCAGCTGTAGGATAGCCTGTTCTCCTACATGGTTACCTTGACAAGTCGTTTTTCCCTCCCTGTTGTTTGGTGGCCTACTCACAGCAAGGAGGGATGTGACTAATATTGCTGGATGTAAGAAAGTAGCACCAGCTTCAGGTATGGCTACATTACCTGGTATTTCTTTGGCAATTTGTTTTTAATTTTTTCATTTGTTGAGATTTCAGCATTGATTGTGAAATACTAAGAGCAATGAGAATGGGGAAATCTTATTACCAAGCTCACTTTAGAGAGACAAAACTCAGAATCAGTGTCTTTTCCCTGGGGAGGTAATCTGTTATCCCTCAGTATACTGGCAAATCTTCCGTAGACAAATGAAATGGCAGTGCATGGCATCTGTTTGCTATGGAAGGAGCACAGAGTTCTGGTAGAAAGTACCTGTGTTGCACAGGGAAATTTTGATTCTGAACACGTGTGGTTGGCTTTTGATACAAAACTCCACCACGACAAACTGTGATCTGGACTCATTATTACCTGCTTTAAGGATAGCTTTCTATAACATCAGCAATGCTGAATGAAGGCAGCATATTTGACTTACAAGAACAGCTTCAGCACAGGGTAAATTGTGATAAAAATTGTCTCCTTCCTTGTTTCTTTGTACAGTGCAGATCAAGTGATACACTCTCAGCAGTAATGTAGCCTGATCATTACTGAGCACTCTCCCTGGCATGCCTATGAGCAAACTTTCTATTGTTTCAATTAGATGATCTTGGGCATTCAGGGAATTTAATACTGATGGAGCTCAGCTCCTAAAATCCTAGAAATTAGAGCCTGAGAGAACCTAGGGAATCATCTTGTCCATCCCCTGACAATGCAGATTATTTTCTACTGTATTTTTACTGTGGTTTTTTTTCCAGTCTATTTTTAATGATTCTAGCAACGGGGTTTCCATCACTTTTCCTGGGGGACTATTCCACATTCTAATAGATCTCACTGTTAGGAAAATTTTCCTGATATTCAGTCTAAATTTTCCTTTGCTCAATTTCATCCCATTACTCCTAGATATGCCCAGTAGAGGCGGGTGAAAACTGAAAGTGAGTAGGCAAACCTGACACATTATGTGTGCTCAGAGCCAATTTACAGCAGCGGGTAAAGTGATAGAGTCAATTTGCAGCATTCTGTAAGTGACAGAGAGGGTCTTAGGGCATGCACTCTCTGAAAATGGTTCTGAATCTTGATGAAAACCCCAAAGTGTAGAAAAATATCCAGAAGCTGTAATGGCTTTATATTTTTTGCAGCACTCAGGTTGAACACAACAAGAATCCTCTATGAAGAGATAACAGGTAGGGCACCTTGTTTATGCTATGGCTGCCAATAAAACTTAAATTTCTACAGGCATCTGAACAGTATACATTCCATTGCACCAAACACTGCAAATTGTCATTTACTTGTACATGCTAGGCAGAATTAAAATCCATCTTAGAATACTTGAGCTATTACCCACTAGATAATGAAACCCAGAGCTGAAAATTGCATTTATATTGTAAATGTTCTTGTGTAAGTAACTTTATGTCTGCATAATTTTCTGATACCCTGCTAATAAACTACCTAACAAAAGAAATTTGCTAAATTCCCTCTGCATACACACACATTGCTCTTTTCTCTATTTTCCTTTTTTTTCCCTTTTCGTCTTTTTATGCACTATTATGGGGCCTACCTCTGTTTTCTTCCTTACTGCTAATTCATTTCCAAAGAGGCAGCCAATCCTGCAACCACTTTGTTGCCCACATCACTAAACCTTTCAGACTATTCACCTATTTTTCTCATGGTATATAAAGTTCATGGTTGCCATCTCTTTATTCTTGGACATACATATACAATTTCTACCCCATCAACTTGTATTACCAAAAAAATTGCCTTGCATCTTACTTGTTGTTTATATCCTTTCTTATATCACATCTTCCCCAGCACCATTTAGCAATGCTCCCCCAAGACCTTTCTGCATCAGCCTTCAGCCAGTGTTTGTGTCTGATCAAAACTGCAGCATTCTCAGGTATGGACAGTGCCTTCCTTTATATCCGTAATGGAGGATGGCAGAAAGCTTGTGAAGACATTCACAATGGGGAGTGGTGTGGCCCCTGCAACAGGAAAGGAAGATGGTTTTCACAGCCTGTTGAACAGCAATCCAGCCTCCTTTGAAACTGTAAAAAGTTTAGCAGACAAAAGAAAACTAAAATACTATGTTAATCTCATAGCGATATGCGGAACTCAACAAGGACGTGGTCAGAGTTGTATCCAGACACTTAGCTGGTTGCTGAACCTGGTCAATCATAAAAAAACCACATTGAAATGGTCTACTGATTAGAAAGTAGGTACACCTGGAAGAAACACAAGACAAGGCACTGGAATTGCTGGCTGAGCCACAGTCATGTACTACAAATTCTGCCCTTTGGGAGGGATTCAGAAACTGGGACAGGCGAGGAAAAGAGGGGTTTGTGTCATAGACTTCAAGGAAATGCCACTACTTCAATAAAAAGCCAGAGTATGATGAGGGCAAGGAACAAAAGCTATATCTGAGACTTGTGGGAAGTGGGGAGGACAGTGCAGTCAAGGAAAGAAGTGAGGCATTAGGAGAAAGGTCAAGTTGAGTGTTGGGCATGCGTGTCTGATGTCTCACTGGCACTATTGGGGCTGCACATCCCTGGCGGTGCCATGAATACATCAGAAGGGTTAAGTGGGAAAGTCATCTTTCCAGATGCTTGGCACAGTCTCAGAAACACGCTGTCCAGGGATCAGTGTTTTCAATCCTGCCGTTTTGGTCAAGAAGATGATCACCAGAGTGTATTATAATTGTTTCTTCTGACCTTGGATTTCATTAATCCCAATGACCTCTTCTGTTTCCCTCACCTTTCTTTCTTTTTGCAGTAAGTCCAACTACTGCTCCAGATACCACTTTTTTCTCACTTTTATTTGATCATATAGACTACCTGATCTCCACCCTGCAGAATCTTTCACAGTTTTTTAGTCTTTTCTTAACTGGAACTCAAGACATGTGTTTTGAACAAAACAAAACAAAAAAACCCTCTACATCATTGTAAATCTTTTAAATTAAGATGTTGTGTCTCCTTGTAGCAAACTCTTATAGCTTAGGCCAACAGGTGCGTTTCAACTGGAATTATGTCAGTGGCTGGGACAGTGATCATCTCCTGTAGGGGACTCCTGTTCTAAGGATTTGCTTCTCACCACAGTCCTCTAAAGTCCTCTGCGTACCTTACCTGTGCTGCCCTTTTGATATTCCTCTCCCAAGGCAGAGGAAGTTAGCAGCACTTATAATAAACACTGATCTTTATCAGAAGTTGTCCTGGTACAGAATAGGCATCAATCCTTAATTGTATTTAGGAATCAGAAGAAAGTGGTATATCAACTTCAGCTGTTTCATTGTTTGTTAGGGGAACATGCACAATCTCATCTTTGCGCTCCTTTCATCCTGTTTCCCTCATTGATCCCATATTTCTCTGACTCTGCTACTCACGATGCTCCCTGTGACCCCTTCTTCCACTCAGCTCTCTGCCTTCTTTCAAGCCATTTCAGCTAGCTTTTCCCATCTCTTTCCTCCAGGTCTTGCCTTAAAACCCATGGGAGTGCTATCCTGAGATTCTCACCACTTGTGTTCCCAAGCCCTCTTTCTTCTCAACATTGATTGCAATCTGTTTTGATCTGTTAACTCATAAGCCCTTTTGGCCAACTATCTTGACTCCTCGATTATTCCAACAGTTGTCAGATATTCTGCCAGCTAGCTGATGAAACGCTGTGTCTATGTGGTGATAAGTACTAAGCTTAAATTTCAGTGTTGTCCTTCATTTAAGGCATCTGCAAGAGGAGGTTAATGCATGTCTCTGTCTGAACACAGGACAAATAAAGCTTAGGAGTGTTAACTCCATAGATAGAAAGGATCTGTTGAGATTGGGCTATGCAGAAGCGGCAGAGTACAGGCACAAAGAAGACGCAGCCATCTGAACATCTAATGCATAGTTTCCCAGCATTGCTGTGTCTGTCTTGGGGAACAAGCCTCTCTCCTGGCTGCTATTGTATGCAGGAGCCCAAAATAGGCTAGATCTTACGGGGCAGATATTATAAAAGTCATGAAAAGCAGAATGCATTTCACCTCTAATCCCATCACACAGTTGCCTATTCTACACTATTTAGACCTTCTTCTGTTGGCCGCTGGTTTCAGAGCTTTATGCTTTTGTCCTGCCTGCAACTCTTTGGCTTGGCAGACATACCTCTGTCTGTGACTGGAGCAAGTGTCTCCTTAAGGTGTTTCTGCCTTTGGTGTGCAAATCTGTGACCTTCCCACAGGCCCTAGGGAAATATAATAGGGGGATTTTTTTTGGACAGGATTCTAGCTGAAAGAGCTGTGGGCAAGAAGTCTGTGCATGATTAACACTTCCCCTAAAAAAGCAAAACTTTGTACATTCTTATAAATTATCAGAATTGTATCTGAAGTATCTCCCTCATCAATTTCTCGTTCTAATTGGAATAACCCGGTCAGGTCGCAAGATAAAAGCCTGGTGTCAACACACCATTCAAATAGAAAAATTATGAGCTCGTATTCTTCTTGAACCAATAATAAATCTGCTCTCAGAAAACAAAATTAGCCAAAAAGAATTAAAGCAAGACCAGAAGGCGCTAAAACATGAGTTGGAAACTTTACAAAAGGAATTACAGCAGTATCTGGAGTTTTCCCAGAAATGGCTGAAGTGATTTGCAGGCAAAAGTGAAATTTCTGTTGGAGTAATGACTACGAGATGTCCTCACAAACCGAGAAGGCCAGCTGTAAAACTTCCAGTCTGAATTGGTAAGGCCAAAAAGGTAAAAGGCAACAACACTGCCAGACGTGCTTCAAGGCAGGAAGTCACCAGCTGGGAACCCACTAGCAGGGATGAAGAGTAACAAGGACTCACTGGCTGAATTTCAGCTCCAGGAAGAAATATCTGGTCACAGACCTGTCATGGTAGCCAGCCATCTGGAGGTTCGGTTGGGCCAGTTGGAGAGCTTAGGCAAAAATATTTGCTGCAGTTCGTCACTTGGTTGCCAAGGTCAAAGAGTCCCATGGGAGAGGCTAGACTTTCTGAGGTCAAATAATGCAAATACCTAATATTTTTTAGAGGAAACTGTTTGAGATTTTCTTTGCTAAGTGTAATATCATGGACTGAATGAAAGCTGATGAATATGGAGAGGAAGATGGAGTTCTAGCAGCGAGCCCGAATAGCCATGCCCAGAGAGTGGCACAGCTCTGATTTCCCAAAAACAGGCTTCAGGAAAACTTTTGCTTCTTGATTAGAACCACCCACAGATCTGAGCTGATCCAGGTACAGCTAAAAGTCAGACGAAAAAGAAAAAGGAAAGAGAAAATCCTGCAGGAACTGAAAGAGAAGCTGCAGAAACTTGTGTTTCTGGCATGTGCAGAGGATGGTGAGGACTTTCAAGGACAAACTGGGGAGAGGGAGGGGGATCAATTGAAAGATGCTCAACTGGACCTAGGCTTTCACACTAAGGTCAGGGAATGGCAGCCAAAGACACTSCAAGGGATTTCTGAAGTTTACCATGGAAATCGTGATTCTCTTCTTCCAGYTGTAGATCAGAGAAGGAAGAAGTTTCTGGTGACAGGGATGAAAGACAGTCACTAAAAATTCTCTAAGTGCAGTTCTGTAACAGGGAAAGAGAATACAAATCTGCCTCATGATGTTATTGAAAAATAACAAAATGAAAAATTTGGCCCAGTAAAATGAAACTGAGAATAATGTGAAGGTCATTTGAAGACTGGGCCAGTGAAATGAAGTATTATTGGAGGTATAAGGCTGCCTTGGTGTCCTGGTTCTGACCAGAACAGGGTTAATTTTTGCAGTAGCCAGGAGGAGCATGGCCAGGACCCAGAGGTTATTCTGTACCACCTCATGTCATTGCCAGGGGCGGGAGAAGGGAGGATCTTCCGGTCGGTGGTGGCACAGCTGGGTATTTTCAGGGTTTTCCTCGTAGTATAATAGTGAGTAATCACGTGTGAATTGTTTGCCTTTTGTACACCCTGCTATGATGTTGTTGCTGTTACTGTTTCTTTTCTTATCTCATTGCTGCTACCAGTAAATTGTTCTTATCTCAACCCATGGTCTTTACCTTTTGTGCTTCCAATTCTCCTCTCCAGCCCAGCACAGGGGAGGGATAGGAACGGGCGAGTAAGTGAACTGCGCATGAAATGGTTTGGAATGTGTCAGTGGGAACACTAAATTAGGGAATACCGTTCCTAAACCACAGCACCCAGGCAGACCATCATTGCTTCATCGAGAACTTCAAGCTCAAGGGAATGGATGGACCTCAAACTGAAGAAGCAAAACTCATGGACATGTAAAAGGAGAAGCACGCCGTTTTCATCTCAAGCTGGACAGCTAACAACAATAATGGGAATTTGGGGGATTGAAAGTGAAATAGAATTGATGAAATGTGAAGGAATTGTAGACATTGCATCAAACCTTATATTTATTAGACCAGACAAGCCAAAAGGACTAGGGATTTGGGAGATTCAAAGCAGAACCTCCTAATTGATTTCAAATGGAGAGATCATCTGGGAAATGTGAAGGCATCCAAAACYGGAAAAACAGATTCTGAAACTGGAACCTCTGTAATTTGAACAAGAAGTGTGAATAACTGAGGTAATAGATGAACTAATACATGAGTTAATCATACCTGGTAACAATAGAAAAGGTGTATTCCAAATATGATCTTTGGCGGTTCCTTTTGAAGACGTGGGCTAGCTGAAACAAATTTATAAATGTGGGAAAGCTTAACCTTTCTGTAATTTTGTTTTGTTAAAATATGGGAAAACTTTATCATTACTGTGATTAAAATAAGGTGGCACCATTTCAGTGATCTGAGTTGAAGGAAAGGATTTATATCAGGTTATCTCTTTCAGACCACTATGTGTAGCTATCAGCCTTTAAGATATCTTTAAGAGATAGATAAATGTGTTTTTACCTACAATAGAAAAAAAGGTGACACAGAAAAGAGGCTCTTATTGGTTTTTTTTTGAGAAACATGAGGGCAGGGGTAAAAATGAGTAGATAAGACACAAATCAACCTGAGAGCAGAAGAAAGTATACTTTTAATTTTCACAGGGAGTTGCAAAGAAGCTTCAAGCAAGGAAATTGCCTGTGTCTGGATCCTTCTCATGTCAAGAAATACTACTACATATACGTGAATAAACAGAATTTTGTCAAATACACCATCTCCATCATCAGTTTCCGCTCCTAGCTGGAATCATATAGAAATTTGGCTACTGACTCACATCTAAAGAAGTCACAAAGCTGCCCACCTTCATGATGAGATGCAATACAGTAAAAAGGATCAGTGATAACAGATGCATATTTTCTAGCAGAGGACTTAAATACAAAGGTCCATGCTCAAGAGAATCTTCTGCCATGTTCCTTACAAACTTCTTCTGTGAGTTAGTGAAAAGTTTGGTTCTCAGAAGATTAATCCAGATTGAAACACACTGGTTTTTTTTCCCAGTTACAGTATCTAGGGAACACCATACATTAGAGTAGGAAAAACTCCCAGAAACATAAAAAGTGATCTAGGACAGGGTGAATATTCTTTACTGATAAGGAGAGACAAGTTTGTGAGGAGTAAAACATTATGATCAATAATCAGCCACACTTCAAACTGAGTGGCTGAGAGGCAAATTGAACAAGTAGAGCAGCACCTGATGTGGCTTGTTTTCTTTCCTGCTGGACTGCTGGGTTTGATCTTTGTGTAAAAGTCTTGGATGATATCCACAGAGTATGAAAAAAGACATCCCTGATGTCTCACCTATTTATTCCTTTATTTTGCAGATAGTCTGTGGAGAGCAAGGTCTGATCCACAACAGAGGATCCTTTGAGTTGTAGTGTTTACCATGCTATCTCAAGCCCTAACCACTTCATTCTTTGTAATTTGATTATTTGGTCACGCCCTGGAATGCAAAGTATTACTCTGATGTATTTGTATAAACCTAGGCTCTTCAAATACAGTAAGTAGCTGAATGATGTATGTTAATGACATGCTCTCAATAATTTTTATAATGCGAGATCTCAGCCCAGATTTAATGTTTAATATCCCTGGGATTCACATTGAAATTATTACACACATTATGTATTCCATTCCTTGGACTTAGAATTAATTTCAAAACAGAGCAAAAGTGCATCCTATTTGTTTTCTTGAGGGAGTTTGCATCGGTAACAGTCTATTCTGGAGTTTCTGAAGTTAGAAATACCTTTTCCCTTTGCTGTCTTTGATCTATCCTGACGAATTGTGCAGAACATTTCATTTCTGTGTCTTGTCTTAGTTATGTCATTTTCTTGTTCATTTGAAAAATATTTACCCTAGCAAAATTTACCTCCTTAAATAAAGGACACAGGTTACAAAACAGTCTCAGGGAGTTTTTGACATAAATCTGTTTGCCAAAAATAAACAGAAAAAAACATAGCTGGTTCTCTGGGTCCTCTTTATGGACGACTGCATAGCAGAATTCATAATCTGCATTGCTTTGATCAATCATTCAATCTTTGCATTGGTGATGTTTCTAATACAGGGGCTTAGCCTCTGGAATGACTCCAAACAGAATGGAACAAAGCAGCTAAACGTGTGTTAGGTTGTGATCTGAGTACTCTCAGGCAATAAATCTTTAATTTACAAGATTGGCAAGTGTCTCAAAATTAGAATTAAAGGAACATTTAGCATTACTGATGTTCTCAGTGTTGTGAGGAGTTGCTTTCCTAGACAATTTTTGAAAGACTGGGTCTTATTTCCAAGCATACTTCTAAGATACCCACTAAACCCACTAAGCCACCCTTTTGTTCCCCTTCTTCTCAAAAATAAAGCCCAAAAGGCAGTAGGAAGATGTAAAAGAGGAAAGGAAGCTTAAGCTCTTGTTTATTACAGTTCCACCCAATGGGATGATTTGTTCTAGCTGTGCTTCTATCCATCCTGTTGTCCCTCAGCAGGCCTTTTAGCTTGAGCAGTACAGAGAGAAAACCCCAGTGTGAACTAGTCTGCTTAGGAAAAGGGAATTTTCCCTCAGGCATGAGGACAGCGTGGTGGTGATTTTTTGTGTGTGTGCAAGGGCAGAACAATCTCCCACGGTGACTGAAGGAGGATTTCAGGTTTACCTATGCATGTAGGCTTAAGCCTCAGGTATGAATGGTTGCTTGGACACACAGGCCTCCCAGGCTAGAGCCACAGAGGGTTCTAATTTCTCCTTCAGGCAAGCTAAGCCCAAAGCTATCTGGTTCCCAGCTTTCCCTTTTCTGCATGATGTATCCCYGTGCACGGGTGAGCATCACACAGTTGGGATGTTGAAACAGTCCCACCTATTTCACAAAAAGTGCCAGTAGACTCCTCAAAACACCTCATCCTCTCCCCCTCTGATGAATGCTCAAGTACTCCCTTAACAGCTCCAGCATCACACGAGGCAGAGCGAGTGGGGGAAATAAAACCTCCTCTCATCTAAAGACTCCATGAAGTTTTCATATTAAGTAGAGCAGGAACTGAAACATCCCAAGTGAGTGCCCTAATCCCCCTGCCTTGCCTCCATACTGGCTCTCCCTGGCTACTTAATTCTCTCTTATAAAATAGAGCTGCTTCACTGGCGACAAATTGGGAACAATCCCCCGCAGTCCCTGGCCTGTTAGCTATGGTATTCCCCCATGATATATAAGCTTGAGGCTTTTTCCAGTAGAGGRGTGAACTAAGGTCTCCTACAGCCACTGAAATACTTCTCCTTACCATGAAATGAGGCACATCTCCAAAGGAATGTGTTCCTGCCAATGTGCTTTTCCATATGCAATTACCTTCTCCCCCTGCTCTGGTTCGGGATGGGGAAGAAGTGGGAATTTGGCCCTGAATGAAAGATTATTAGCTTTTTTCTCAGCAAGGGAAAGGACAGGGACATACAATAAGAATATTAATTTTAATGAGAAACTCAGACTGGCAAGAGAACTTTATTGGCAGAAGTGAAATTAGCTTTTCTACATAAACAGTTAGTGGTGTCAAGGGACTAGTCATTCATTGCCCAGAAGGAAAAAAACAAAACAAAACACAAGAGTCTTTAAGGGTCCTTACTCTCAAGAATGCTCTTCACTGTTTAATACAGAGAGGATTTGCTTTGTACTTSAGAAAAAATCAAGTATGAAAGATATCGTCCCTTTCCAGCATTTTGAAGCAGTAAATATCCAAAGTACTTCAGGCTTCTCTCTTGACCCTTCCCCTTCTTCCACGCAGACACATGCTCACATGCTGTATGTATTTATTTTAAAAAGCCGTTTCCCAAGTCAGAAGGTGAGTTAAATGTAAAAGTCTTCATGTTCTTAATCCCATCCAGACCCATTTCTGGCTTGGTCCATTCTTGCAAGGCTCAGATTTCCTTGTCCTGTTTTTCTTCTTTCCCCCCTTCCTCTTGCCACCCTGATCTTGGACAACAAACTGTTAGGGATGGACTGTCCTTTTTTTCCATTTCCCCCTTTCCCACTTCCTTGAGCTAGGAGGAATGGAGGGGGCACCGGGTGATCAAGGTCTCCCATTAGGTGACAGGTCATGTAGTGACCACTCACTGAGAGTCCAGAGCCAGAGGCTGTTTCTTGCCACTTGTACCACACATGTTAAGATAACCTCTGTACAGTCAGGGCACGAGCCAGCTGAGCAGCCCACTCAGTGGTTTTCCTCTGTGTGTGTTTGCTGGTACGACGGGACTTAACCCACAAGGTAAGAAACCACGGAAGAATTACAGATTATACAGCTTCCCAGAAGGAAGGTTTTATCTTGCTCCCACCTGATATTGTAAAGCAAAATAACGATTTATGCTGGAGAACGAGAATGCAGCCAGCCTGCCACAAAGGATGCTATTTAGTGGAAGTGATCCTATTTTACACTTGACAGTAGAGCCAAAAAGAAAGTAGTCACTGAGGCTTATTTCCTCCCAGAAACTGGACACATCTGATAATGTCTTTTTGCTGGTTTGTTGGTTTTGTTTGTTTTTTTTTTACCCGACGACGGTAGGAGGCAAATGTGTGCAGATGCTCTGATATTTCCACTTCTGCACTGTCCGGCCATGACTGCTACTTTGCCTGTATCAGAGGCCAGGATGGTGAAGACATGCAGGGTGAGGCTGCTGTTGGCGAGAAGTAAAACAAAAAAAGGGTAAAATAGCCACTCCTAGACCCCATAGCTGTTGCCTGACTTCTCTGGGCTCCAAGTAGTAGCAAGATGAATAAGTTCCTCTTTTGAGGGGTTTCCTTTCCCCTGTCCCAAGCCCTTGCTCTTGTTTCTCCTTTCAGGGCCAGAGCAGCCAGGCAGACACATCTGGGAGCCTTGCATCTGCCTCCRTGGTGCCAACATGCATGGAGGGAGACTCATTTGCACCAACAAAAGAATGGCTGTGCATCTATTGACTGATCAGAACACAGTTTGTCAAAGAAAAATTATTGTTTATGCATAAACATTCACTTTGGKTTTTTTTTCTGAAGATAAACAGCAAATCCCATTTACATCCAGCTGCCATGTCCCAGTAATTCTGAACACATTCAGTTTACGTATAGCTTTGTTCATTCTTTTACTCATCTTGAAAACAGGATAAAAATCTATCTCAGAATATATTCTGCTATAATTAAACAAATAGAGTCAAGATACAGAGCCATCTGTATTTCATACCATACTTTGTAATGTCTCAATATCACAAACTCCAAGGAGTAACACTATACATTAATGGGAACATGTGTCGTATCTACTTGCTCTTTATGACTTACAGGCTATCTATATTATCCCCATGTCTCCAAATCTCTGAAAACAAGTGTAAATAGTAATTCTTATTAACTGCAGAGACACCTGCACTGATATGGACAAATCTGGTCAACAGCAGGTTCCCCTGCTGTTTTACTAAGCCTGCAACATGCTCCTGTCTCTGGCAGATGCTCCTGTTTTGTATTACTTCTAAGCAGATATCAACTTTATTCGCTTTTTGAAATTCCTTTCAGGAACCAGTGTCCTTCTGGCTACCAAGGGCCTTTTGCTGGAACAAAGCAATGAAGAGATCAGGGAGGTACCAGGAGACTGAATTTTGGTCCTGAAAATTATTGGCAGCTTTTGTAATCTTCCCATATCCCTTCTGCTAGGGATTAGCAGCAGCAAGAAGAGTAGTTTTACTGGGGAAGCCTTGTAAAATAAACAAACATTACCAGCATCCACCCATTAAATACCAGTCAAATTACCAGTTTAAGCACCTAGGATTGCTAAATACCTTTCTTGAGCACACTAATAGGTAATACTTCTTGAAGCTCTGAGTATTTGTATGAAGCAAGAACAGTGTTAGGGAAAAAAGTAACATAGCATCAACCTGGGAAAATACAGCAATAAACAAACCCAAATGAATCATAAGTGGAACACTCTCCACAGTGGGTTTTGAGTGTTCTTGCAGCTCATGGAAACACAGGACTGAAGGGATCCCTTGGATCATTTAGTGCAAAACTGGGTGGTAATAGACAACAACTTAACATAATTTGTTTCTTAAAATGAAGAAGCAACATTGCAACACTTTCCAGGGTCCTGTTCCATTCTTTTTCTACCAGACATCTGTTCCCAAACCATACTGCTGGTTGTTTGCCACATGTGAGCCCTGAAGGGAGATTTCTCCCTTGCAGAGACAGGGTGCTGCTGGGCAKCATTGGAGGCAGGATGGGTCTCCATGAGGCACTGCTCCTTCTGACTCAGCTCCATGTCTCCACAGATTCCATGGGACCCTATCTGTTTTCAAAGTCTTGTGGCTGTTAGAACAAGAAAAGCCAGAATCTTATAAGAGCAAAGTCCTGAAAAAGTTACTGGTTTCCAATGCAATGGGCCATTTTCCTTCTTGTTGCATTTCTTGGAGGAAGAGACAACTGGGTTTGCGAGGTTTTCAAACCTTTTTTTCCCAAAGATGCTGAAGGAAACAGTCAAGAGCTGCGTACCACAGAGTGAGATAGCTGAGCAGCTTCACCCATACGTGCACAACTCTGCCAGTGTGGTCCAGCTAGGGACCTCGGGACCTTTGGCACAGACTCCCACAGAAGTGTGTTTCTGCCCCAAAACCACTGTGATTTAATCACAGCATGGTATTTCCAGGTAAATGCAGCCAATTAGGAAAGGGAAGAGTAGCTTGTGAAGCTATCTAGAGCTTTCCTTTGTTCAGAAGCAAGAMTAGATGCAATATAGATGTATAGACTAGCTGCTTCTCTGTCTTAAATAGAAATACAGACATCTGATGTACTAAACCAGAGTCTACAAGTGACATGCCAGCATGGCAATTAGGAGCACACGGAAAAATGAATACAAGCAGTGAAATTAAAACGCAGCATTGTTGGAATTGTTAATTGTATGGTAATTGGAAGTCAAAGCAAGGACTATTTAAAAATCCAGGTTGTCTACTAGGAGTTCACAGACCAACAGCACGTCAACAAAAATTAGGAAAGGAGTCCAGATTTTAATTGTAAATGGGATACTAATCAGCAGCAGCTCAGTTTCCCAAGTGTCAGTCAGAGGTGGTTGCTTGACATTTTACATTTTACTTTTTGCTTTAACAAAAGCTCACCAATTGCCTGTGTAGGGGAAAGTTCCTGGTAACTGGTATCTACTACATATTTAACTACATAGCGGAAGTATCTATTTGGATATATCTCCAAAGCCTCACATATAAATCTCTACATCCTAATTGTGTAACTAGGAGTGTGAATACATACAAGATATCTGCAGCAAACAGTTGCACAGTGGCAGAGGAGTCAACACTGCATGTAGCTATTGCTACTCATTATTCCTGCACCCCTTCAGCTTTGCTGAAACACGGGTCAAAGTACTGCTCTTTGTAATATTTCTTGGGAAACACTGCAGAGTTAAACACCAGGGCTAATGTGGGTAATTCTGTGAGACACAGATATTAACACTTCCCTGATTCCTTTCTTGTCAACACAGGGAATGTACAGCACATTATGTTGGGGTCACACATAGGGATTTTCACTGATTCCTTGGGATGACACCTGGGGCACACCAAGAACATCTTCCCAAAGGCTTAGACCAAAGTATCTAGTACATTCTCAATGTGAATATACTCATTTTCAGCTGAGAAATTTAGCTCAGAGAAGTTTCAACCAGATGAAGATTATCTACAAAACTGAGATAATTTCACAAGGCAAACTCCCCACTGGAGCTGAGATGAATTTGTCTCATCCCACCACTGCTAAGTGCACAAGTAACCATCTCCTGGGACAAGTAGGATAGCAGCAGGTATTTCTCTCCTATGTGCAGGGATGACAGAAACATAATTTGCAGAAGCCTCATCCTTTTTAAGTAATTTTCTGCTATTTTGTCCATTAGCAATGGGAGAAAACCTGGCCATTGCTGAATGCCAGGTAGGCAATTAATACAATCCTTTCTTCTTCATTGCTGGTCCCTAAGACTCCATCTCTCCTCAGCAGTGGAAGATTAGTACAACAACCTCAGTCATTATTGACTGACTTGAAAAATGTGTGTGAAAATGTGCATAGGCATGTGGGGCTTCTTTTTCTCTGAGGCACTCTGGCCACCATCAGGTTGCATTTTACAAGCAGTGTGGATGATAATAACAACCCTTAAAGCACAAAGTTTCACCAGAACATACAGCTCCCACAGGAGCTCCAAGCCCRAGTGATGAATTTCTGCTAATGATTTTGCCACAAAATATTTACATAGCTACAGAGGTTTTTCTAAGATGACCTTACAGGTGATCTCTTGTTTAGCCTGGGCTAAGCACTTGGGAAAGGTTTTTGGAAGGGTTTATCAAGAATCATTAATTAATTTCAATTCCAATTTGCTGTGTAAAGCTATCTGGCCATGTATGTACCATTACCCTATACCCTTCACCGTGGTATCCAAGAGCCCTCTTCATGTCCCTGTTTATATTCATTATTGACAAACCTTTGCACGAGCAGGATTTTGTTCCCTGTGAAGGTTTGGAGAAGGACTGCTCTTTGTACAGATGGCCACGTTCATATGTTAACGCGGGTGTCTGCACACAACAAAATGCTCATTACAAGGTCTATCTGCTAAGTATCGTTCTTTCCTCTGTTTCAAATATTTCCTGTACCCAGCCAAGAGACTTCGGTTGCTGCTTACTATCTCAGCACCAAAACAGATAATAGAAGGGAAAAACTTGTGAAGACCACTCCCAAACCACAAATACCTCTTGTAATAACACCTAACACAGCTAAGGCCTTGTCCCTCATAGTAGTTTCTACCCTCCTAGTGCTGCCTCAGCAGAAATCTGTTGTCTCACGAACAAGCAGAAAACAGAGAAAAAGTTAGTTCCTCAAGCAACTGGTTCAAAACACCAGAGGGAACAAATCG
Organism: Amblyornis subalaris; assembly: GCA_018881555.1. Lineage (NCBI taxonomy): Eukaryota > Metazoa > Chordata > Aves > Passeriformes > Ptilonorhynchidae > Amblyornis > Amblyornis subalaris. The sequence continues at coordinate 11,192,959 of JACAXG010000001.1, read as the reverse complement.
ACACCATCTTTGTTCTAACAAGGGATTTTRTATGCCTGAAACACTTCTAGTTTGCCATCCCATGTCCATCTTCATCCAGGGATGCACAAAGAAGTGGATATGTATTCAAAGAACGAGATGCCATTATCATACGGCATGGACTGAAGCCAAGGCTTCGAGGGGCACCAAAATGGAAGATTTCATCTGCAGTAATGCGGACAACCCTGCATCTCCAGAATCAAATTAATGGGATCTGCTCTGCCATCAGAACATTTGTACCTAAAGCATCTGTCTAGGAATGCAAATATTGGCTTTGATCTCTACTTTATTGCCTCCCATTTTGAAATCTTGTCTGAAGCATAATCCTATAAATTGACTGTAAGGTCAAGGCTTAGCTGGTAAATAGTACAAAAAAAACAAACTTAGCAAGTAAATAGTACAAAATCCTGAAATAAACACCAAGGACTGCTGGAGTGTTGCAAAATAGCAATAAAGAACGTTTAAGTATCTCACATAAATGGTTAAGATAAGCCTGATGACATCCTCTTCAGCAGCAATGCAGCTGAGTCCATGCCTTTGCAAACAATTCGGTGCAATGAAACTTTGCAGGCACATTTGTCAGGAGTGCAGTAGGAGCTTGAGTCACACAGGGAACATGATGCATATAAATACAGGACAAAACTGTTTATCGCTACGAGTAGCCTGCATAAAATCAGATCAGAGAGCAGGAAAAACAAAATGTGGTAAGAGAGAGCTGAAAATTGGCTTGGACACCTTTCTTTATAGTATATAAACTTAATACCACCTGTTTGTTTAGTAGCAAGCAGAATCCATGAGTTAGTTTAAAAGGTGACTTTCAAAATTATTTAGCAGGAGGAGATGTCATGGAGCAAAAGCTTACATCTCCCAGGGTTATTATCTTGCCTGTGCGAGGATGTTGTGTGGCCTCCACAGTCTTCCAGAGTGGCAAATGTTTCCCAGGATGCTCTGGGAGAGCTGACACACTGAACTAATCTTTAATTTATTGATGTACTACTTCACTGAGAGATGTACTATATCAATAAATGGCTTTAGTTAAGAAGCTAAGGTCTAAGAAGCAGTGGTAGGTGCTCACAAAAGTACATCAAAGCTTACAGAAAATAAAATCAAGAGCTCGTGAGAGAAAATTGATGTCTGAGAAGGACAGAAAGAACAAATAAACATCACAAACTTTTAAGCAGGACTTTTGTAGAAGACAGTGTTGTTTGCCATCTGAAACATTTACACATTTTGCTGGTTTCTGCATCTATCCCAGTTGTCCGGCAGCCTACAAACACAGATTATTAGGGAGTAAATAGCAGCAGTCACCACTAACAAAAACCAATTGCCCTGTGATGAAATAGGAAATCACTGTCCTACCAAGGGCAATGTGGCCTGGTAACTGATGGTTTTTTGAGATTATAAACCCCAAATCACCTTATCTGCTACTGCAGTGGGCAGCACTTTGAGTCTTGTTTGGCTTGATGGTAAGCTCAAGATAGAGGAACAGGAGTAAAAGTATGTCTGAGTTCACTCAACAGAAGAAACACTATTTATGGCCTTTTTCCTTTAACTCCTATCTTTTGATTTTTTTCTAAAAAAAATGGGAAAAGTGGGAAAAGTAGAATATCCACAACAGCTTCAGAAGTGGAGTATCTCCCTACACCTGATATCTCTGTGTACGTCTTCTTTTTTCTCATATCTTGCACAGCAGAGTGTTAATGGTCTCCTCATGCCCAGCCCATGGAGGAGGTGCATTGCCCTGTGCCCCATTCCCAATCCCGCCCCACTGGTGGGAGACAAAGGGATAAGCCGTTGCAATGGAAGAGATGGGCTAGGATACTTGAGGCAGGTATTACTCCTAGCTCCTAGGTAAAACTATTCAGAAATATGGAAGTGCTCTCCCCCCATAGGAAAATGCCATGCTATGACCCTGACACATTCGCACAGAAAACAACATTTTTGTCACATTTACCTGTTAGAACTGGACAATTTTCTCGAAAGAACTGGGTTTTCTGTCACCCCAACTCCCCAGCAGTATTCCGCTGCGCCACTCTGAAGTTCTCAGGAGCCCCAGACAAGACAGGGAATCTGTGATACCAAATGCACAGAGATAAAAGCAGGCAAAAAGGAGCCTGATCCTACTGCCTAAGTGGCATTGCTGGAGAAGGTGTACAACCACAAGCTCAGTGACGAAATTTTTGATTCAGAAAAAAAAACAAAGAGCCATGAAAATAGTGGTGCCTATTCTGCTGTTGCTGTTTCCCTTCCCTACTTCAATATTGTGTTAAAAGATTTTCCAGATTCCCATTCTTCACTTGAGCTTTTCCTCTGACACGGCCCTTTCCCTGCAGCCTGTGGCATCTGGAGGATGCTTGGTGGTCTCTTCTGGCCTCTGTGCAGCTTCAACTCTCTCTCTCCAGCTCCTTTTTTCCTTCAGAAGAGCTCAGGCCAAGTGTCAGCTAAGGAAGTGAGATGTATCTCTGCTAACAGCTGCTCCTTAAAAACTTGCAAAATCAGTAAGTGCTGGGAAGATTGTTCATCCAGGGGTTACAGCTTCAGAGAACACTCTGGCCCCAGCCCTTTCCTCTCTGATGGGTTCTTGAACTCGAGTGGAGCTGTTGAACAATCCTTTACTACATTCTTTTCTATGCCAGACACATCTTCTCAGATGCAAATCACTTATGCCCCAATGCACTGTTTTACATTCAGAAACGCCAGGGCACTCATTTATTGCAGATTTTACTTGTGCACAGCCTGTATTCATGTTGCTAAGTCATTTAACACATAGCTCTTAATGTCAGAGGCATCTCCCAGCATTTTAGGCAGGACATCCATGTCAGCCCTGGGGACATGTGGCCAGGTAAGAGGGTGCCTGGCCATGGAGGTCTTTGCTGTCCCAAGCTCTCAGACACCTTGCAGTATCACTGCTCCATCTTTTGCTTTAAATCAATCCAATGGCAACGAATTTCTACAATGTCTTTGCAGTTTCAAAGCTTCCTCTTAAATTTCACACTCGGGCAGAGCTGCCAGTGAAAACAACGAGCCGTTTGCCTGAGTAATGAGCATAAAATTGGAGCTGAGGTCAGTAAAAACTATTGCAGGAGAAAGGTTGCGATAGCTGAGCTTATGCAGCACTCCTGTTAGCTCCCTGTCAAAAGACTAAAACTTCCATTCTGTAGATCTTTTTATAAACCCCCCTAGCTTACAATTTTCTCTATAAAACAACCATGGATTTAATTTGGCTTTTAAAGAACAGAAGGAGAGGAAACACCCCGTACCTGATCTGCATCTGAAAGGTAAAGAGGGAATTTTACATAAAACAGAGCAAGTCAGAACTTTTTTATTTCAGTCTTTATTGGGGCTCTGATTTTACGTCAGAGAGCATTTCAGAGAATCTCATATTCTGCTGGTTTTGTTTCCCAATGATATGTTTTAATCCTCGACTTCGCTGGTAGTCAATTGCTTTTTGTGTCCCTTGCTGCCCACCTCTGCCTTCCTGTCAGTATTTCTGGCTGACTCTATCCACAGCCCTCCCTTGCTAAGCTCCATGTCTGCACTGAGATTTCTCCCTGCAGCCACGAAGCCGAAAGCCTTAATACAACCTGGAAACCAAGAAAAGTCAGTGGCAAGAGACTGAATGGGAGAGGGGGGAAAAAACACTAGTGTGCACTGAGCACTTAAGATGTATTTATAGTGGGAGCTAGAAATAGACAGAACACAAACTGGCTTGAAAATATGAAACAGTGGGGGGGGTTTTAATCCATATGTTTATTTTTATGATGTGGAATCTGTTATCCCTATAACTATCCCTAACTATCTCATTAGTAAGGTGGGTTGGGCTAAAGGTTCTTAAATTTTTGTTCTAAAGTGTAAACCGTGTCTGTCTCAATTTTTCAGGATTGTGAGCAGCTGACTGCAAAGCTGGTATTTCTGTCAGAAACTTGACAGAAACTAAACCTGAAAAAATGAGAGTAACATGCTTCTACTTAGAGGATTCAAAACTATTAGAGTTTTTTTTACATGCAATCTCTTTACCATACCCAAAATTGGCTAGGGGAAAAGATCTCTGTTATTCAGCATCTAAATTGAAGGCTGATAAATCTGATAGTTCTGAAGTGTTCTCCTTTAGTCCGCCAAGGTGATCTCCAGCAAAAATGAGGAAGGCATTTATTCTTGTCCTTATGTATCAAGTGAAATGAAAGAAAAGTGTGAAAAGCTAGAAATTCATGTTTATTGTTTCATTATGCCTATACTTTATGCAACCCTTTTCTCCCCTTATTCCAAGGCACATTTCTGGATGCCACTTGCATGACTTTTAGGAAAGACCACACAAAAATCAGTCAGACTACTTTTGCAAAAAGCCTAGAGGCAAATAATACACTCTTCCTCTCATTTTAATAGGATTAAAAGCAACAATACTGGTTAATAATAATGATTTTGAACAATCTCCAGCAGAAACACACAATCTAAGAAAGAGAGGATGCCATGCTCACTTTCAAGATTCTTGAAAGAACTCTGCTGGAAGTCAGTAGACATTTGACTTACAGGTCTTTCAAAAATTCAGACTTGCTTGGTTCAATTCATTCATTCAATCTCAGCTTTGTTATGGAATGTCTTTGGTCAAACAGAAATAGCATTATTTAGTGAATAAAGTGAATTCAACSAAAAATCTTTCCTAGCTCTTCTTGTGATTCTCAATATTCAACCAGAAGTCTACAAACCAAAATTTTCCCCCTGTCTTTTCAAAGCCACCAGGAAAAACAGCCAAGATGCCTGAAGGAGACAGGCAACAAGAAGGTAGAGTTCGTTAATGATATATAAGAATATTTTCTTGTGAAGGCAGATTAATCTTAAATTCCTTTCAGGAGGAGCGCAGTTTCGAAGAATGCTGAGAACATTTAGGTGTCTTCATCAAAAAATGCAAAGGGCAGTATGTAAGTTCCTCACCACAGTGAGTTTTCTTAAGGAGTGAAAGGGAATTGAAACTGTGTTTCGGAAGACAGTTATTCAATATGTCTTATACTAACAGTTCGCTGTTCCAGAGAAAGTCTTTGGAGAAAAGAGTGGAGGCAAAAAGACCAACAGCAGAGGCACCAGCAGCAACAGGCTCCTTATGTCTAGCTGACAGTTTTGGCAAAGCAGAAGACCAACTGGGGTTAGATGCCATCAGCTATTTTAGGGGATTTGTGTATTTATTTATGACATTTTTGCATTTTGAAGGGGGAGAATCGTGCTGCTGCTCTATTGATGGTAGTGTGCACTTTTTAAAAAGTCTTGGCAAATTTTAATACCCACAACCCAAGCTAACAATTAATAGGAGCTGCATGCATAAATTCTAATTCCCCATTCAGATTCCTCTTCCTTCCCACAAGAAATGTGATTGCTGAGAGGTAAGTATTTTCTTTCCAGGGAACAGAAAAGAAACCGCCTGACCTCCCGGTTGACTGGCATCGCCTGACCTCTCATTGACCTCGCTGCAATTGCATACCCACAGCTTAGACAAAAAAAGCCACCTTTCAAAATAGGCCACTTATACACTGTGCTTGGGGAAGATGATGGGAAAGGGAAACCTGTTCAGTTTTAACATTTTAATAATTCGACAAAACACACAGCGAGGAGAGACAAAGTTCTAGGAATGCCTTGGGCTAAGTTTTTTCTCCATTGCCAACATCCTTTCTCTTGTTCTTCCATGAGTTTGTCATCCAGCTATTCCAAAAGTCAGAAAAAACACAAGAAAATGGAACACTTCTTTAGCTGTTTTCTGTTTGATCACTTTGCGAAAGTAGAGAAAACTCTTAAGATCAGTGGTTAACGTTTTTCATAATGAAATTTGAGAAAAAAGATGCCTTTAGGAAACATCTGGCTGGGTGGATCACACAGACCAGGCTCTTCAGACAGCAAAAGAAAAATTCCTTTGGATCTCCTTTGTTCACTGGAGCTTCTTTTGATGCTTCTTTTCCTCTCTTCCATTAGTATTTGACTGGTGCTCCCCAGTTGTCTATTTTTAAACACCTTTTCCATAGAAGACAATATAAAACAATAGGATCTTGAGGTACCTCTGATGGGTTCCCCCACCTCCTCTGTTCCCAGCCTCACAGGCCCTCTTTCTCTGGGTGGCCAGGGACCCAGTGAGACAAATGCACGGGGTGTATGGGTGCTCAGGAAATTGTTTCTATAGCAACAGCAACTACATTAAAGCTTTTTGAAATTTCTTCCTACTCATCAGGCTTTAAGGTTTCAAACATCATGGAGACTCTGATCAGGCAAATGCTATTTCCTTATAGTGATCTCTGACTTGCTGTCATCGAAACCAGTTTTGTGTTGAGGGGAATTATGCTTGGGACATTTAAAAGAAGATGAGGCAGAACAGCAATAAATAAGCAGCTGAGAACAGTGCTTACTGGACAGGTGAGGAGTGGGCTAGGATGACCCAGTAGATGTAGGCCACCTGTAGGATCTCTGGTCCACCTGTATTTTACTGTTTAAAACCTCATATTATATGCAAGTGCCCTCTTCTGTAGCCTGAGTCTTCAGAGAAGAGAGAGTTTGTGTAACTCAATGTTCTATGTTTCCTTACCATTAATTCTGGTTTAAATGATGCCTTGTTCCGTCTGCTTAGTAGCTATGCTATGTGTGACAGACTAATAAACACAAAATAATACAAAAATGGCTATTTTGTGTGGTATCTTCCTCCTTCAAAATCTTGCAGATGTTTGGGTCCCAGTGATATTTCTTAGAGGATGGAGTTTGCAACTGCTATAATTAAGCAATATAGTACCATTAAGTCACTCGAGAGGAAATTAGGAACTAAACTAGTGCTGTGTGCCGAGGAAGCCAAAATTGTGAGCTGAGATCTTTATTCAGTGCATGAAAGTCTGCCTTTTTTTCTAGTTTACTTTAAAAGTGGAGTTATTCCTATTATACACCATCAGAAGATGTAAAAAGTGAATTAAATCTGTATTCAATGTTTATTTTACATGTAAATTGGGATCTTAAATTGTGGGAAAAATATGTTTTTGTCACCAGTGCTTTCTGTTTTGGTAGTACTGTGTTAGTTTTTAATGGGAAGGAGAAATGTGCTGATTTGGAGGCTTTCCAGGGGTTTGGCAGTTTTCCACTGCATCAGTGCTGAGTAAAAAAGATGTTATTCCTTCTTGTTACAGTAAGAGCTGGGTAAAGGCAATGTCACTTCTCTGAGCCGTCCTGGCAGAGCTCCACCTACAGAGAGGCAGCGAGACCAAAACAACCACAGTGTGAGACAGGGAAATGCTGCGTGGTAGGAAATGAACTCCCAGTAACCTGTCTGGGACAGTGCTTACACACATCAGCTTCTGCTGCAAACAGCCTAATGGGGTCAGGAGAGTTGCACCTAATGGAGGAGACAACTGTCTCCCAGACAACACTGAAGGATCAGAGCAGGGATAATCCGCTACCACAAGAGCCTTACATCAGAGGACCTGTTAGCTCATACAGAGACTTACATAGCAGAGCAGAGCTCTTCTGATTGCTTTCTATGATGGGGATTTTATGACACGCAAGAAGACCCATCTTCATACAGTTCAGTTGTGGCACTCGCCTGTGCTTCCCACTAGCAGATCTGCATCTCTGCCAGACTGCCATCTTCTTGGTGATCCGCTGTGTGCATCCCCACAAGGCCTGTTGTTTCGTCTTTGACAGCCTCCAGGCAACTTTTCAACTGGATTCTTGACTTTGAAGCTCTGCCTGTCCCCCAAAGTACCACAGCATTTGCCTGTCTTGAAGAAATCCTTGTAGACCCTGAACTTGCCAAAAAGTATTGTCCTTCCTCTCCCCTTTTCAGGTGATGTGCTTTTGCTCAGCTACATATAGAAAGACCAGCAAGATATTGATGTACGTTTTCAATTTAGTTCTTGGACTGATCTTTCTGCTCCTAAATTGCCACTTCAACAAATTGCTCTTCTCACTGGTCTTGACATACGTCTCCCCCAATCTTACACTAGGCTAGAGTTTGGCAGCTTTCATAGATGCCATTATCTATTTTCTCTCTGGTTTCCAGGCCCATAGACACTCTTCATTCCTTTCTACTTACCTGTCTTGCCTGAATAGGATTTAAGTAAAGGGAAGCTCTCTGTTTGCATACAAGCACATAGGTAACTTCACCACAGTCTAAGTGATCCCAAAGTCTTGCTGCTCTCTCACTAGGTCACTCATGAACGTGTCAAAAGATGCCATCAAGGTGCCACTTCCCTGCCACACCAAGATAAAAATCTCCTGAGGCCTAGTTTCAAGCTTGGTCTCTCTGGAGTGAGCCATGAACTGCATTGCAGCAGCAACATCCAGCCACCAAAAACATCACCCTGTTGTGCACACCTTCATGCAAAAACAGGAAAAGTAAAACAAGAGGGAGTCCTCTTCTTCAGGGCCTGGCAAAGAAGTGTTATACAGTGGTTGAACCCACAAACAGAGCAACCAGGTAAAGTTTATTCTGCCCTCTTTTTCCTCGGTAGACGGCAGCACTGTCATTTTGATGTGCCACAATGGCATAACATATTCAGTCATACTGATCATCCCACGTTTGTGGTTAGAAAAGAAAGGAGAGGCTTCTGAAGGAGAGAGGGGGGATCTGAACCCATCTCCAAACGGCATTCCTGTGGGGTCCCTCTGCAGTCCTCCAGATACTGTTCATCTTACCCTAAAAGGTGCTGCCCCTGCTCAGAGGTACACAGCCCTCTCCATGGTCTTTGGAGGAGCCAGGCAATGAGCTCAGCTCAGACCCATGGCTCTTCAATAGTTTTGCTGGAAGACAAATCTCACCATGTGTACTTGAGAGCAAGTCTGTGGCAGTGCTGGGAGTGAGTCTTTTCCCAGCACTCACCTCCGAGAAGGATGTGTTCATTTCTCCAGACGAAAATAAGTCTTTGAGGGTTATGTAGAAGGTACGGCAAGATACAAAATACCCCATTATTTGGTGAAGTCAAATTTATCATGACAGTTATTAGAATGCCAGACACTGCTCAAAGAGTTTCAAAAGGCAAAAATCAGCTTTGTCTCATACCAAGTCTCTGCATACCAGGAAAGAAAAAGCCCAGTTTGTCAGCTGCTTCCTTGATTATGTTCAATAAGGATACACAGGGCTGTTTTTATTTTCAGTTGGCAATTTCTGTGTTGCTATGACTTCACTAATCTTCAGTCCATAAGTCATTTGAGTAAACAACACACCAACAAGCTCAAATCCAGAGGAAATTTCTCCAAGGCAAGTCTTTATTCATCTTTCTGTTTTAAAGGGAGAATTCAAGAGATTCCACCTACATGGGATGTCACCATGAGAAAAAAACTCCTGACATTCCTGAGGTTTATCTTTAAAGCACATCATTAAGTGTAGGTATTAAAGTGAATAGAGAATAGTACAGTATGGTCAGCTGAATTTTTTTCTCTCTCTGAGTTCTGCTCCCTCTTGACCCTTACATGAGGATCCTTCTGTTGACTAGAGGGTCTCTGCTTCTCCTCCTACTTCAAAACCCTTCCTCCTAGCAACAGAAAAACTATCGATGTGTGGAGGCTTTCAAGGCAGCCCATAGCTGTGCTCCCTTGAATGTCAAAAGGGGTTGGTCTCACAGCTACAAATCAAACACCATTTTACTTAATAATATATTTTGTGGTGGTCTGTGTCTTGTCTGAATTGTTTAGTTGCACAACTACCTTTTGAGTTTTCTCTATAGCTGCAATCCAGTGCAAATAACACAGGAATAGGGCAGATGTGCAGCAGGTTTATAACACAACTTAAAATATAATCCCACAGGGAAAAAACACTTTATAGGAATCAGAGGCAGAAAAAGCAGCCTGCAGAGATGCACTTACATGAACAGCTAGTCAGCTGGTCTGAGTCTCTCCTGCCTCGTATCTCGCTATTAACACAGTGTAGAATGAGTTCAAGACACAAGGAAAAGAGTGAAAGACCCAGAAAGTAATATTCCCACCATTGCTCACTTCGTGCAAACATTAGTAGTCACACAACGTGAAAAGCAAAAACAGATGGTGCACCCATAGCTTCCTTCATGAAGGGGATAGCAAAAAAACAAGATAACTCTGGGATACAATCAAAGTTTTTAAAATCTCTTTCGTGGGCTGTGAATAAAGATTTCACATGCCAGCCTCTGAGAACTCCTTGCCTGGGCGGATTAATGTTGCCATGGACTGTCTAGAGAAGGATGTCATGGGAGCCTTGCAATCATCTTCTGCTGAGTGAATTCTACAGTCCTTCTTTGTAATCAAAGTATTTTCTTAATAGCTGACACACGAATTGACAGATGAATGACCTGATGCGATCCATGCTTAGGTATTACTTAGATATATTGTGTGATGACAACAAGAAACTCAATTCCATTGGCAGCTAGTTTACCTCTCTGTAAAATGGTGCTATTATTTTTCCATAGTAATAAAGAAGTAATGAAGCTTCAGGATTTCTTGACAGTGTATTTCCTTTCTGCTCACAGAGACTAAATAACTTTTATTTCTAGAGTAGATACTCTGTTGTTTATTTTTATTCTCAATCCTTTCAGTAGAAATATATCTGTGCACTGTCATGTCAGGATCGGTGTTTTCTTTCTAATCACCAGTTTGCCTAATCGTCTTCCATTAAAGTATCTATACTGCATTTTCCAGGGTGTCATGAGTTTTCCTAGCTGTTTGTTACCTCTTTGCTGCCACAGGAGACAGATGTTGAAGCAATATTTGAGAGGCTTTGTTTTCCCCTCATCTGCCTGCCTGTGTGGCTGAAGTTCCTCCATTGTCTGGCTCGGCTCTCTTCAGCATTGCTCCAGGTTCACCACTCAGAGTAGCCAGAGAAGCTTTCTGACCTGTCAGTTTTTGAAAGAGTTTGCTCAGGCATATCCTTGTGAGAATATTCAATAACAGTAAGAAATCCCCAGTACAGAGCAATTTAAAGGATGGTAAGAAGGGAGAGACCTGCATCATAGAAGTCCTGGCACAGAAAAGAAAGTCCCAAGACGCAAATCTCTTTTCTGTTCCTGTTAGGCATATTTCCTCTTTGCTTCCACTTTCCTTCTTTCACATGAGATGATCTGCCAGAAAATATTTCTTCAACTATCTTCAAATGTTCATCTTCTTTTGACTACCCCAAGGGCAAACTCAGTCCTTGTTTTATTATCACCTTTTTTTTTTTGCCACAGAGCCAGCATAGAGCAATCTCCAAATAAAAGCACTGCTTTTTCATCCAAAGTTGTCAAAGTGTTTTACGAAGGTGAGCAGGCAATGAGGGCCCCATCTGCCCAGTACACAACGGGATGTAGCAGAGCTCACACTCAACTTGTGATGCCTCATCCCTGTCCCATCAGGAAATGCTACTAAATCCATACATTAAGCAAGCACAAACAGGATATTTAGGTAGTAAGGTGGAAGCTGCCTGAGCAGGTTGCTGCAGAAAGTCCTCTAGAAAAAAACCCCAATGGTTATTCAGGAAAAGAAATTCTCTCTAACAAATATGATACTGTCCAGAATGAGTTGTTGATTCTTACTTTTAGAAAGAGATGACATTGATTTTTTTCCCTCTTCATGCCCTCATCTTATTTCTCTGAAGATCTCAGTAGCATCTCCTGTTCTCTGTATGGGGAGTCTTTATTTGTGGGTGCTTTATGCAGCTATGCTATGCTATGTGCACCACTAAAGCAGAAGGAGAAATTAAGTTATCAATGAAAATACCAAGTATTATCATTTCTTTCTGATGCTCTCTCCCCTTTTCTTTAAAAAGTTTCCCCTTCACACTCCTAGTCCTCTTATTCTTCTGCCTCCCTCAGTCCTCTGTCTCCCTGCTGCTAAAAAATTCATGACAAAAACCAGTTTATTACCGAAAAAAAGGTCATTTTTTCGGTATTTCATCATTTATTCTTTTAATGTAAGTGGGATGCTATTCCTTCTTCCCAATAGTTTTCTACTGGATGGAATTTTATTTTACTGAAATTTTTTAAGCATCACACGAACTTTTAATAAAACATATATTGATCTGCTGAGGTAACATATTTTTAAGTTAAAATACATCTGAGAACGTCAATCTTAAAAGAAAAGTAACAAAACAAATGAATATATTCCTTTTTAAAGTTTTAAAGAAGAAACTGTGGTAAATTAAACTTTAAAGACAATTTTACAAGAGAAGTCTGCAAAAATTTTAAGGACATTTGTAGTGAAAATTCATAATTAAAAAGAACCTTTTGGTCAATTAGTCAATTAGCATGACTGCTGACAGTGTGGATAAGTGAAAAAGGCTGTTATATGTGTATGTCTGGGTCTTAAACATGTTGCTGCTCATCATTTATATTTCCATTTGTAGATCCCAGGCAGCCACAGTGGGCAAAGGAAAGCTGGGACCCATCCCAGTCCAAGAGCAATGAGGGGGAGGGACAATGGAGACTAAAAAAGAAAATGTTGCATTGGACAGTTAATTACCAGTTTTTAAAGTGAACTAAATGTCGTATAATTACCAGCTAATTTAGATATTTGTGCAATTGATTGAAAATATGCAAAGAAAGCAACATTATTGAAAATTATTTTTAAATGTTTGGAATTTATTAGAGTTGACTATGGAAAAGAGATAATTAAGGATTCTAAATATAATTAATGTGTTGAGTTATAAAAAGCACTGCTTAGGTTAGGGGTTTTCCAGCAGTTAGAGAGATGGTTGACACTGTAATGACAACTTTACATTTAAATATGTTTGCGGTTCACATAAATATGTATTGAAAAATAATTTCTCGGTGCATAAAGAATATGCCTCCATATTCATATTAGAACGAGCATGTATAGGGGAGAGATGAGGCTAAGGTAGAGAAGAAAGTCCAAACTGCTGCATGATGTGGATTTCCCTTGTCTTTGGCATGTGCAGATTTCCTACTTGGGCAGGCAAGGTGAGGTGTTAATTTCTGGAGGTGTTAGATGTTGGGGTTTCAAATAAAGTTGATGCACAAAGAACGCAAAACAAGGTGAGAACAGTTGAAGAAAACAAAGGCACACTTTGTTGGGGTTTCTTTAATAATCTAAGACTGCAGCCTCTTCACTTTGATTCTCTTGAGGGAATCTAGCTCATGATTTTTGATCACTCAAGGTTTACAGCCCTAGGGGCAGGGAGGCATCCTCTGCGAAGAGGATGTCCACTTTAATGGCAGGTCAAAGCAAGATGGCAAAAGGCTTCCAGCAAAGAGGTGAGTTTTGTTTCTGTACCYGCCATTGTAAAGGAATATTTGGGTTTCAGATCTTCTGTCAACTTTACCTGTGCGTTCAAACCCCAGTGTAACCAAAGTGGAAAGCTGAAACACTGGGATATGGAGGAGGTGGGGGTCTGGAAAGGGCCAGCTCCTGCTCCAGGGAGTTAACATCAGTCCCAAGGCATCTACAGCCTACAGTTTAACTGCAAAATGCCTTTGCGGAGCCAATGCCAGGATGAGCTGCAGGGAGTCCATGAAGTGTGGGTGGTGTGGGTCTCTCACACCCAAGGCATCAGCCTGAGGAGTGGTCCAGGCACTCAGACACAGAGCAGAAAGACATCCAAACTGCATGACAGACATTATGGATCTTCTAGACGGCTGTGAAGCTCAGCTGAAGGACCGCTGCAGGTGTAAAGAGCTGCAGGCTCGGCTTCCACATCAGCTGTTGGCAAAACAAACACTTCAAAAAACAATTTTAAAAATGCCCAAAGAATTATAAGTTTTCAAATTTTATGGCAACGCCAGACTTCTCTGACTAGGAGCCTGAGATTTAGCATAGAGAGACTTAGGCACTCAGTGATTTCCAATAGGTTATATATGAAACTCTGTGCCACCATTTAAACTGGCACTCAACACCTAAATCTATGAAAGCATGGAGTTTGCCATCAGGTACGGTGAGATGTCGTACTTCACCCAGCAGGAGGATGAGGCTTGCCAGGTTCCCCTGCACTGTGCTGTTTGGTCTTTGTGCTCATCGATCCTCAGGAAAAGTAAATTCAGACTGTGCAAGGGAAAGCAAAGTGCAGATGGCGAGCTGGAGTCTGTAGAAGGAAATTCATAGAATCATAGGATGGCCTGAGTTGGAAGGGACCTTAAAATCATCTAGTTCCAACCCCACTGCCATGGACAGGGACACCTTTCATTGCCCAGGTCACTCCAAGCCTCTTTCAAGCTGGCCTTGAAAACTTCCAGGTATGGGGCATCCACAATTTCTCTAGGCAACATGTTCCAGCTCCTCACCACCATTACAGTAAAGAATTTCTTCCTAACATCTAATCTAAACCTACTCTTTCAGTGTGAAGCCATTCCCCCTTGTCCTGTCACTCCAGGCCCTTGTAAATAGTCTCTCTCTATCTTTGCTGTAGGTTCCCTTCAGGTACTTCATTCTTCTCTGAAGGAAAAATTATAGTATTGCAAATATTATTTCCACAAGTCAGGTCAGATAAAAGAAAAAGTGTTATTTCTGGGCAGACCAGGACTGTGTTTCTTTGGGTTTTGTTTGTGTTTTAAGATCATTACAGGATATTTGTTGTTGCCTGAGTGGCTGCTGCACCTGCAGAGCCTCCCTCACGTTTAAGATAAGMACTTAGTCTCCTGGAGAACAAGAGCAGTCAGGGTGAAACTTGTGTAACCTCAAAAAACTGAAACCAATCCCTCCTGTAATGGCTTTCCCAACTTTTTGCTTTTGTTTCTCTTCAAGCCAAGGAGTACATCTGAAACCAATAATATACAGTTCCCCTCCATGGGCATTTCRTTATTACCTTTAAAACTAAAACTTAAAATCCCTATTTGAAACTCCGGTTTCTTTTTTTCTGTGTGCTTTAAATGTGAATTTGAGACCATAACTTTGCATGGGCTTTAAATGAACTTGAGAGTACTTGATGCTCTGTGTTCAGTTTCAATGAACATAGCCTACAGTACTGAGGACAGAAAGATCTTCGAGTTGATGTTTTCCACAGACATCTGAGATTTAAATACTCCCACAAGCCACTTATTGCACAAACCTTCATTGATTACAGCACCATTCAGTGCCTGCTGTCTGCTCCCAGGCACTGTTGCTCATCTCCCTGACTTCAAGTATCTTGACTTAGCATGGGCATAGTGGCAGAAATCCATCTGACACCCAAAATGAGTTGAATATTGTGAGCATTTCTTACTAAGCTATGAAAATGCTCCTTCCCTCTCCCTGCCCTCTAAGATCCTAGGAAAAGAAGTGTTTGCTGAGGTGTGAGCAAATGTAGAGCCGAGGCTGGAGAACTCAGTGTCACCTGTCTCCTTTAGATGTCATTTCTCATAATTGCAAACAGGGTCCCTCGAGAACACAGACCATGCTTACCTGTCTTTCTGCACAGTAGAATACTCATGAAAACACATCCCTGGAAGATTATTACTACTAATGGAAGATAATACTGTGGAAAGGAGGAAGATAAAACTCCCAGATACATGTTGCCTGGTTTTAGGGCTTTAATGAGAAAGAAGAGGCCTCCTGAGGGGTTCATTTTACTCAACTTATTCTCCAGTTGCATTCACACTCTTATTTAGGGTCCTGAGAAAATCCTTTTTCCGGARACAGTGTCTCCCCCACTAGAATCTAATGAGATTCTGTTCTTGAGAATAAAACACAAACAACTTAGGGGTGGCCACAGATMTGAAGAGGCCAGCCCTTGGATTGCTCCTGAGCCGCCCAAGGGAGCAGCAAGCACTGCTGAGGCCCAGGGTGTGAGGACAGCACAGCAAGCAGCTGCCAGCCCTGACCACAGCCTCCTTTCACCTGCCAGGTCTCCAGGACCCAGGAGCAACTTGAGGGCTCCACTTTCCCGTGTGCCATTCCACCAGCAGAAGACCACTGCCCCACGTTGCTCTTCAGCAGTGGGTTGTGTGGCGGGATTGCTCTGSGTGCAGAGCGCTGCCACCACTGGCACGCTGTGCTGGGGGCTGTCAGCACCCTGAGAGCAACACCAGCAGCCCTCCTCGGGGAGGACACGGGAGCTGAAAGTGCAAACCCCAAACTTCACACTTCTTTTTCCCACAGAAATGAGAAGGAGTGTCTGGGCTGAGGGGAGAGCAAATGGGCACTGGCAGGACCCACAAACCACCCACGTGCACACACACACACACACACACACACACTTGACTGCTTTGCTTTCCCAGGTCATAAACTGGTGGTTTTGCAGGCAAGTGGGGGACTGAGCTCAGCTGTGCTTTCTGTACTCCCCTGGCTTTGTTTTCCATCCTGATCTCTGCTATGGTGTTACCCGTTTCCTCTCCCACATCTGATCAGACTAGAAATAACCCATAAAAAATCACGACGACTCCAGTTGGAAACAAAATAAGTTATTGTACCTCTCTGGAGCAGCTGTTCCCCTCTGCCTGCAAACCCCAGCTGGCAACTGAGCCCCACACAGCCCCTCACTCACTACTCCCTGTGGGATAGGGGAAGACAGCTGGGAGGGTAAAAGTGAGAAAACTCATCAGTTGAGATAAAAGTAGTTCAACAGGTAAAGCAAAAGCTGCACACAAGCAAAGCAAAACAAGGAATTCATTCACCACTTCCCATGGSCAGGCAGGTGTTCAGCCATCCCCAGGAAAGTCGGGCTCCATCACACTCGACAGTGACTTGGAAAGACAAACTCCATCACTCCGAACACCCTCGCCTTGCTGCTTCTTTCCCCAGCTCTTATTGCTCAGCATGGTGCCGTACGGTCTGGGATAACCCTCTGGTCAGCTGGGGTCATCTGTCCTGGCTATGTCCCCTCCCAGCTCCTTGTGCATCCCCAGCCTGCTCACTGGTGGGGGGTGTGAGGAGCAGAAAAAGCCTTAATTTTGTGTAAGCACTGCTCAGCAATAGCTGAAACTTCCTTGAGTCATCAACACTGTTTACAGCACAAATCCAAGCCATAGCCCCTTACCAGCTACTGAAGAAAATCAACTCTACCCCATCCAAAACCAGCACAGGGATTCACCGGACTGAAATGAAAGCCTTGGAAGGTGGGTAGGAGAGCTGCCCTGAAACTCAATGCCAGCGAGGAAAGGATGTGACAGAAGGTCACACAGACATACCTGCACCTTGGCTAGGGTTGTGGGTAGCTGAGTCTTGAAATGACAGATGTCCTGGGGCTTTTAAACCTGTCCAGATCCATCCTAGATGGGTTGCAGACATACACCTCTGGCTTCCTAATTAAGGGAGAAGTCACAAGCAAGGCAGAGTCAATCTTTCAGAAGTGTCCCTCTTTTGCGGTTGTTTCTGTCCAAGGGAATGATTAAGTTGACTATAAATGATATTAATGTTGTCCTTAAAAAGTCATAAGGAAATCTGCTGTGAGCTAGGCTGCTGTTCCCCTGGAATACAGAAACGTGCCTGTTTGTTTCCCAAACAGTCATTTGCCACAAACAAACAAAGTAAAAGGAAATATATGGCACCAAAGARTGATTGAAAGAGTGGGAGAACTGGGAAGCACTATTGGAGCAGCATAGCCAGGGCTCTCCTGTGGCTCCATGTCCAATATCACAGAGCRCTAGGTGGTTCTTGGATTTGTCATTGTTATGGAGCTGGTGAGATTTAGAAGAGACACAACAAAATTTTCAGTTTAGAACTTATTTTGTTCTCATATTGTATTAGCTGTATTTCCCTTTTGTCGTTGTCATTTACAAGAATATTGACATATAAACCAATGTTTGTTTTGTTAAGCTCATTTTCTCTTCCTACCTATTTCCCCTCTGAAATCATGAGGTGAACTATTTTCAGAAACAATATATTTGATAAATAAACTCCTTTTCCTTTTCACAAATTATCTGGGAATAGACATTGATTTTTTATTACTTTGTTCATTATCTAAAGCATTTGTCAAATTCTTTCCAATAAAATTCCAAACCATGCATTGCTGTCACAGCTATCGTTAACAATTTGACTCAGTGATTTACTTTCTGGAGCCAAATCTTGAATAATTCTTCATGTCATTTCCAAATCCCAAAGATGCTGTTAATTTGCTTTGCAGGAGCATCTTCTAGTTCCTGCCATGCATMAGGATGACACTGTGCTAGGTGCTGCATAAAAGATCAAAAAATTCTTATTCCAATACCCAGACTAAGTCTAGAAACAGCTGGRTATTACCAGGAAACCCAGAGCACAGCAACAGGTGGGTGTGATGGACACTGGTGTAGCACGCAAGCAGTCGAACAGTTGTCACATATTTTGTAGGCATTATAGCAAAGAAGAGTCTGTCTAAGCAGAGATTGGAAAAACAATGAGGTATTTCACAAAAGAGCTGAAATAATTTTGGTTTATTCATTGAGCTGATTCTTATGGTCCCCTATATTATTTAATATGGCTTGAGTTCTTCCCAGACCTTGCAGGCTAGGTGCAGGAATAACTGGTATCAAAATGTCTAGAGAAATGGTATTTGTAGAGATATTTGTAATCTCCTTTACTATTTCTTGTAATTACATTTTCAGAGAGTAAAAGAGATCACAAACACAATCAGAGCAAACATAAGAAACTGTACTTTCTCAACCTTGAGTTTAAAAGTCAATTTCCTAAGTTCAATCAGGAAACATTCTCATTTTAACTGTAGTCTTCCTGCCTGAAAACGGAAGAGTCTGCAAAAAGAGATAGAGAAAAGACTCCACACATGAAGAATTTTCCCCATAATTTTTCAAGATAATCTCACAGCTCTTTAAAACTAATAATCATCATTTCAATATATAAAATCAAGCTAAAGCAGAATCAGGCAAGAGCATATCATGTGTGACTGCTGGGATTATATAATGGGAAAGTTCTCATTGATTTTTATAAAGCATTGGATCCCAGAGATTTTAAAATTAGGCCTGAGGTTGACCCAGTTTGGGTGGAAAAAGCTCACAGAATCCCAGCGAAGAGCACAGCCCAGGGAGAAGTCTCAGGGAGTACAGTTATTTTTAACCTTTTGGACCTACACGACAAAGAATGAATTCTGAAAACTCTGGGTAGAAAAGAGGTACTTAGTTTTGAAATTTGAAAATCCTCTACCCCCTTCCCTAGATCTTGACCCTGGTAGAAAACTTGTACAGCAAACTTTTTTTTGTATTAAAAAAAAATTTYGGTATAGACTGAAGCTGGCATTTCACTTATCCCTCCACAAGCATGGAAGACAAAAGCAAAACACTTTCTAGGATGTGATTCAAGGAAAGAACAGAATATGCAAGGCTAGACTACCAAAACAGAAAGGGGTTTTGTTTTGGCTGAAATCAAGAAAGTTAAATTTGTAGCCAAACTGTTGAATAAAAAGCTGCACTTAGTCTCAGAATTCACATTTGAAAACTGGTCTAAAAAATGCTGCAGTTTCCCAGTGATTAAGTGTGCCTCATTGGATGATTCAAACAAAATTTGACCTGGACAAGTATTCTTTTGAAATTGTAATTGAATTTTCTTTCAACCTACTGCAGGTTTCAGGCCTTCTTGTAAATATGATGGGACCATTAGCTGAATAGATTCTATTATATGTGCTGAACAGCATTTCAGATATGAATTTATTTGCAGTGAAGTAATATTAAACAGGCATTTGTGTTTCAAATCAAGTGAGGATGAGATGCTTGTATTGGTACCTGATCTTATCATAGCAGTGCATATATTTTTAGTTGCTCTGAAATCGGAAGAGGACAGAGTAGACATTATTTTGACAATCTAGTTATATAGTACTTGCTATACACTTATGGATTGAAATCCTCACTACTGTTTCCGCCTCATTTTATTAGATAAGAAGGTAGACTAGGGCTTTAGCACACTCCCTTTCCTTTGCCCCTAAGAATGGGATGTACAAACAGAAGCAGAACAAGGATGGATGCTCTGGGTCTAATTTCTAAAGACCCTTCTAAAACCTGGAGCACAAAAAGGATGGGGAGCCCCCAGTGAGGCAGAGGTATCCAGACTTCCTGGTTTATGACTTCTGTAGAATCTCCCACAGTCATTTTAAGGATGCTTTTATTAGCCAGTGTGGAAATTTTACAGTATGGGACTTCGGAGAAGCTTTGGCCAGCAAAAGCCAGGAGAACGTCTCTGGATATAGAGCTCAGCCCTCCCTGACCCTTTGCAGTCCTGCTCACACTGGGATCTTCCCCAGTCAACCCCAGCATGCCAGGCCCTGCACAGGCAGGGCAGGCAGCTCCAGCCTTGCGAACCACAAGGTTCCCGCCCCAGCTGTTTGCTGCTGGCACTTGGGGAGCAGCAGCAGCTCAGCAATGGGCAGCTTTGGACAATCCTGTCTGGGTTATCCCACGCTGCAGCTCTCTCTTATTCTTGCCATTTATGCCTGTCAGGTGTCCCAGGACAGTAGTGCTGGGACAGTGCTGCGAATAGCCTGAGGGATTTATTTTGTTGTTTTGTTGTGGGTTTCTTTAATGTTTTCTTATTTTTCTGCTGAAGCCAGATGAAATTCCGGATCGTTTCCAAGTCCTGGCACAAGTGTGGAGGCAATGCACTGCGGCACTGGCAGAAGGAGGCACTGCCTTAAGCTGGTACTGCCAGTGAGGACACRGGCAATTTCTCAGATGGAAATCACTGGCCTCACAGCCATATTTTGTTAACAGAGCTGAACGCTTCTCATTCATTGCAAGCTGGCTTTGTTTGAGTCCTACTTCTGATTTTCAGTGGAAGAAAAATAATTCTAAGTCAGTGCCTTAGAAATTAAGAAATTTTTKTTTTTAGATAATAACCTTCCCTAGCCCTTTTTCATTTTTTCATCCCTAGCAAACTTTTCATTTTTTACCCACAAATGCTAGTGTTGCCACCTTAGCCCAAAAGTCAGCAATGCAGTCCTGCCCTGTTGATCCTCAGCCATCTGCTGAGAGACACAACACAAAGCACACAACTGCAGAAAGGAGCTTGGACAAACTTCATTCTAAGGCAAAGACTCAGATTTCATTGATCTACAACTTGACATTCAGTTCCTGCAACTGAATAGAAAAAAGGCATTTATAACCTATTAAAAACCCAAGGATGATTTTAGTCTTTTTTTTTTTTTCTTGTTGGAGAAATCAGTCTTTCAGAATAGCCTGGGAGTTGCAAATAAAAAAGAACTTTGCCGTGTTTATTTAGAGAACCTAACCCCTTGGAGCCAGCATTTTCACTAATGCATTTTACATTAGCGGGCTGCATCAGGAAATCCTGACTTTTGGTGCCAGGGGGGTAATTAATATCAGATCATGTTTGCAAAATGGTTGTGTTTATGTGGGAATGAGGACTGAGCTCTAACTGGCAGGGTTTGAAGCAGTCAACTTTTGCTACGAAGCTTCAAGAACTTGCTAGGGTGGGATGTTGAAATCAAAGGACTGGGTCTTGGTAAGTTGGTACAGCTAGAGATTGCTGAGGAGAGCTGCAGCCTTTAGGATTCTGTTCAGAAACCTTTAAGGAGAGTCTGAAGAGTCTTAAAAATGTGAGGAGATTGGAGGTAACATACAAATAGTTGTTTTGTTCCTGTGGTCTCAGATGTTCCACGAAGTGCAAAAATATGCAAGATAGGATTATCATTTCCCAGTATATCTTCCCACCTTCCTCACTCTCAAATCCCTGTGCCTACTAGATAAGAAATATCCATAGGTGGTGCAAAAGCATTTTCTCCACACACCTCAGAAGTGGTACTTGCTTTTGTGTACAGCATGGTCTAGAGTAGGAGGTAGGGGTCAATTAAGTAACTCAAACCCAGTTTCTCCTGASCTCTGTCTTGCAGGGGCTCTGCAGTGCCACTCCAAAGGTCCCCACTCTAGGAAGTGCAGTTCCCCCTGTGCTTGGCACCCATCTGCTCTGCAGACTTGCTTCTTCCTCCAGAGAAAGAGGAAGCATACAAGATCTTTACATCCTCTTCCTTCCAACTCAAAGCAAGGATGTTTGGGGATTGGGAACTCTACTCGTGATGGTGATACAGCCTCCTTCCCTAGCACAGGCACTGTCTGCAGCTCCAGCTGGGACATCTCCAGCTCGGCTGGATGCAAGGATATGCTGAGCATCATTATGTTCTCAGTATCAAAAAGAGAAACAAACCATAGAAGATGGTTTGAGCAACCTGATCAAGTGCAAGGTGTGTCTGTCCATGGCAGGAGGCTTGGAACTAGTTGATCTTTAAGGTTCCTTCCAACCCAAGCTATTGTTTGATTCTATGATTCTAAGATGGTGCCTAAGAACAGCCTATTTAGTAAAGGTCTTGGGTTCTCACCTTCCCAAAAGTCACAGTTTCTTGGCACCAACTAGGAAACTTGGAATAAAGCTTAATAAAGGTTGAAAATCACTCAGGAGTGTGGGACCCACTGAATCATAACATCATTAATTGGCATAGGCAAAGTTTAAAATTAAAGGATTTTTTCTGAAGTTAAAAAGAATAAGAGCGCAACTGAATAACAGCCGCAAATGATGTTCAAATTTAGTTTTATCTACCGGTTTCCCAGCATCCATTTCCATGGGATGTGGCTGCTGGCAGATTTTCTGCAAGACCGTTTATTTACTCCCTCCCCATCAGATCCTTTGCTGGAAGTTCATGACTCCCTCAGCGCTGGTGGGGATTAAAAGTAAAGGTGTAATCTATGTTACAGCTAATATATGTTTCGTACTATAATGAGCCAATACGCTATTATGGATCTTGTGGTCAGCTCACTATGTTTGATAAATATGATCAATAGATGTTATTCCCCTCTGAGATGCCCTCACCATCATCCTTCCATACTCACCTCTTGCCAGTAGTCATTTGGGGATAATTATCCCCACCAAGAGCCTACCTCTAATGTGCCCACTGTCTTTCCTTCTGTCATAAATTGGTCTGATAAGATAACAAATCTGAACTCAATTGCTATTATTGCTGTTATTTTACTAGTTCCTTGATCCTAGAATAGGGCTAGCAATCTAATAATTTGTTGTAACTATAGTAAAATTCTATGTACCTAGTGGATTTCTCCTCATCAGGTATTTGTGTAACTGATTATTCCTACCTAGAGTCTGGGAGCAATGTCCTAAGCTTGAATACTCTTCAGCAACACTGTCTAGAGCTTTTGTTCTCTGTGAAGTAATGGACCACYTCTTCTTTTTTCTACCAGTATCTCTGAATAATTATAGTTCGTTYGTGGCTTGCCTTGATTTCATTTCAATGTGCTCTACTATTATTTTAAGCTTATTCCTAACGATGAGAGCTTTCAGTGCACTTTCTCCTTTGTTTGAAGGCACTGACGAGCTCTTGATCCTCCACATTGGGATAATTTGTACATCTACTGTACTGTAATTTCTTTAAGGACTTGCCAGCTCCTCTGAACATCATTTTTAGAACTTCTTTCCCCATGGAAGTTTTCTGTAGTAAAATCTCACCACGATGACTAGTTGCTCTCTTCCAGTGTGATATTGCCGTGTATTCTCATTTGGTCAATCTTCCCTACCTCAGAGAAGATGTACTGCCTTATTCACTGACAAAGTGCCTCATTCACTGACAAAGCATGTCCTCTCTTCCGTTTGAAAAAAGATGTGTGTATGTTAATGTTCAAGACCAGTAAATAAATAAATAGAACTGCGTTTCTGTTAATCCAATGTAGTGATAGCTTCAATCATACACATAAGAATCTTTCTGTATATTTCTGCACCTACTGCATTTATACACAATCATCTGGAGTTTTAACCTCATCAATTCAATATCCTCATTCTTGTTCCTCCTCTGATCTGACAGTATAAACCACCTCCTTCTGTATAATCTTTGGTTCCTCACACTGTTTCTGGGCACTGACATCTTTGACTGCTGGGGACTGACTGTGCATCAGGAGCTGCATGGGACCTGCAGTGCTGTGTCCAGCCTTGTCCCACCTGCAGCAAAGAAACAGATGAAGTGGAGCAAATTCAGTGGAGGGCCACCAGGCTGGAGCACTTGCCCTTTGAGAGGAGGTTCCAAGCACAGGGCTTGTCCAGCTGAGACGAGATGGTGTGGGATGGGATCTAACAGCAGCCCCTAAGCTTATAAAGGTAGGTTAGCAAGAAGACCAAGCCAGGTACTTCATGGCAGTGCATGGTTGGAGAACAAGAGAGAACAGGCATGAGCTGAAGCAAAAGATGTTCAGACTTGCTGAAAGAAGAAACTTTTTCACGTGGAGGAAAGTCAGGCATGGGAACATGGTTCTAGAGAGGTTGTGCAGTCTCCATCCTTGGAGGGTGGTCAGCAACCTGATCTGACCCACCTTCGAGCAGGAGGTTGGACTAGAGACCTCCTTAGGTTCCTTCTGATGTGTGTTTATTATCTGACTTGCTGCCTTTTGAGAATGCCATCAGTCATCAAAGTTGTTGTAAAACATCAAATTCTCCCCTCTTCTCCACTGTGTTGGCACTGGTGCTACAAACACCCTCTTGTCCTTGCAAGTCTCCTGGGTCACATTAAGGAAGCCTTTATGCTTTTTTATGTTTCTACAGTAGATTGTTATTTCACCATCTATTCCTCCTCCCAGGTTTCTACACTCTCCTTTTATGCAAACATGATATTTCTTGCTTTGAGAGGCTACATAGCTCTCAGATTCATCAGTGTGCAGTATGGTGGACAAATGGAACACTTACCCTCTCCTGACCCTACGTCACAAACGGTTGGCAAAACTGCCCAGACTGCACTTAGGGATCCTCGAATATTTATTTATCTGGAGAAAAAGGAGCACCAGTCCCTCCTGCTCTCAAGATCTACATGTACAGAAGATGGTGGAAAAGGGGTGTCCCAGTTTGGGCCACTGATGTCAGTCAGTACACCTGTGGAAATCTAGGAAACCTCATATAAAAGGAGTGGCAAACTCTTCTTGTTGATGCAGTCACAGGTGCCCACGGTGCTAGAAATTGAGGACCCAGTGCTGGGAGAGGTTCCACAGGACCTTATGGATTTTTTTGTCCAACTTCCATGCAGTAGACTTTCCCACTCCTGTCATTGCCAGTGAGCAACAGAAGTAAACCTCGTGGTCACCCCCTCCCTCACATGTACTGGTGCTTGGAAGATGCTGTGATCTTTTAGAAACTCAGGGAGCAGTTCCCTACAGAGATCTTCACCCAAAGGCCCTGCTTCCAAATATAATGTAAATCCACTAATTCATAGCTGTCTCCTGGGTTCAGAGCCTCCTCACAGCAATGAAGAGTCACAGATATCTCCCACTATCTCCAGCAGCAATTCTATCTTTGCATCTTTGTCAAGCTTCAAAGAGAGCCTTGCCTGCTACCCTTCTGGAAGATGGGCATGTTGAAAAGGTAAGCTGTCATGCCTTACAACAAACAGATGATCAACGTGGTCCCATTATGAGAAACAGCAGCAAAGGAGAGAGCTTCTCAATATTCACCTAAACAAACAAACAGTCTGCACTACTGATGCCATAACATGGGGTAGCCTAAAAGTTACTGAGTCATTGGATCAACCTGTTCCAAAGACAACCACACACCCACCAGCACCACAGCACCCTGCAGCATTGTCCTGCAACAACTCTCAGCGAAAAGCAGGCAGCTCAAAATGTGCTTTGACCCACCAGCTCGTTGGGACCCAAAGACTGTTACAAGCTGGTCATGCAGACATCCTGCCAAGCGTTCATTCAAATGAGCCATTGTCAGTGGTCACTTAAATAGTGATAATAGGGCATAGTATCAAGGGCCAAAGAAATCCTAGATAGCAGGTCACCTCTATCATGCTTGGCCCACAGATCTCAGGTCCATCACATTTTAAATTCCAGACTTCTAAGCAGTCAAAAGACTGACTGAAGCAGTCAAATCAATTAGTCTCATGTTCCTTGTCAGCAGAGTGGGTTTCATGCAAGACTCCTGCTTTTCTGCCTGCCTTGTTTGCTGCCAGACAGCACAAAAACACGAAGCAATGTGAAATTGAAGGGCGAATAACACAGGCAACTTGGAACTGAGCTTCTGAGGTAATAAAGTGCTGTACTTACAGCAAGACCATAGCAACAGTTGTAACAAGCACCAATGAACATAGGCTCCATTAGACATGTTAGCATGCACACAAGGTACTTGTAGCGGTGACAGATATCCTAGTACTCACCAAGCATCTATTTACGGTCCTAAAATCAACCTCTTGCCATCAACCAAAAACTCTGGGGGATGCAACAGAAACCTTCATGCTGCCTCAGTTTTGCCATTACCTTTCCTGAGCCCACATGGACACTGAAGCAGGTGATAAACCCAAAGCCAGTGTGACACTAGCAAATACTTTGTCATACTCAGATGAGCAGGCTCTCTGTGCTTATGAAATCAGAAGCTCTGGCATTTACAAGCAGAACCCTTTTTATGCAACAATAAGCTTCTAAAGAAGGCATGCCATGATGGAAGGCAAACATTTTTCCGAAGCTGGAAACAGCTATGTGAGCAGTCAGATATCGTTATCTAGGTGCTCAAATAAGAAGAACTAGCTCTGAAATAATCTGCATTCTTGCTGGGGTAAAAAAAAAGAAAAAAAGGAGATAGTGATCACTAACCTTTGAGATTGACACATGTCAACTTGGTAAAAAGCTATCTTAACAAGTAAGGCCAGAATTAGCATTTAGAAAGAAACTCTAAGAAACTGTGGCACTTGTTTACATTGTAGCCTGTGGAAAGAAAGTCTAAAAAGCTCTGGGCTGAGAAAAGCTACGTCTGGAAAGACGTCAACGTGGCAATGTAATACTGCAGACCGAAAATTCCTGACTTGAAATTTGCTAAAAAAGTCAGGAAGTACAACTGATGTAACTTAATTTCATAGTCACAAAATGTGTATTTCTACCAAGCCTGCACTCGCAAATAGCATTCTTCTATAAAATATCTGTAATGAACTTGTGTCAAGATGCCAGCGCACTTCTGGCAACATCAACTGCATTAGGTGATTAGAATTTATGCTGTGTAAAATTGAGATTAAATGAAAATTATGAACCAAAATGCAAAAGCATTTATATGGCAGTTCACCTACACCATTTGTTTAAAAAGTGTCAAGGCAAGCGAAAATAACACAGCACTCTGAAGAGTTCACAGACTATTAGGTCTGGCTATTCCAGCAGCTCTCTTTCCAGCCCCACAGCTCTTTCCACCAAAAACCCAAGGTGTGCCTATGTGAAGCCACTGGCATGCTGAACTACCTTCATTTCTTAAGACCAAGTGTAGAATAGTAAGAGAAAATTAGAAAACTTTATAGAAAACTCAAAAGTCTCTTGCAAAATCATCAGATCTCAAGCAGGGGGAAAAAAGACATTCTGCTGGATTAGGCAGAATTTTTTTTTGAAAAATTATGTCATGGGAAGCTGCTAAGAGTCGACTGAAAGTACCCAGCACCCTGCAAGATTGAAATATAAGCATTTCACTGTTCACATTATTTTGGAGGTATATGTCRCCACAGTGAAAAAATTGTTCCGTTTTCTGAACACAACATTGCTACACAACATAGCTCTACAGTTCAATTTAATTCTGGAATGCACACCAGCAGTCTGCTGCTAATAATGCCCACTTCCAGGTTTTGCAGAGTGACATTTTAAATGTGACGATTAAAAAAAAATCTAAATATATTCCCAATAGGTACAGTCAAAACAACGACAGAAATATATTCCACTCTCTAGAATGCTGCTTTTTGCATAGAGCTGTGAAACATGAGGTTTTACATCTGCTCGAATTTAACCATGCCCATGAAACGAGGCTGCAGAAAGGTGGAGGTCAGGCTCTTCTCCCAAGTAACAAGTGACAGGACAAGAGGAAATGGCTGAAAATTGTGCCGGGGAGGTTAAGATGGGATATTAGGAAAATGTTTCTCTTCCAAAAGGGTTGCCAAGCATTGGAATAGGCTGCCCAGTGAAGTGGTGGAGTCACCATCCCTGGAGGTATTTAAAAGATGTGTGGATGTGGCACTTGGGGATATGGTTTAGTGGTGGACTTGGCAGTGCTGGGTTTATGGTTGCACTCACTGACCTTAAAGGTCTTCTCCAACCTAAACGCTATTACATTATCATGTATCTATCCAATTCACTTTTTAATCCTATTAAGCCCATGGGATTGAGCTTACAGTTGTGCACGCCATAAGAAGCATTTCCTGTTAAAAATTTTAAAGGTGTTGCTTTTAATTTTCATCACATTGTCTGTATCCTTAAAAAATTACACTGCTATGTACTGTTGGTTTACACAAATTGACATCTGAAATAATCCCAAACACATTGTATTTGTTCTTGACCACTTGTTATCCACTGACCTTTCACTTGAGCTATCTTTTTGATATGGGAGAGACAAAGTTGAACACAGTAACGCTGAACTGAAAAATCTCTTATCAGAATTATGGTTAAGCATTCCCTAGCACAGCTCTCTGAATGTTTTGGTGGCACTGTGACTTCTGAACTTCTGTTCTGGCACTGAACAGAAGTTTTACTGTGTTAGCTGCTGAACTACTCCTGACAGCTGATCAGCTGTGTGTGAGTGAACTGGAATTATCCCACCTCGTATGGTACTTGTAAACATCAGTGATTTCTTAAATTCTGTTCCATTGCATTTTTAGTTTTAAGTCCTGCAGAATCTAAGTAGCACCGTTTCTACCTCATGTTGCTATCTAAATAYGTGTTCTTTTCTCCAATTTATTTGTGTTATTCAGTGGTCCCAATAGAACTCCAGCATAACTTACTACCAATCTCCATCATTTGTGAAACTTAGCATTTTTTCCTACTCTCCCCTCGCCATCATATCCAATTCCAGTGCTTTGCTGTCCACCTTACTGCAMGCTTTATTTTTATCGTAGCACCTTCTCAGAGAACTACAGGCTTTATGAACAAAAAGATCAGTACCACCAGACTGTGCTACGATTTTTTACTATAATTCTAGCACACTGAGGGTTGGCTTTTATTGCCTTTTTTTTAAACAAACCTATTATCTAGCATAGCTGTTTGGAGTTTTTTTTAACTTACTACTTTATCCAGGTATCTATTAACGTCAGGAAAGTTTGTTTGGGTTCATTTCACAGGATTTCACCCTTATGCTTCTGTTTTATGATACTGCAACTGTTGTCCATGTAGCGAAAACCTGCTACTTTCCTTTTGAACTTCTTCAGGGCACCCGGCAGAATTCCACTCAGAYTTGCTGAAGTAACAGTTTCTCTTAATTTTGTAAATTTAAGTATTCTCTCCTTTTTTTGAAACTAAAATCTGATTATTTTTTTATTCACATTTTTTATTTAGCATCCTCTGTGGTGAGAACTGTAGAAATACAATATTTTTGCACTGAAGTCCTTGCCCCTCTTTAATCATGTGCATTTTCTCAAAAAAAMCCAATTACTTTACACATTTTAAAGTAATTTAGGTATGAAAATGGAAGTTAGTCTTTTGCAAAATGATACATTTACCCTGCCTATAAAGCAGCATGTTTGCTTTCTTATGCTACAACACTGTGAAGTCAAATTCAATTGAAACTGTGAGGCAGCTTCTTCCTTCTGCAAGTCATTCGCAGAGCAGAAAAGGAAATAAAAATCTGAAAAGAGCAAAATACAATGGCAAAAATCATAAACCTATGATAACTAAAATTCACTGAATGCATTAACCCCTCCTCTTTACTTCTTTGAACATTTTTATCATTTCTGCTCCTGTATTTGATTTGTTGTGTCAGCCTCCCTCTTATTTTTTATATTCTACATGCAAAATGCCAATTGAAACACCTTTTTTACTGGTTTCGTATAGGTTGGATTTTATTTCATAAGGAAGACTTACTAAAATGAACCTTGTACCTTGCCATTTCATTCTGGTCCTGTTGTGCACTCCTGCTTCCTCTTTTGTTTAGGCAACATAGGTTCCTTTTTAGTATGTAATTTTAGTAGAAATACTTTTGAGTGGAGCTATCTCCTCTCAAGTTGTTCTTTTGGCATAGTATCAGAGGAATAAGGTAATTTTTGTCACCACCAATTAAAAAGTTTTACGAAACAGGACCGTTATAAAACAATTAAACCTTGCAAATGCAGTAGTCTCTAGGAGGGAAACCCTTGAGGAAATTCTGCTTATTAAAATTGCAATTTTAGTTTCCATTAAAAAGGAGAATAAGACAACAGAAGATGGGTTGGCAAGACAAATTATTTCTTAATGTCAGTTGAGCTTATTTCAAATGAGATAACATATCTACACCAGGTTGGGTTCAACACATTTTTGCCTCGTCAACTCATTTATCTAATTCAGTCATCTTGATTATAGCCTCATGGACCTTCATTTTCAGAGGAAGAATTTCTTAACAAACAACCTACACAACATGCTGATTACTGAACAGTTAATTCTAATTAACTTGGCTATGGCAAGAGAATTTTGATAAAGTCCTAGACTGCAAATACGGTTTGGTTATTCTGGCCAAACATCTTTAAAATCAAAACCCACAGCAGTCTCCAGATGAGACATCAGAGTGATAGGGAYCTAATTTAAGGAAACAAATGAGAAAATTAAAATCACAAATAATTTATTCTTCCGTTAGAATTGATGGAGTACAGTTTTAAATAGCAATGAAGTACACAGTGGTGGAAAATTGGCACAGAACCTACAAGCTTTTAATTCATAATAATGTTCTTCATGCCGTATCTGTTCAAACCTTGATGTGTATTTTTTATTGACTGTAAGAAAACTGTTTTCCCTTTAAAAAGGATTAACRAACTGAAAATCTTGCCTTCCATGTGTAATGTCATACATAATATGAATATCAGTTGGTTTTCTTTTTTGCCCGAACATTGATTGACAACTGAAAAAACTAAAATATTATTTTACTCCTGGGTTAATTTTAAGTTTTATCATTTATAAAAGCTGCCAGGGATTCTTGCATGCATTTATTCCTGCAGTACAGAATATCCATTTATTTGATACACAGTTGCAGGGCAGTCTCAAAACCATTTTTTTTGTGTCTTATTGTTATTGATCCAGGTGCTGCCTCTCTCTCACATGCAACACTATAAGCATTAATGCAGTTCAAAAGAGAATTTGGCATTTACCTCATCAACAGGTTTTATAGTTCATGTTATAAAACATCCCCTTGGTCTCATGTTAACCAGTAAGAAAAACGGACATGCATGAAAAATGCCCCCTTTCTAAAGTTATTAACTCCCAGTTAGGAAAGTTGTCCTGGTTCCGGCCAGGATGGGGTTAATTTTTGCAGTAGCCAGGTGGGGGCACATCATTTTCCAGGGACCCCTTCCAGGATGTGCAGCATGGGGTGGAACCAGGTTCAACCACGTGTGAATCCTTCGCCTCTTTCTTGCACCCTCTGGCATTGGTGGTGTTGCTGTTACTGCTCATTTTCTTATTTCATTGCTGTTTCCAGTAAACTGTTCCTCTCTCACCCCGTGATCTTTACCTTTTATGCCTCCAATTCTCCTCTCCGGCCCAGCACAGGGGAAGGGGAAGGAGAGTGGGGAGCAAGCAAGCAATGTGTGGTTTGGAGTGTGTCAGTGGGAAGACTAAATTTGGGAATACCGTTCCTAAATCACAACAAAAGTTTAGATAGGTTTTACAAAATCCTCTAGGCTATTTTGATACATACAAATTATTCAACTAAAGGTTAAAATACACTTATACAATACAGTCCTGTTCTCCATATTCTTTTTCAAGTTCTTTGCATATTCAAGCCAAGTAAAATTAACTCTTGTCATTTTCTTTGTTATTGCAATTATTAAGAGGGATTACAGCTTGCTTATGCAAAGCTCTGACAAAACACTTGAGAAATAAAATCCAAACGTTTATCTTGTTACCCAAAAAATGTTGCTGAAAATTGTCAAACTATGTTAGAAACAATTTTTACAAAACTGCTTCACTCAGAAAAATTGGAAAGCTTAAAAAATTCATCTTTGCAGAAGACTATATTACACTGTCCTTAATTATGCTCCCATTTAGATAACTGGGATTCTCAATCTTTGTACGTGAACCTATCAGTGACGTAGAATGCTCTCCATCTTTTCACTGTTATCTTTATTGTACACCATTTTGAGACTAATACAATCAAGCACTTACTATGCCCCTACCCATTTTTAACAGTGGATTTGTTATCCTGCTGAGCGAGTAGTGTACTGTCTTGCATATTCACCACATGAAAAACATAATATACAAAATATTGCTGCTGTAAAAAGTGTGCATTTCCCCTTTCCCCCTACAAAAAAAATCTGTGGAAAAAATATTAAATTCCCGTAACCTTCATAAACATACAAAGCTGTTTGCACCTCTCAGTCTGTAACAGTCTATTTGACATACAGTTCTCAACTCACTGCAAATTGTTATGTCACAGATTTTCTGTCCAATATTGCCATCTAGAGTAGAGACGTGAAATTAGTTTCTGAGAATCTACAGTCTTTAACAATTAACCCATAAAGACTGTATACCATAAAACAGCCACGAGATTTTTCCAAAAGCTAGATGGAATGGGAAGTTCTCATCTCGGGAAGATGTCCACAGTGCTGAGGAGACAATATGGCTGCTAATAGATATTGCCTACCGGAATGTGAGTACTTTTTCACTGTTGATAATTTCCATATTGACCCTAAAAAAAAAAAATTCAAAATACATCATTGGATCACAAAGCATATTTTCCTGTATTAAAAGCTGTTACCAGAAGACCATCCAAATAAACTGTGATGTTAAAAGGTGGAAGCAAATAATGATAAATGAYAAACTGACATGAGTTACTGGTGTAGTTTCATCGCACTACTTTGTGCTTTAACATAAAACTAAGACTGATGCCATGAATTTAAAGCCAGAAACCTAATTTGATCAAAAGAATAGACCTTTACATACAATAGACTGCTGTGAAATTAGCAGAACATCATCTAAAAAGAAAAGATGGAGATTACTTCCTACTTAAACTTTGAAAATTATTTCAAAAAGCCAAGGTCACCTAAATTCAAAGTAATTTAGGAAACCAACCATTACACGGAGATACCTAAAATTATTAATCTATCAAGCATTACAGAATAATGGTACATGTATTTCAAAACCAAGGCACATCCCGGTGAACATGAAGAACTAGTCCACATATCCTACGGGAAGCAATTATTCCATAGATCCGATACACAGAATTACTACCCTTATTGATATTCTCTATTTCTTTTGACAGAATGTCATGTACTGCAGAGGTGGGCAGAGGTGAAAGCATCAATGCTGTAAGCTTACCATGATCCTTCACCACAGGGTTCAAGGCTTGCAGAGAGAAGTGGTGTGCTAGGAAGTGAACATGCTCCAAATTGCGAACCCGCCACCATTCCATGTTAAGTACCATGACAAAGCAGTATTTTAAATTTCAGTTTTATGTTGTAATGTCAGTTTTGTTCCATTGTAATATAACAGTCATGAAGAAGAGTTTCAAAACAGCTGCCAGATGAGAATTTAAGCAGTGCAATTCCTATGGGAACGACCAGTATGAAAGAGAGGTCTTCTATAATTGAGTTTCCCAGTGGAACTTAAGACTGCACAAACTGGATGAGCACAGCCTATCTACAGAAAGGGTTATCCACTTCTACTGCAAGGAAAGCTGAAAGAAACTCAGCAAATTGTGATTAACTTTCCTTGACACTATATTGGCCACAAGCAAAGAATTTTCCTGTAGCTTATTGTTACCAGAGGAAGTGACTGGTCCAGTGCATAAACATGCTGTTTATCTGTTAAATAATTAAAAGTAACTGCATCTCTAAACTACCATACTGAAAGAGTTTGTTCCTTCTTCCTTGTCTTTTCCAATTTCTGTAGAAAAAAAGCCAAGTGTTCTTTAAAAATCTGCACAATTCCCATTGCGTCAGGGAAGTTTTTCCTGAAAGTTCATCTGAACATCTACTGACATATCAGGATTTTAATTAAACATGAGAACCCTAAACTTGATCATTTAGTTAATCTTTATGTTATTTATGTCAAGGAAAGTAACAGTGTACATTTTAATGACATTTCTAAATGATTCATACTGCAAAGTTTAGATTTTTACAATTTAGTACCTTTTACAGGAATAAAACCTGTTTCATCCTTTAATTCTAGAGACAGCTTTTTTACAGGAGTCCTTCACTACAACTCCAGCCTAAAGTTTTCTAAAGTTTTGGTGGTTCTACTTGTTTGTTTTAAACTTATCTTAGCAGTGATAGGAAACAAGCACTTGATTTTCCGGTCACTTCTTTCCCATGTTCACTGCCCCCTTATACTGCTCAGAGAAAATTCATGCAAAAACAGGTTTTATGTCTCCCCATAAAGCTCTACAGCTGAAGGACCTCAGCTGCATGCCTGAGGTGCTTTTGCAAATGGAGAGGAAGATWAGGATTAGGATTTGTGTTTGTGGAAAATCAATTCATCCATTTCTATTGCAAAGCAGTAATGAAAAATGATCCACCATGAGATTTAGGAGCCTCATCTTTCATATTAGTCATTCACTATGAGGCTATGAAACACATCACCTTCATTTTTAAGGTCTGAAAATATTGCTGGGAAGGCCTCACTTTGCCAAACTGCATTAAAACTTAGCCAACCCAGGAGAGAATGACTAATCAGAACTCCATACAAATGATTCTTGGTAACTCACCAAGGAATAAAGTCCATGAGAAATGTACATACATACCTGAGAGACCATGTCCTCAATTCATTAGTTTAAATGTCTACAATCTAAGACTATCAAATGAACGTGTAAGAATCAAAACTCTCTAATCAAATGAAAGAATACCTGGTCATATCCATAAGGCCTCTGCTGTGGTGGCTGTGGTGGCCCAGGCTGTGTGGGTCTGTATCCCCCATACTGCTGTCCTTGTCCTTGTGGATAATTGGGATACTGAGGCCCTGGACCACTCTGGGAGGGGCCTGGAGATCATTAAAATGGGGGGAAAARAGAAGAAGAAAAAGAAAAAAAAAAGACTGCTTAAGATGTTGGAAAGAACAGAACAATAAAAGCACTGAACTTTACAGCTGAGCAGGCTAAGAAATATCACTACTGTGCAATTAGGTCTTTTGAGTGGTCCCCCTCTCCCCCTGGAAAGCACSTTTGCTGGCAGGGCCTGTGCTCCAACCACAGAAACATTTGCTTTTATTTATATATTCATTACTTAGTATCAACGCACATACAAGTTCACAGGACTAGGAAGAACAAGGCAAGAAATGACAAACATGAGCCCTCCCTTCCCAGGATTTACGAAGGCAGTCTCCTGATGTATGCTGCCTCAGTTCCAGAATTTTCTAATGCCACAATCCGCCAGATGATCAGCTATGTTTAGCATTTGGACCTTTTGAAGAGACCAGCAGCACTGTGCTGCCAGAAAGTGAGGTCTCACACCACAGCAGGCAATCATGGACGGGATGTCAGGCAAGCAAGTTATATACATAAAATGTGAGATGTAACAACCAGTAAAAAATACTGTGGGATGGAAAAAAAAAGCACCCTCTCCTCCATACTCCTCTGGTAATATTAACTTTCCAGAAAAAGGCTAGGAAAAAACGCAAAACTTTGACTCCAGTCTTTTTTGGCYGTAAACGGAGTAGTTCTTTTGTCTATACAAACTTTCTGTTACTATTCATAAGGTCTCAGCCGTCTACCACTGGAAGCTGCACATTATCACCATCAGGCAGTGCAGCCATGTTCCAAACAAAATTAATCCCATCCCCTCCAACCCTGGGAAAGATGGTGCACTCCGTATTTCAGTGGCACTGCATATGAATCCTTTGCAGTGGATCTGTTAGCTTTTTCAACACCACACCTTAAAAAGTGGGTCTCTGCTTTTCAGAGCTGAAGATTTGCAGCTCTTCAGAAGTACTTTTTTTTAAACAAACCAGCACTTTTTTTTCCTCCCCTCAGAAGAAACAATGTGTTTTAGCAACTGTGATTCAGTGCTAGAGAGGGCTAGTTTTAGCTACAGGCACTGGCATTAAGATGACATCAGCTGGTAACTCTGTAATTCTGTATCTGTAAGACAGTAAAAAAAATGACCTGGAGAAGAAAAGTTTCATAAACTATTACCATTCTCCTCAGGCCTCAAATTCCCTTGAACTATGCAGTTTCAGCTTTCCACACTGAAACAAAACCTTCAAGATTGATAATAATGACCGAGATATTGATTTATTCTTGCAAATTAGAAAGCTATTAAATATTAAATTGAGCAAGAATATGACATCCTGAAAGTGCTGTGTTCACCTGACAAATGAACATGGTTTATTTATTCATGGTAATTATTTATAGCTGAATTCTAAATATTTATTGACAGTTTTCATAGAAAAAAAATTKAACTTCCATAACAATTTCTGCTAAAACCCAGAAACTGAAAAGTACGTTATTTTGTTTAATGAATTACTTTGGGTAAGTGGCTCCAAAAGATTTCCTAATCCCTTTTCTTCTAGTATTTCTTAACCTAAATTTTCAGAATAAGTCCGATTTTATTTCTTTAATTACAAAGTTCAGAGCAGTGATCTACATGGACCTCCACTCTAATCTTCATTCTGTTCCTGTATTATGTTTAGCAGAATGTAGGTGTAACTTTAGAACTACCAATTCATCCATAACCTCCAAAAGCAGAACATTTGCTAAATCTCAGTRGATCATCTTAAAACTTAACTCTGTCTCAACATAACTGGATTTAATGTGAATCTGGCATTTATCTACATGGCAAACAAATTACCCATGCATTTCCTCATATACACACAATGATGAAAGCTTTAGCATTTAAGCYTGCAAAAAAGCTAAAAGCTGAAGTACATGGAATTTATGGAATTTCAGAGATTCCTTCTCCTATAATAAATATGTATGGCTTTACAATATGCAAGCAAGTAAAACTTACAAGAGCAGTAGCTTTGTTATGCTCTTCTGACCTGAAGTTTTCAGAATTGATGCACAAAAATCACATACTATTACTTTAAGTTTCCTTTTTGGGAGGTTTTCCTTGAAACCAGGGACTACATTATCTTACTCGTGGCAGAGGATTTCTCATTCCTGATGTTACCAGTGCAAATTTATAAGACATAGTCTCTTGAAAGCTGCATTGTCAACACTTACAGTCATTTCTCTACTGATCGGTACAAGAATTTGAAAAGAATGATTCATGTATGTTGAATGAAGTTTTAAACTAGTTTTTTAAAGACTGTTTTAATTGGAAAATCCACACATGAAAGGGTATAAATGGCTCTTTGTCATCTTTGTGAGTGTGTTCACCTACAGAGGACAGAAGAGAGCAGAATCTTTCTGGGTCCTTCTAAATTACAGACACCTGTTATAAAGCTGTTTAGTCACCTTCTGTTTCCTGTGCTACCACACTCTCCTAGACTGCCAACAGATCTAATTCCAAAAAGATACTGCTTTCCGCGTTTCCTTGTTTTGGCCCAGTGAAATTTTGGGCATAGAGCTATTCTGCGCAAGCCTGGCCTCCGGACACAGTCAAACAGGGAAGGAATAACACACAATGAGGGTCTCTCTAAGTCTTTTCTGCGATTGCTGTCTGTGTCTTCAGGTTCTTACCATAACCCTGCTGTTGTCCTGGATAGCCTTGTTGGCCGGGATATTGCTGCTGTTGTGGTGGGTAACCCTGCTGTTGGGGTGGTCCTTGATATGCATCTTGCTGCTGACCATATTGCGAGTTTCCTGTAAGATCATTGCAAGAAAGCAAAAACTTATAAAGACACCTATTGTATTATTTTTTTCTTCTAAGATGCACAGCCAACAACACAAGAACAAAATGAAAATGCAATATTGATTTCAAAAACTGAACAAAACAAAGAAAACTCAAACCAAACAGAAGGAACTCGGCCAAACAAACTGCAGTTAAAGCCAATTTTGCAAAGTTGAACTGCAGCATTTTCAGCATCTCTGCCAAACGAGCATTACATTTACTGGAACATCACAGTCATAAGATCATGACTATGCTAAATAAAATAAAAAAAAAAAGACAAAATTAAGGACAGCTACAAGAGCACAGACTAGCTACACAAGATCAGCAAGCTGTTTCCTAACGGCACTATAATTATACAGAATATATACACACACAAAAAGATATACAACTAAACCAACAAATTTATGCTTAAATAAAAATTTCCATTGAGGTAAAAAAAAAAAATCTCTAGAGTGTTTTAGTCATTTTACTGTTGTTAGAATGGCAAATTGGGGTTATATTTTTTAGGTGTTTGCAAGAAATTATTCTGAAGGCTTCAAGTTCCCTGCCATTTCCAAGACAGCCAGCAACTAGTATTCTACAAGAGCTTTGCATGGGTATAAGTTGTGTGGTGCAAGAATTTTTGTTCCCGTTGAGGGTGGGGGAGGAAAGGGAATGTATGTGCGTATGTGTGTGAAGGTATATAGATACCTCCTTCGTAGTAATGTTGTGAGGAATCCTCATAAGGCCTATCGTAGCCTTGTTCAGGATACGACGGTTGCTGATAACCGTAATCATTATGACCTACATCAATTCGACAAGAGACAGGAAGAAACGTTAATGGCCTCTGAGTGAAAACCCTAAAAATATTTCATTTCTCAGAAAAATGAAAAAAAAATTTCAACTGGATATACATGAAAAAGAATTTTCAATTGTATTAGCCAAAGACTTATTAATATGATTTCCTTTCAT
The DNA here is from genome assembly GCA_018881555.1 of Amblyornis subalaris. Taxonomy (NCBI): domain Eukaryota; kingdom Metazoa; phylum Chordata; class Aves; order Passeriformes; family Ptilonorhynchidae; genus Amblyornis; species Amblyornis subalaris. The sequence goes on along the minus strand of JACAXG010000001.1, from coordinate 11,154,498 downwards.
ATTGAATTAACATGTGACAGGGGAAAAAAAAGGCTTAATGCAGTAGTTCTAGCAACATCATAGCAAGGGATGGTCTTAACCTTCCAATAATCCTTGTTGGGGGAGTGGGGGGGGGAAGTACTTCATCTTTCACTCAAAAAAAAAATGAAAGCATTTAGGCCTTTCACATGTAAATAACCTGAATTAAATTAGAATGAACAAAGAAAGCAATTATCATACTTTGTCTAACACCTGTTCTGCTGATCCCCAATTCAAAAGCATATGCTAAAAGCAGTGTGAAATATAACAAATAAAGCTCAATGAAGTTACAAACCACCGTCTACATTAAATTCTGTTTTTAACTGACAAAAATATAACATTCTCAAGGTTTTCCCTACAAACAGAATTCCTRCTTAAAGTCTTAAGAAAACTTTTCCTCTTACATTCCAGTCCTGAGCAGATTCATTACAAACAAACCTTTCTATTCAGAGACTACAAGCATCTCTGATTATGAAACCAATATATGCTGTAAGCACCCTACCTGTTGTTGGTTTTAGCACAAATATATTTTGTCTTACAGATGAGCAAAATATATCTTATTCCTAACTTGGTCAAGAACACAAGCCAAAATTAAGTTATGTAAATTTGGAATAAAATTTTGAAATAAAAATAAGGAAAGGAGGAAACTGTTCTAAAACTCAGTGGTCTTTTTTATCAGTTCTGCAACTGTACTGTACATCATTGACTGAATCTTATAGGAATACATAACCACTAAAACAAGTCTTAAAACACATTCTCCTTGCATTCTATATAAGAGTARTAACGAGGTAATGATAAAGATGACTCTTCAGAAAGAACAGATCTTAGAAATAATCTGTGCTGCCACAGAGCTGTTTGGTAACATCAAACTGCCCTTACTGGAGTAAATTGCCTGTAACCATTTAGTGTTCATGTGTGTAACATAAATGTTCCAAAATGAAAGCTTAATAATTTTAAGTTAATGCAACTTGTAAAATAACTCTGCACATACATCTCCAAAAATTAACACATGCAAGCTTATACAGATGTGGCTTGATGTATCTTAAAATCAATTTAATGGAAATTAAATTCAAACAACTAACTTGTATCCCTTTAYTTGCAATGAGTAGTTGCTTTGGCAGTTATACAGCTTTGCTGTGTACACATATTTAAAACATTAACATCTACTACATTCCTTGAACTTCAYAAGATACCATTAAGTTGCACACATGGTTATCACAGTAGTCATGAGTCAACATCTTTGTTCTCCCAGTCTCCGCTCAGTCTGAAAACAAGTTAATTTCAACTTTTCTAACTTATAACACAATCCAATAGCCTTCAGCACTCTATATTCCAAGAGGTAGGAGGACAGATTTATGAAATTCAAAGTTTCAGTCTTGTCTTGAAAGCACTGAGGGGACATCTAAAGAGGATTCACATTTCCAATCTCTTCAGGGTAGGGACCATTCTATTCCTATATAAATGTTAAACTAAAGGCCCATACCGTATCAGCAATAACACATTTGTGCGACTTAGATGAAAACTAAGCACTAAGTTAAAAAAATAAAGTACTTACAGAAAAAACCACATCTGTTTASCAAATTTTTGCAGTTCAATAGAATTTTTAATAAAAGGATATCGCCCCCTCTCTTATTGATAATAAAGTTATGACTGTTTTAATCCATCTCAATTTTACTAAAGACTCTACGGAACTCTCCATACTTTTAGATAAACCAATTATTTCAATTCATTTTAAAATACTAAAGCTGTTGTTAAGAGTTTCAAATGGGAGTAATACAAATGAAGTTGTAAATTTAACTACTCATAGTAACTTAAACTGCAGTAACAATTCTGAATTTGGAAGGTTTTGTAAATGTGAGGTATGATATCCAATTACTATTCTTGCCTCATCCCCTAGTTTTGGGTATATGACTACATTAGTATTGGGCAGGTATAGAAAATGGGAAAGTTAACATTTATGAGAGATTACCATCAGGGTAATATTGCTGGTTCATGCCTTCTGGAGGACCTTGTCCACCATGACTGTATTGGTCCCCATAATAGTCTTCCTGGCCTGAGTACTGCTGTGGTGGGCCTGAAAAACCACAACCAGTCAATACGTAAATAACTTGTTTTCTCTGTTATAAAGCCTGCTAATTTCTGATTTTAGTATGAGAAGTATTTCTCAAATGTATTCCCCACCCATACTGCTGCATTACACACAACATATGTMATCTGGTTTACTTAAAAAAAGAAAGAAATGTATCTATCTACATATACACATACACACAGTTGTTTGACTGCACCAGACTGAGAGCATATAAAACTTCAGTTTTGAGCTCATTTTAGGAACATGTGTATAACRGACTAAGTTGTTAAAAATAAAATTATTCCGTGTTGAAAAGGACTAAAAAGAAAAAAGAGAAGCAATACTGGGGAACGTTGTTCCTTTTTTTGTAACTGAGTGAATTCAGAACCAAGTAGGTACCCTTCATTTTCTGTACCTATCATTTAAATATCAAAATAGAATTCTGCATCAGCGTATCTGAGATGCGTAATTTCAGAAAGAACCAAAAAAAAAAAMAAACAACAACCTTGTCTTCATGTTTCGTGGTGATAGCAGTAATCTCTTGCTGCAAGAACCACCCTCAAAAGGGGTAACAAAAAGAATGCGCAAACAAAGTCTGTGATATCAAATGACTGAAATTTGGTGTAATCAAGAAAGTGATGTAAAAAGGCTTTCAAAATGGTTATTTAAAACTGATGCAAAAATACTGAAGTGAGTTCCTACCTTGCTGTGGTGGCCTGTATGGAGGAATCTGTCTCTGCCCCATCATGTGATTTCCTTGGTTAACTTGGCCCATCATTCCCATCGGTGGCTGCTGGCCCTGGTAATGCTGGCCACCTGCCTGCGGCATGTTGTATTGCTGGGAGGGAGGCTGCTGGTGCATCATTGGACCTGCAGAAAGAGGAGTGAAATATGCAAAAATTATTTGTGATTAAACCTTTCCAGAAGAACATGGAAAACTCAACCTTGAAAAATGGACCAAAAAAGGCTCTGTATACGTAGTGCTCTCATATGGGTTTGTTTTTTCTGGAACTATGCAAATGTAGGTGATCAATTCAGCAACCAAACTACAAAACAGAAGTCAGCCTAAATAAGGTTGCTTTTTAGATGATTTTTCTTCAAAACCACAGACATTAGTTTACACATGCACAAAGATAACTGAAACACCTTTACCATTTTTTGTTTGTTTTAAAAAGTATGTAGGTGAAAGCCTGTAAAGATAAACCAAGTGTACCAGTTAGGCAATCACACAACAGGCATATGCAGAAAGGCCTGCAGGAACACAGGCTCTGCCCAACACACAACAGTCCAAAGAAAACTGTAACAAAAATATCTTTCATACCAAGTTGCACCAAGTTTCTATGAACCCCAGGAAGAGACCAGGAGAGATCAAGTACTGTCCATGTTTTATCAACTGAGAAAATCTGATTAACGCTGTACTTGGAGAAATGCAAATTTCAGTAATGAAAACAGACAGTTAAAGAGCACCCTACTGACACCACGCAGCAATGAAAACAATGATTACGCCATTTCATTATATGAGATTGCAGGTTAGATTGATACAACATTTAACAGAGAACAGCTTCTGTGCCTCCTTTGTAGCACTACTTCAGAAGAGTTATTCCAGTATTAAAAATACGAGGAAGGAGTTGTGACAAGGAGCTAAGCAAYATATTTTTACAATACATTAATTCAAACCACTTAACACATACTGCCCAGTCTATAATGGTGAGACCCTAAGCTTTTTTTGCCTTTTTAAAAAATAACTTTTTTTATTAACTACAAAGACAACAACAAACTAGGCTCACAAAAAACCGAAACGTATCATGACACCAAACACCAAACTAGCAGAGCCACTCCCAAGTGCGATCCCAGGAGAAAAAAGAAGGTATCACCTACTTCCCTGTATGCTTAGATTTTGCCGTTCCATTTAGTATTTCTAAATAAGTAGGTACCAGAGCACAAGCAGAAAGTCCTGTGTGAAACTACAGTACTGGAAAATTACCTAGATTCAGTCAATAGTGACAATGGATTTATACAGGGAAAGGAATACACAGTCGCTTAGATCCTGTCTATGTGGAGTTATGAGGGAAAGTTAAGACAAATTAATTAATGGTATGAATTCAAAGTGCATTAGTTAAATCCCATTAAACCCCTGTGTGGGATCTCTCACTGAGAAGTAAAGTGGCCTAAGCTTCATTTTCCTCTGAAGATAAATATTGGCCACTCTTAAGAAGATCCAGTTATGTTCTATCCTTCAGCACGGCAAGTTTTCTGTGTCCCGATTTTAAAGTAAAAAAAATGGATTGAGATGTACTTATTTTTCACTTGGCAAAAATACATTTGATTTTTTCATCTTCTAAACAAGTAGGTAATTTAGATTATTCCATTTCACTGCTTCTCTGTTTGGAGGTACTGGAAAACATGAGGCAGCCTTGAAAAAAAATAAAAACTTGTTGCCATAATATTCCTAGATCTCAAGAAAGCTTGTTAATTAACAATATTAATATTAGTCACAATACAATGTGATAAAATGTGTTGGGTCCCCACGGTGCAATGTAGAGATTTTCTGTTTGCTTTTTAAATTAGAACTTCATTAACGCTTTGTAGAGCCACAATGAGAATTCACTACCCTGCATCAGGCTGTGTGTTGTGTTCATAACAGAGAGCCTGGCTTCCTTCCAGTTTGCTTCTTATTAACAAGTTACCTAAAAGAACCACCATGGTCTCTACCATCTCATGGAACATAACCATTTTATGCAGTAATTTTGAGGGGTGAGGGAACTTAAGAATTTTTTTTTCCACTTGAAAAATGAAGCCTACAAGAAAGCTACATTTATTCATCGTGTAATATGAATACAATATAAAATCCCRACACTTAGTGAAAAACTTAAGACTATTAGTTCATGATCTAATTGGACATGGACAAGTTTGAAAAGTGGGACCAACCAAGGGCAAAGTGCTGCACCTGGGTCARGGCAATCCTAGACATGAGTACCGACTGGGAAACTCATTGAGAGCAGCCCTACAGAGAACTTGAAGGTTCTCCCATGAAAAACTGGACATGAGCCAGCAACACGCACTTGCAGCCGAGAAAGCCAGTTGTATCCTGGGCTGCATTCAAAGCAGCGTGGGCAGCAGGTGGAGGGACGTGATTCTGCCCCTCTACACTGCTCTTGTGAGACCCCACCTGGAGTGCTGCGTCCAGCTCTGGTGTCCCCTGCACAGGAAGGACATGGACCTGCTGGAGCAAGTTCAGATGCTCAAAGATGATCAGAGGGATGAAGCACCTCTCCTACAAAGAAAGGCTGAGAAAGCATGAAGAGAAGGCTTCAGGGAGACCTCACTGTGGCCTTCCAGTACCTTTAGGGGGCTTATAAAAAGGAGGGAGACAGACTTTTTATACAGGCAGATAGTGACAGGACATGGGGCAATGGTTTTAAATTGAAAGACAGTGGGTTTAGATTGGATATTAGRAAGAAATTCTTTACTGTGAGGGTGGTGAGGCAGTGGAACAGGTTGCTCAGAGAAGTTGTGGAAGCCCCACTCCTGGAAGTGTTCAAGGCCAGACTGGATGGGAATCTGAGCAACCTGGGCTAGTTGTAGAGTACATGGTGGGGAGGCTGGAACTAGATCTCTTTAAGGTCCCTTCCAACCCAAACCACTTTATGATTCTGTAATGCTTTCTAATATTTATAGCACATATTTTTACAAGCCTCCTAAAACACAGCTCTTGAATCTTTAATCAGGTCACAACAAACCACACTTGGTGGAAGTCATGATCTCTTCCAGACTTGGAAATAAGACTTCACACACGAAGTTCACAAAACTGCAAGCTGTAAGAGAATGCTAACTGCTTTCAAAAACTCTCCATAGAAACTCTTATTTTGGTGAATTTCTAGAACTACTTATTCTAGAGATGACTAAGTATCTGATTTKTACAGAGTTCAAAATGTGTCCAAGGAAACATTGTGTAAGATTATCGCTGTAAAATATGCAAGTATGCAATTTAACTAGTCTACATTATCAAGAATAYACATTTTTGTTTAGTAGGTGTTGACAACTTTGAAACAAGCAGCTGAGGAAAACAAATAACTTCTGTTCCAGCCAGTATCTCATAAAGAGGCCTCATGTACAGGGAAGAAAAGGTACGTGGATTAAAGCAAAAATGGGCTACTACCTGATCTTCTTGTAAGTGCAGTGACCCAGTGACAGTCTCCTAAGAAAGGACTTAAGGAACCTGACAACCTAGTCTTCACACTTGTAAGATAAACAGAAAGAAACAGAAATGCTAACTAAAAGTAGGTCCCAGATAAAGCTAACAAATCTGAGACCAGAAGTGCAGAGGATGAAAGCTGCAGAAAAGTTTAGTGGTCTAAAAATGTCTCCTTAGYGTTGTCCCTTCTGCTGAAACTCAGATACTGGTGGTAAATGCTATGAGAGAAAAAGARTAACTGCTGACATGGTTGAAACTTCTGAAGAAGCAGAGAAGTGAGGAACCACACTCACACATGAACTGATGACTGCTGTCCTGACCAAAGAGCTATGGGAAAACGTGGGTATGACCAAAAGCAGCAGTACAAAGTATTTTTTCTTCAGTCTTCAAAATCATGTTGGTTTTGTTGCTCAGAGGTCTATTAAGGCATTTCACAATGTACACTTGCATAGATAAAGCAACTGGATATCCACATCTAGAGTATCAGCAAAGTCCACCATGCCAGACTTACCATGGTAAATCTCATCATTGTGTCCACTGTTACAAAAACAACAAAATATACACCCCTGCCCTCAGCAAAACTTTTTCACTGTTTTTCTACATGTTTAAAAAAAACTTATTGTTTTTTAAGTGATGGTTGTAACTCTTGTGAGAGCTAGCTCAGCAACTATACYGTAGGGTAATTTAACTTGACAAATGCTACAATTCAGATGTACTTGGTCAAATGAACCACCATTTTAAAGGTGTTTYAACATGAGCGGCAGTTTAAACACCATCTCAAAAGACTTTGAGGATACAAAACTTTTTGCTACTCCTAATGCATGATTTAGGCTGCAAATTAAATACAGTAGACACTTCTCYGCACTTGCCTACTTCATAAAGTTCTCATCTCAAACAGAACCATAATTTCRGGTATCATTCAAAAAAAACCCAGTACATAAAATGTCATACAAAAAAATCCTTAGCTACCAAYGTTGCCTTTCATGTTTTGCACTAGGGAAGAAAGATGAAGGCAAAACCTCTGTGGCAGCCGTTTATAATCTTTAGTTTTTTCATAACAAAACTACAGTGTCTTCTACAGCTAAACATCCTACAAATCCAGCTACAGAATGATAGTGTTTCAGAATGTGAAGGCAATTTTATTTCCCTTTCCAAAAAAAATTGACTGTTCTGCCTTCTCCATAACATCCTGACTACTGTAAGCAGTTGAAGTATTGAAACATAACAGTCCCAGCTTACATGGGAGTGAACAGATATCAAGACATTTACAAAAGGTACTGAACCTCAGAAATCACTTTATCCTGGTCGGCCATACCCTGAATATATTTATATTTCAGCTAACATTGGATGTTCCTATCTTTATGTGGGCAACAAAAGAAYGGGAATCTGCATCTGCCTCATCTCTTCTCTTTCCATGATATCTTCATATTTGCTTGTAAGTAAAAGAGCTCTGAAATTTTAACAGAATTTTTGTAGGTTTATATAAAGGGAACTGTCATTAAAAAAATCTCAGCACCAGATTTCACAACTGGTCTCCTGCAACAATCAAGTCAACATGRTATTGTCCTGTACAGCTTACCTGTAAACTAGTTCCCCTCCCTTACCACAGGCAACATATAAGCCTCATTAAATAGAGACTGAGAGTTTGGCAACTTTGCTTCAAGCACTTCTAGCAAGGGAACAGAATCCTAGCAAAAGGATCCGAGAAACAGTGTCTGAGATGGCACGGCATAGCAAAAGGATCTGCGAAACAGAGTTTCTGAGATGGCCAAGCTATAATTTCTTGGTTCTTACTTTTAAAATGTATTAATTCTATTATTTAATGATTATTCCCTGACTGTGGAAGATTTGTTCAATGTAAATGAGAGGAATTTCCACCCAAGTTTCAGGCTTCAGAAAGGTCATTCTTACACCTCCCCTCTGAAAAGTCAAAAATTGGCAACACTTGAAATTTTTTGTTCAATCTAAGCAGCTTACCATAAAAAAGAAGAAATGCACCCATAAGAAAGTGGTTTCTTCCATATTCACTCAGTTCCCAATGCTTCCTATCTTTTCCAAAAAGGTAGCCAATATWCTTTGCAGATGTCCCAGGCTGCTGTAATGGTTTTTAAATCAAAAGTCATCTACAGAATCTTCCACTTAAAAMATTCTGCTTTCGAAGTCCAAAATTACTAGAATTCCCCTTTTAACTAGATTGACTATACAAAATCAATACCATGAAAACGTCACTTCTCATTTAAGGTATTCCTCTGGCTAGCATATTAAACTAGTGCAAATCAATAATGAGTACAAACCAGAGACAGGAAGTAAATCCAGCAAAGAATTCTGTTACTATGCATTTTATTTCTTAATTAGCACTTTTTCATTTTTTTCTTGCTAACACCATCTGCCTCACAAGGTGTGTACATACAGCAAGGTGTTTTGCTAGCAAACRCACAAAAAAGGTTATGCTAAAACCACCCAAGTGTGGATCAAACCTTTCTGTGTGTCATGGTGGCTTTATCTATTATACAATAGAATGCTTTTTTCCCCTAAAGTACTGGCTTCATTCGGTACACAGTAGATAYTACCCACTGAAAAATTATTTCAGTATTTTGTTTCTTCCTAGTTGTTCACGTGAGATGTGATGCCTAGTCAAACAYTGAAGATAGAATTATTAATTTACTCATGGGTTTTCTTATGGCACCCATAAGTAAAATGTCCAAATCTTCATAATGAATATGTGTTCACAACACTCCTGTGAAATCAGATGGTACCATAATCTTACCATCAGATTCATTCACCTACAGACGACAAACCCACATAGGGAAAGATTAAGGTCAAAACCATCTACTAATTTTTARCAGCCAACTTGAGATGCTAAGACCTCATCTTGTAGATTATTTAGTACTACATTTAGCTAATGCTGTTATTAACTGACAGATGCAGTAGGATCTCTCATTCTCAGTATGGACCACTCCTTTAAGACAAAGAAACAAAGCATGCTATGGGGTTCCCAAATGTCTCCTGACAACACTTGAGATTCAGAAATTTTGGTTCATTTCTGTTTCCGAAATGTTGCACATGCTACCAGTTAAGAAATCTTTGGGTCACAATCTGTTTATTCCCTCTTAGTTATACTGCACCAAGTGCATTTCCTAGCAGCTTRTTCTTGTTTCTTCACTTAGATGAGAAGCCTGCAGTGTCCATGCTTGGCTGAGATCTCTGCCCAACCAGACTGGCACTTGACTACSTCTCTACATCTCTGACAGTCTCACCAATTTCTGTGTCATTCTCTGCCCTGCTCTCTTCGAGTCAAAAGAGAGTGAAGATACAAAAATACCTCCTCTAACTTGCACCAAATTTCAATACACATGTAACAACTAAGAGTAGAAAACAGATGAAATGTATTAAGAAAATCTGACTGGGAAAAATCTTAGATCAAAATAAAACCATGCACATCTTCAGACTTAAGACTTCTGCCCTCACATATATATGGAACAGTATTTTCATTTAACAGCAAACAGCACCTTGCTTGCATAACAGGCAAGTTTCAAAGCCTTGCTCTAAAGCAAGGGGCACCTGCACTTTTACATTTATATATGTAGTGCTCTGATTACTAATGTTTTTGTGAGACATTGAAACATTTTTAAAAATATGATTTTTCACCCCACTGCCAGAAATGGCTCTCTGCTTCTGTAAATCAGCATTGAAGCAGACACTTGGAATGGAAAAAGTCTCAGCCGAAAGGGTCAAAATTCGGCAGAATTAGAGTTACACAACCTGAAAGCTTATTGTGGCCCTAATCGCAACAGTACCATTGTTCTAACTAAAGATTTTGCTCTTGTTCTTGAACCCATAATTTGGTTAGATACTGCTTTATTCTTTATTCCCCGAAGTCACTTCAGTACCATTATTTGTTCAGAACAAAAACCTTTTAAGTATAGTTCTGCTTAATTTCTAATGAGCAATTTTCAAGTTTGACAGAGTACTGAAAACACAACAGGGGAATATTATGAGGAAGAGTAAAGAACACTACTTTGAGACAGAATCATCTCTTAAATTTTAAGCCAGCCACACAAAATTGTATTCTATAGAGCGAATTAGTAGATGGCTCCCTCACACATATTGCTACATAATTATTGCTAACTCTGCAACTAAGAAATCTGAACTGAAATTGGCACAGGGCTTTTTCAAAGCATCTTACAACATTTATAAAATTACTCCATTGTGTAATTGCGCAGAATACAGAGATAACTTGCCAGTTCAGAGAGACAGTCAAAAATATTCCCACTTATGGTTTCCTCTGCTATGTGCCTATCTTTCGTTTCTTCTGCCGTTATATTTCAAGAAAAATGCTATTAACAATGTGGATGCTGAAGGACTCAGACTTCCCACTTTCTGTATTGGTAAGAAAACTGTAGAAACAGCTGTTTCATCATGACTTATTTTTAGTCTCTCATGGAGTTAGTCCTTTGTCTGTTTTGAACCTTCCTGTGATCTAATAATCACACTGATCAATATGACCAGGTCTGTTTGTACACCTCAGGAATAGGCGGTGTCTACACACAAAAATGTGAAGCTTTGGTCTATCGCATGTCTTCTAGCAGGTACTATGTCCAGACCCAGTACAGTAGCASACTTAACAAGTAGGCCAAAAATACTGCTTCCTGATTTGTAAAGCACATTTATAAGAATATGCAGCATATATACAACTTAATAATTTGCTGTGCTGTGATCCTAATGCACTATTTTAATTCCACAATGTCCTTGCACTTTGACAAGGACATCAACACATCATCAGTTTATGCAATGGAAATGTCTTAGATACAAAATTAGTTTTCATTTTTACTATATATACAAGGACATCTCAYGAAAACAGTAGGGAGTACCAGATTTGTTTCTGGAACTGAATTTTGCTTCTCTAAGACTAACAGACATTCAGTGCTAAAACAGCATGCAGCAGAAAACAAAGACTAATTAGGTGTAACAATCTGAGGGCTATCTGACTTTAATTTTTCAATTTAACCAAGACACTTAAAAGTAGAGATGTACTTTATCAACCTGAACGATAGTAACACTTAGCTAGAAGTGTAAAGTCTGAACAAGATAAACAGTAGTTCCAACTCATGACTGATGAAAGAAGATCCATTCCCAGATTCTCACATAATACCTGAAAAGAGTTCTATGTCTGCAAATAAACAAAAAGTCACATATACATGGAGAAAAGAGAGGTAGAATCCTCCAAACACAGGTACAGAATATTTACAGAATAGTCAGAGATGATCCTTCCACAAGGATCATTGAGTCCACCTCTTAGGTAAATGGCCCATACAGGGATTGAACTCACAGCCCTGGTGTTCTTAGCATCATGCTCTGACCAACCAAGCCAATCTCAGGGTACAAATGCATTTAGAGAAGGAAATCTACAAGATAAGATCTTTAAAAAACATCTGAACTTGAGATGTTTTCTTTTTACAGAAGCTAACAAGCACCTCACTTACCTTGGTTTGGTTGCATATTCATGTTTGGTCTGGGCCCATAGTTGCCCATCGGCTGTCCCTGGCTCATTGTCATCTGATTCTGCACTGGCATACTCTGTGATGATGGCACTGAGTGATTATAGCCACCCATGGACCCATGGCTACTTGAAGGCATGTTCATGGAACTGTTTGTCATATTGAGTTGGTTAGGTCCAGGTCCTTGCATAGGCATATGGTTGGGTCCTTCAGAAAGAAAAACACAGAAAAAGGTTATACATTAAACATCATAAAAACAGGCAAATACAGTCATATTGAATCCCAAAACTAAATAAAAGACATTAAATACAATTGCATTAAAACATATTTAAAATACAGTTTGCACGTGATTTCCCCACTTTAAAAATAAAAAAGTGAATAACAAAGTTCAGCTCTATTATGCAATGCATTTTCTTTTGTTGAGCAGCTAAAGCTACTRAAACAAAGGTGTAAATTATCACATAGATAATCTTCTATCCATATCATACACAAAACTAGTCTCTTTAGTACTTGCATAACACAGCCTGAATTTCAATCTGAATTGCACAAGACCAGTATAACAGTCAGCCTGGTAACTCCATCTGTAATTGTTACAATAGCTGTAACATTTCTGTGTATTCAAACACCCATACTAGACGATTTATTGAAAGTAACAGTTAATTATTATTATTTTTAAACTCGGTATTATTAATATTGACACGGTACAATTACACAGAATCATAGAAACCTTTCAGTTGGAAAAGACCACTAAGATTGTCAAGTCCAACCACAAATTTAACACTGCCAAGTCGACCACTAAATATGAACTTAGGCTCTGACTTTCACYCAAATGATTATAGAGTTACCCATAAAAGGGAAGGAAGGTGACAAACACTCCACGGAGTCACTGATACAACAGCAAAGCTTTTATGGAAAGCTTGCGAGTCAAACTCATTCTTCTACAGAACTGTTTTAATGCCCCTGTAGATAAAAATCTAACCAAAAGTTGTTTACAACAAGAAGACAACTCCTGAGTTTATCTCCTCAGAAGGGAATGAGAACAAATCTTCATGGTAAGACATTAAGGCTTTTTTTCTTGGATACTTCAATCATGACCTTTTTGTAAGAATGACATGTAAATGGAAAGCATTTAGTGACCTATGTTGGTAAACACAGCCATCACCTTTGATGTGCATAAGGACGCCAAAATAGAGAGAGGTGTGAAGAAAGAAACAAAGCAAGAATGTTTAAAGACAATGTGCTGCATTTTTTCTACTTGAAAATAAGGTGGAAAATTTCAACCCAATAGAAAATCAATGCTTTCGATTTCTAATGGAACTAGCATTGCAGTGATTCAGCTAGTATGTGACTAAATGGCTAAAGCCTATTTAACATTTTTGATCATATGATATACAACCAATATTCTGCAACTGTATTTACAGATTACTAGCRTGGGAGCTGATGACTGGAAGGACAGACACCAAATTATCAGTTCAACTTGCGAAGATGCAAAGGAAAAGCAACCTGTTCATACACCCATGAGGCCAACATCTTTTCACCTTTTATTTCCCCTCTTCCTGACAAGGTAGGTTGAATTTGGATTATTCTCTGAAATAAATCTACTCTCAATGGGTATTCTAACACGTACAACATTACAATACCATCTGGTCATTTTACTCATTACTTTAGTTGGGATAGGTGAACAGCTACTAGGACTAAAATTAGTATGAGGTGTGACTGGATATCACTACGACAAGTAAAAAAAAAGTAAATTAAATGAAAGGATTATGCCTATGACAAGCACCACATGAACAGCTTATAAAGATATGTACAACCAGAGTATATGACAGATTAGGTCAACGGTAAACAAGACAAATGTTGATATGTACAGATTTCACCAAGAAGATGCTACTGTTGCTAAGCATGYCACAGATTTTCTGTTAAGCTAGAAAACTCTTAAGAAGAGGAATCTAAAAGAAACCATGCAAGTAGAGTCATAGGCAGGCACTGATTTGTTTACATATTTCCCAGTGAAAATTAAAAACACACACACACMCCCCCCTCTGCCTTCAGATGTAAACAGCTCCTGTCTTTGGCCAAAGAAAAAACTGCACTGATCTAGAGTAGAATGAAGGCAGAAATAAGGACATAGAGAGCTGCACACAAGGTCACAGAGACACTACTAACTGACTGAAACAAAAAGATGCAGAAGAAAAAGATAACAACAATAAATGAACACAGCTACTAAAGCCAATGTGAAGAAACAGAGAATAAGTCTAAAAACATGTTTGTCCTCTTGCCCTTTTCAAGACACCTTACTGAAATGAACACAAACCTATTTTGTCAAGAAAAGTGAAAAACTGGAAAAAGGTACCATATGTGCAGTTCACTGTTCCTGCAAAACAAGGTGAGCAGAGATTGCTGAAATGTACAAATACAGAAAAAGTAATTCAGTGAATAGGACTACGCCCACCACAGAGCATCACAGATGCCTATACTGTYCCCTCTTCAATTCAGCACTGCCTAATGCTGTTAACAGTGAGAACCTGCAGACAGATTTAATTAAGAAAAAGTGAGATCGTCTCTAACCATGAGCTCAATCATGAATGTGTTCTTAAGTAAAGTTACAGTGAAGAAAAGCTTCCTACTGTAGTGCCAAGCAACTATCGCAGAGCCGTTAGAAGACTACTTTCTTAATTTCCTTCCTAAGAAAAGGAAAGAGTATGCAGGGTTAGTGCCAGAAAGTTAGGGCCTGGGAATGGTTTTGTTCCTTTTTGATTAAAGGCAGGAATTGTCAACGATACATTTCAGAAAGCTAGCCAAGCACACAGGACAGTAAGTTTTTAAAAACCAGTAATGTAAGAAGTAAAATGAGGAAGGCAAAAATCATCSTAAGAGAGAACTTGAAAAAATARAACACCTTCTCTAAAAGGCTGGTTTACGCTTCATGTCTCAGGTAGCACCAAAACAGGAGAAAGCATTCGTTAAGAAAATGCTGTCACATGAAATGTCAGGCATGTGTATTTTCTGTGGTTAAAACCTGGGGCTTTGTCAGGGAGAAGCTAGAAAACAAGAACAGAGAAAAAGCTAAGACCATAGTACCAAAAAGCCTTGCAAAAGAAAAATAATAAAAACACACTTTACATACAATTTTTTTTATAGTTTGCCAAAATACTTCATGCGGTTCTCGTGCATATAAAGACAAAACAAATTATTTTCTTTTTTATATGGATAAATGAAACAGGAAGAAGAGAATATGAATGAACTATGAATTAATGAGGCATGAAGTATGTACCTGCACTTTAAAGTAACTGCCTTAAATGCTACACTAGCTAGATTTGTGTTATAATAAAGTTAGCAGACCAAGTATCTATCCTGAGTACAACCAAAGTCCTTTTTCCTCTTAACCACTTATGCACAGCACCTTAGCTCCAAGAAGCTCTAAACCAGACTAAGTGCATTTGAGACTACATTTGCAGGAAGGAAAGAAGACTTTGAGAGAACTGGTTAGGAACTCAGGGCCCCTGTGTTGTGCTTTAGAACTGGGTATTCCCCAATTTAGCGTTCCCACTGGAACACTCCAAACACACTGCTTATTCACTCCGTTGTCCCCCCTCTGCCTTCCCTGCGTTGGACTGGAGAGGAGAATTGGAGGCATGAAAGGTAAAGATTACAGATTGAGATAAGAACAATTTACTGGAAACACCGATGAGATAAGAACAGTAACAGCAACAGTATTAGTAACACTGTGCAAGAGGCAAATGATCCACAGGCAATTGCTMACCACCAGGAAGACAATAACCTCCAGGTTAGAATAATCACCTTGTCCTAGCCATGCCTCCTCCTGGCTACTGCAAAAATCAACCCTGTTCCAGCTGGAACTAGGACAACCTGTTATTCAGGAAGGTCACCTACCAGTGCCAGGACAAAGGTTGGAGACCCCTACAGCTAGTCTTACCTTTCAACTTCTTACATATGACAACCTSAAGACATCAGGAAGACAACTTGCCACCAGCACAGCTCAGTCCATCATCACCTTCTAAATCCAGATCATTCTTACTTTGCATCACACAAACTCTCAGCCAAAATAATTCTTCAGACAGTAATTTTTTCAGCTAAAAATCACCATCTGTCACAGGTATAGATAACACTGAATTGTATCAAAGSCTGAAAAAGGTTTGTCATGACTGTCTTCCCTGGCAAGAGGATACAGACACGCATTTGTCAGGGGATGCAATTAAGGGCCTCAGCAGCACTTCAAGTTCTGTATTAACCAGGACACAAGTATGAGAAAAATAATCCTTTGCCCTTCAGGCAGTCGGACAGGTCTACAGAAGAACTTTAAATCGACCCATGCCCTGATCACCACTAGGCAGTTCTTTTAATCCTCTCGTAAGCCCTTCTGCCTGTACTCAGGTCTGTGGAAGCCCCTGCTCAGGTAATGCCTGAAATCCTTAGCTGGCATTTTTAAGAGCCTGCATTCTATTTTTTTGAGGCTGGTCAACTCATGGTTGTCAACCCTGGATTCTCTAGGTTTACATATTAGTGACTTTACTCCTTTTAGACAGATCATCTCTACAGGTATTTAAGATTTTTTATCTTGTGTCTATTACAAAGTATCTATGTAACTTTGGAGTAAGTGCCCTAAAACCAGAAAGCAAATGCATACATTGCAGAAATTATTTGAAATATGTCTCTGTGAAAGGCTCACAGGTAAACTAACAAACACTTAAAAAGATACATGTAACTCAGCCACTTATTTAATGAGATGATTCTCTTTCCCTTTTTCCAACGAAATTATTTTAGCATGCCTTTCCGATACTAGAGATGCCCTCATCCTAAGCTGTTTATCTTCACATCCTTAGAGACAACTTCAAACTGAGAAGGAAAGAACAGACATTCAAAAAATGGAATATGTTGGAAGAAAGGCTAAATTAAAGCTTAGTTGGAAACTGTATTTAAGTATCTGTCTAGGTGAATACCAAAACAAAGCTATTTACCTTTCACATATTTTCATAAGAGCTCTTTTCTTATTCTATCTAATTACAAAATATGTATGTTTAAGGAGTAACTTTTCTCCCCTGTGGCTCTGAAGTGAAGTCATTATGCTCACATTGTGACTTAGTAATCCTTCTCCTTGGAAAAGATCACTATAATAACAATAATATGATTACACTTGAGGGTCAAAGAGACTGATTTTTGAGATGCAGTGCTATTCTCCATGGGAACTGATGGATCTTAGATGGATAAAGGACACCACAATCAGAGTATCTGTGCCCTACTTAGGAAGCAGCATATATTGCTTTTTACACTTCCAAATGCAGACCATGACCAACATGTATGATGAAACTAACTTCTCTGGATCTTTTACTGCTCTTCTTACACATGGCCTTTGGAGGCTACTCAGCTACTCTTTCAGAAAAGCTGCCATTATCAGGTCCATTCTAGCAACATTTGTACAGAAATTAGAGACTACAGCAATCGTTTTATTKTTTACTTTATATTAAGTTTTGCATAGTTATTTACTGCATTTGCTGTCACCAGTGAGAGCTGAATTTTCAAAGATCCTTTGACAGTAGTTTCCTTTCTTGAAAGTATCAATACCTTGAAGAGCTTTTTTAGGAAAAGTTCCACCATACCAAAAATAAAAAAAAGGAAGGGGGTCCTGAACAAAAGCAATCCTGGGAATGCAATTTTAAGATGAAAGCCATTTCACATGAAACAGGCAGTATGATTTTACAAGTGAAAATTCTGGAAAATAGCCTCTATATAAAGAAGCATGCTCTTCTATGGCCTACTCCATTCTGATCTGACTGCTAAAGGGAATAGTTACCCCGAAGCCAGTACAACGTGGAATTTTATCATCTCCTTTCACTGCTTTGTTTCTGTCTTCCCAAGCACTTTTCTTTTTATTACAATACAGGATGGCATAGAAACTGACTTAAAATTTACACCTAGAACAATAATCTGGAGGCCATTTCTTTACAAATCCCTTATGATTGAACACATTTTCAATAATAAAGAACACAGGGGATTAGTGGAAGCTGTATAAAAGCAATCTATTTTTTAAAAAAAAAAACATTTACCCAAATCAGAAACACCCTCTTTCAGATGTATCTATTTTATTATTATCTAATTATTGAGCTACAGTGATTTCACATTATCTTTTTACGGAAGGATTTGTGTTCATTCAGCCACAGGCCAATACCTTTCCCCAGTAAGCCCTCTAAAGCCAGCTGTACTGCATGGTTTCAAACAGACTAAATTTAGCCAGTTCTGTTCATCAGAGGAATGCTGTGTGTCAGCTACATCAAAGCCCAAGGGCAGCCTGATAAACACTGAATACAGGTCACGTAGCTCTGTAGCTAACAAACTCTAAGAGAGCTTGTACTCGGGGGCATTCAAAGCAGTTTTGTCATCAACAATCTAGTATCCCTTGAGCCCCCATGTCGTTTCAGTTGCCAGGCAACGCTGGTGTTAATGTCTTAGAGGAGAAAAACTTACCAGGCATCTGGCCGTTCATCTGGTTCTGCATGTGTGGTGCAGGAGGGCCCCCACCTACCATACCATCTGAAGACATGTTGTGCGAGCGCGGGGGTGGGGGAGGGCCGCTCTGACTCATCCCGCCCGGACCCATAGGCATATTCTGTGTGGGTGGCTGAAAGGAGACAGTTTAGTCAAACACGAGAAGCAGTTAGTCTGACAAATATATTATATGTACATATGGTACAGCACTTGCCTATACTGTTCAGTGGCGTATGAAAGAAAGCGCTGAAACACATTTCTTTCTCTTTCTGATATGTTTAACTCCTCCCAGTATTAATTCTGGCAAAATGTTTAACATTTCAATCAATTTTACATGAAGCGTTACATGCAAGCAACACCGCGGCACCTTCGAGTACCACTTTAAAACACAAAAACCCCYGCAAATCAATGCTTAAAAAATTACATCTGAGCAGTTTAATACTGCTGGAGTCACTCCCCTCCCACACCCACAAAAGCTTTCCTTCAACACAGAAATAAGTCTTCACTGTAATTCTCTCACATCAACAATTTGTTGCTGTTAACAGACCTTGCACCGGGACAAAACAGGTACAACATGAGATGAAAGCCTCTGAATGCTCATAGACCAGCAAAAAATTTGCACCTGGGTGTGGTAAAACGCAAGCGATCTCTTCCCCGCTCTCCCCCAAAGCGATGAAGGCCTAGTTCATAATTCCGTGCCAAACACCCCCTACAGACTGGAAGCACATTAGTGCTGGCCTCCAAAGGTCCAGAGACAGCTGCCTAGAAAAGATGTTTTTGGCAAATTTCCTAATGAAATTGTGAGGAAAATAACTGAATAACCTTGAGAGTTCAAAGAGGGAGAGCAAGAAAAACAATAAATACAAGGGGGAATTTACTGGTAGGTTCTACTCACRGCAAGGCAAGGAGACACAGAAACTGCCGGTAGCCAGCTTTGTTTTCCTACTAAAAACACCTGTGAGACTCTACGATCCTCCTCACATACCTTAGCCAAGCACTTTCGGGGGAATAAAAATCTCTGTGAGAGCAAATGCCTGGCTCTCTGGCTTTTGAGGACTCTCTCTACAGGTTGTAACTATTCATGAAAAACCCTCCCCATGAGACAACCATGTGTGGGTTTTCCAACATTTCTCTTCATAGCAAGAATCAAGGGGGTGAACCCCAAGTTCCTGTCTAGCCCACTCCTCAGTTATGCCTACACTATTCATCAGGAGGTTCCCAAAGACAAAACACAATACAGTAGTAAAGAGTAAGGCTTTCCTAATGATAGCACTTGGCTTTGGAGACAGTAACATCAGGGTAACACAGACACACACATACATATTCATTCGCCAGGGAGGGGAGTGAACGGTACTAATTTATTGTCTCAACATTTCTTCAAATACCTCAAGCAGGTATTATTCTCCCTGTAGTACTTTAAAAAATTCCTCAGGAAACTAGTGAAGATTTTTTTTTCAGCAGGAAGAAAGAAGGAGATGAAGAAAAATGCAGGCCAAGTAGGCAACTTCTCTTAATAAATCCATTTCATTCCTCCACCATGAAGAGAATGACATTTTTTAAGTTCCTTTCTCACTCTCTAGCAGAAGTGGCAGAAGGTAGAGAAGGTAAGAATGAAAAGCAGCTCTACTCTCTGAAGAGTGACTGAAATGCTGCTCCATTTTGCTTGTTGTACCTCCATTAGTGAGCAACAAATGCAAGGCCATTGCCTCAGCTAACTCTTCCTTCCTTTCAACTTCAAAATTCTATCATCCTAATTTTGCATCTAACAGAATCTAACAGAAATTATCTAAAACTGATATACAAAGAAACAAACAAAACAGAAAACAGACTATTTCAATTTTTATATAGAAAGTGAATTGAGGAGTACCAGCAAAACCAACACACTTGGTACCTCCACATGAGCAGCCAGTGCTCAGAGCCTAACATCAGTCCCACGTCAGCAAACTGAGAGTAAAGTCAAAAATAATCCAAACTGAAATGTTTTCAGAATTAAAATGACCTTCCTCAAATCCAAGTATAAAACATTCGTAAATCCAATGAAGTACTAAAGAAGATTAGATCATATCTAGGTTTTAGCTATCGTGCATGTTACATTGCTCAAACACGGGCATGCCCTTATGTGTGGAAAGATGGACAAAAAAACCTCCAAAAGTTTTTTAGAAAAAACTATATACATTCCAACTCTATTTAGTCTGGAAGTTTTCAAAACAACTATCCTTCCAGAAAAACACTGTAGTTATCAAAAAGACAGCATGAGAGAGTGCAGATATGCAAGGACAAGGGGGAAAAAAGTATTAAGGACTTTAGATACAAAAACTTGCAAGAGACTTCACAAACCACAGGGAATTAAGAGAACTAAGGGAGCAATTAAAAACACTCAAAAAGGTACTACCAGAAAATAATTCATCAAGAAGAGCTTCTGGATATGGAAACAGCCAAAAGACCTATGTGAACACATTTCAGATTCTTGAAAATAACACAAGAAAAAGGTCCAAGCTGCTAAAAAACCACAATCTGTCATTAAAATAAATTACCCTATCAGATGACTAGAAGGTAGATGAACACTGTACCTCTATTTATAAAAAAAGYTGTAGGACCAATTCTAGGAATTATGGACCTGTGAGCCTTGCTCCCTGAGCTACAGGTAAAATGATGAACATAATTAGAATATCATAAAATTCCAAGGATGATAAAAATGAGTTAGTAAAGTGTCAATATAGTAAAGTCAAATCTTTCTAGTCGATTGGAAATTTTTAAAAATATAAATTAAACCACCTAGCTGCATAATTAACAAAAAGTTCTTAATACATGTTTTTTGACAAGGCCTTTTGGAGATATGTGTTGTCCATCATTTGAACTGATCAGGAACTGCCCAAAGGGAAGTTCAGGAAGTTCAAAGAGTAAACGAACATATAGAGGTCTCCTGAATATATTGGTTAGTAAATGTCAATATGTGAAGATACCACAATATTAGTGAAAACATGGAAGAAAGAATAAGCAGAAGGTGCCAAGTGAAATTCAACTTGGATAAATATATGGCAGTTACACTGAACTGTGAACCATTTTCTTCAGAAAGAAGCTTCTATTTGCCATTAACCCAGGGGAAAAAAAGGCAAACAAAAAGAACTGACTACAAGCCAGACAGTTTGGTGGGGAGAAAAAACACAAAAAAACCCACCAACAAAATGAACGGAAAACCCCAAAACACATAAAATCTTTTCATAATACCTGTAGTCACCTTCTGATTACCTTCAGTACTTGTAATATCAAAAGTGAAGTAGAATATGAAAGAAAAAAATGCCAAGATATTTATAATAATACATGTTCAGTTCCAGGAAAGTAATCTCAAAAAAGTACTGTAAAAACAGAGGATTCTAAAGACAGGCAGCCAGTGATTAAAAACTTCGAATGTTAATACCTGGAATATCAAAAATGACAGATYTTTGTATTTTTTTTACATATAAAGGAATTTAACGTAAGAGGATATGACAGAAATACAATTTAATGTATGATACATACAAAAAGTAGATCATCCAATTTATGGCTTAACAAGAAAGAAAACCTCAAGAGAATAGTCAGTAAATTGAGGAATAATGTTAAGCATACAAGACACCACATAAATCATATAAACCTGAGGTATTCATCAACATAAGACACTAGAACAAAGTTTAAATAAGATTAAGAGATAATTACACGCACATATATGCAATAGAAACAGTTATATAGGATACTATACACGATATTTTAAAAGTGTGTTACCAACCTTTGTGTCAGATCATAAACCAATCACTACCTAATAGTAATTAAAATGAAATGTCTCCTGCAGATATAATTATTCCCCAATGAAACTCCTCCAGACTATTTTTCTACTGGACGCAGACAGAAGAAAACAAGAAAAATTGTTTTTAAATGGCAACTTCCCGATTTCTATTGGCGTTGATCCAGGCTTTTACAGGTGATAAACTTCTTTACATTAACTTTAATTTAAAAAAACCACAACAACCACCAAACAAAAAACCTCAGCAACATAAGCTAGGTTATTTAACTTTTTCTGTTCTTTACGGAAGTGAAGGAAATTGACTGTCCTCAGGAACATGCGCTACATGTGGCAAAGACTTTTTAAAATATAAAATTATCACAGAGTAAACAAAAGAAACAACCCACCTTTGTGAAAGGAAAGCTACCCAACATGAACCCTTCCCATTAAGTCTAGATATGAAGGGTGACATGACATCTAAACATAGTTAGGTTAACAGAACCAAAGGAAAGGCTACTTCTCTGCTTCTGCTGGATGTGTAACAAAAAGGAATGAAAATTAAAATCACTGTTGATTTCATTCCAATTATGAAGTAGAAAATGTTAAATATTTTACTATTGGTAAAAAGTAAATTAAAGAATTAGAAGATGCTAGACATAGCTTCACTTGCTAAACACTAATTTTTGGCTCATTTCCCCAAACACACAGATTACACTTATAGCCGCTATGAGCATTTAAAATTTATCAGAGCATGAAAAAAAATAATTATAAGCTATTTAGTGCATCTCTGGAAATCTGAACTGGAAAAAGACTGAAACTGACCCAATAGTTGTAACAAAAAAAGAGAGACAGGAAAAAAACCCATTAGATTTTAACTGACAACTTTCAGCAAACAAAATCCTACTAAATCCAAAAGTTATTTGAAAGCACACACTTAAGACAATAGCTACACTGCATTTTTTAGAGGACTTTCTTTTAAATAATAATTTAGATCAAATGCAAGACAGCAACAATAAAATCTGCCATAGTGGAAATGTACACCTGAAACTTTCATTTACCATCTCTTCTCTGTCCTATCAGATTTTTCTTACCATGAACAGCAGGTTCAAAGATTTGTTTATGGAACATCTACTGTTATAAAAACTGAGGAGGAATTCCAACTCAGTCATCAATAAAATGTAAAAACCAGGAAATACCGTTAAGCACATTAAAACGCAATATTCCTAATCAATACAACTAGCAATAGATATTTAAACTACTCTATMAAAAATACAATTTTCTTGAAATTCTCTCAGAATAACAATTAAAAGCTACAGGGAATGCAAACATAATAGCCTTCTTGTCTTTCCACGAGAAGCCCTAACTCAGGATTTAATCAACCATCTTTGTTTGCAATTCTCAAAAACCATTTTCTGCAAAGCAAAACAACCCATCCTAGGGGGTACTCTGCCCTGCTSATATCACATTGCTAATATCACAGGACCTGTCCCGGTCTCAGAGAGCAGTACTCTGTTGATAGGTGGTGATGGCACCTGTGGAGTACTTACTGAGGTGTCAGACTGGGAAATAAAGATTGTAAAGGAATATATTTCTGAGATTTGAAAGAGCAGAGATTTATTTAAATGGGTTACAACTCCTCTTCTACAAGGTACAGGGTTTTCTGCTACTGAGTGTCCCAAATTAAAAAATAAAGAACCTGTATCAATTGTCAGCAAGTGTAATATTCGGGGGTAGGGAAGATATCTACAGGAAAAGCATTTACAATCATGTCTAAATAGTGAAGTTAATTACAAATGTAACTTCTGCTCTCACTGTTGGATTACCAGTTGTGACACTGGCAGTAAGGAATTCTAAATTAAGACCAGTTTATACATCTTGATTTATATCAGTATCTTCAAAAATCAGAGAAATTCTGACTAAATACTTGAACAAAATGTTAAAATAGTGCATAATGTAATACTTAAACACTCGTATTAAAGAGGAAATTGGAATCTTTAATTGTTTCAAATTGCATATATCACTGCATAAAAATATTTCACTATCGATAGTCTTTAACAACATTTTAACAAACAGAAAATTTAACCCTCGAATATCCGATGTCCTCATAGCAACAGCTATTCTGATACTTAAAAAATAATCACAAAAAAATTCTTAACTCTTGATAGAACTAGAAATTATTTAAATCAGAAATTTAAAAATGGGTTTATTATTAAGTGACTATGAATAAATGAGCTGTGGATGCTAACTCAGGAACACTGAATTATAGAAACTAGACAACCTCAGAGGTACTCTATAATTCCCCCATAAAATGCACTTTGTATCTGTCCTCAAAAGCAGGAGCTTTGTGTTCCACAGCCTCTTGCCTCTTTCGCATTTAAAATGGTTTAATGTTTGGTCTGCTATTTACAAGTTTTGCTTGCATTTAGTAACCTAAGAGAAAAAAAGTCCACCTCTGTTCTAGCTAAAAGGCCTTATGTACACTCAATTTAAGCAGAAAGAATCCTGCAGAACCCCCAGAGCACGGCATTTGGGAAACAGCACAACCATACAGGCTAAAGGACTCAGCACTCACGTTACCAMACTGCCTGGTACAGCTCTCAGGAAACTGCCTACGGTTGAAGAGGTATTTATTGTGCAGATACTGTACTACAGAAAGGCAAATCACATCTTCGAGTATGAAAGAATTACACTTTACAGCATAGTCCTCATTCAAACTGCCAGCTATTTTTAATGATTTCTATATCAGCCACAGAAGTTCGTAAGCTACAGAACTAGTTTTCTGTGTACAGTGCACTAGCTCCCCATGTGGACACACCTGATTAGCAATACATGCAAAATAGCTGACAGAGCAATCCTCGGGCTTAAAGTGGCAGCTAGTGGTCTCTGAGTTCACTCCTAACATCCTAACAACTTCAACCCCCATATTCTGGTTTTACTTTTTTTCTTAGTGGAGTTGCTGACTTAAGAAGCTCCCTCCAACAGCTTTCCATTTCCAACAGCACCCTTTCAGTTCTGCCAACACAGGCACCTACAT
The DNA here is from genome assembly GCA_018881555.1 of Amblyornis subalaris. Classification (NCBI taxonomy): domain Eukaryota; kingdom Metazoa; phylum Chordata; class Aves; order Passeriformes; family Ptilonorhynchidae; genus Amblyornis; species Amblyornis subalaris. Next base: position 11,129,424 of record JACAXG010000001.1, on the reverse strand, counting down.
AGCCCTATAGTCTGAACTAATTCAGGATGAAGACTTCTCCCTTTCCACCTACTTAATCTGGACTCCAGACTGGTTCATCATTCAACTTTAAAACATCACACAGCAGAACTGCAGTTGATGAGAGTATAGCTCCGGTGATGTCAGCATAACCATTACTATCAAAAGGAAATCTTGGTAAACAGGCACCAAACTTCTTCTCAACATTTAAAAGCCTCTCCGGAGCAAAATGAACAACCTGGCAAAGCAATTTTTCTTATAAGACCATGGCATACATAGATCAACTGAGGAGCCACATCCCAAAAATTGTTTTGAAAACACAGCATACACAATTATCTTTTAATAGAACAAGATGACACTACTCACCCCAAAAGATGGGTATCGAAAGAACTCTGATTGGTAGGGATTCAACAAAACAGGCTAAGGAAGAAACAGCCCACAAAACTCAAATCATAGCCAATTTAGTTGTTTTGCCTTTAAGTCKTCTGAAAAGCTCACACTAATGACAATTTTACAGGATTTCCTTCCTTTGAGAAGGTTTTCAGTTTGTTGGTATAAGCAATGGATGTGGTTTTTTTCATGCTCCACCCAAAATAAATAAAAATCTGTGTCCTCATTTGTAAAACTAGTTTTCTTTTGATTAGTATCTCATAACCACATATTTACATACACTGAACATGCAGGCAATCAGCGTGTCCACTAAGAGGTCAGAAGTCAAACACCATGCAAAGCCTCCAAGAAAGCAAATGGATACAGAGCATCATGTGCTGGCCTTGGAGCAAGGACAATTAAGTGATACAGACATACCAGACCTCTCTATAAGCACTGAAATAGCCAATTATAATGTACTGCTTTTATGACTGGCAACGGCAGTCATACCTAAGAACTAGGCTACAGACGGCAATAAAGAATTAAATCTCATCTCTAACAGACCTGTAACACTGTACAACTTCAGGAGAGGTCTTATTTACCATTCTGTTCAAAGTGCTGAGTCTCTCAGATTACTAACACAGTGGTAATGCTGACTTCTTRGAGTATTGTGGTAATATAACATGAATCGAGCTGTCCCACATTTCCATTTCTTTGCTGACAAAACCTAACTGTTTCCAAAAGATGCTTACTCTATGTGCTTCTTCCTCCAAAACACAGGAAATCTTGTTATGCAAAATCAATGTAGCAAATAAAAACTTAAGAGCTTGAAGAGTTGGAGGAAGGAATACTTTAAGAAATTACACTTTCAGGGAGGATGCAAGTGCAGATAAATAAGCTTTTATCAATTATGGATTTGAACTAGCTTGATAGTTTCTAATAAAAGGACAGGAACGTGGAACTTTATTTCTTTTACCCATCCACTCACAGTCACTCTACTTGCCCCTCCTCTGAAAGGCAGCAGAAAAATTCCTTGGAATATGGTAGGTATGAATGCTACATCTTTTCTCACTTTCCCAAGAAATGTACTATCTAATGTTTCTCTTCTAAAATGTCTTGAGAAATTATTATGATTATTTGAAAACTATTTAACATTTAATCAGAGCAATTATTCCTCAAAATCCAAGCTCCAGTAATGACTAATAGCTCCCTTGCCTCTTGACAGGAAACATTCAACCTTCCTTTTGCTCTGTTCCTTTATTAATTCAGTTTACAAATAGTTGAACTTGAATTGGGCACGGACTTGTGACCTGAAAGGCTAATGCAGAATTATGCACCATACTGCTTTCCGTAYCTGGTTTGAAACTAATTTAATCAACACACTAACATTACATATACACAGAATTAARACAGAGGTTTAAAGACTGATGCCAGCTGTGATAAGCAGGAAAGCACATACCACAAACAAGACTCTCTGCTATGCTACCTGTCCTGGTTTCTCTACGACAGAGTTCATTTTCTTCCTAGTAGCTGGTACAGTGCTGGGGTTTGGATTCAGTAGAATAATTGATAACACGCTGATGTTTTACTTGCTGCTAAGCAGTGCTTACTCTAAATCAAAGACTTTTCAGATTCCCAGGCTCTGACAGCAMGATGGGCGCAAGAAGCTGGGAGAGAGCGTGGCCAGGATAGCAGATCCAGGCTGGCCAAAGGGATAATCCACACCACAGAGCATCATACTCAGGCTAGGCACTGGTCTGTGGTTTTGYTGTCTCATTTTTAATTACAATTCTTCTATTACTATTATAGTATTTTATCTCAATTATCTCAACTCGCAGGTTTTACTTTTTTTTCTGATTCTCCTGCCCATCCTACTGCAAGGGGAAGGAAGGTGTGTGGGGTGAGTGAGCAGCTGCATGGTACTTAGCTGCCAGCTGGGTTAAACCACAACACTACCAGATATCAAACTTTCCCGGGCATTTGGTACATAACTGGACAAGAATGTCATTAATTTAGGAATCCTCTCATCATCAGTATGAGTTTTATTTCAAAATTTTATTTTAAGCTATTAAAATTAAGCCCTATTTTTATTCTCTGAATGCCATCTTGCCTTTTTTCAAGAAACATAGTATAAAAATAATCCAATCAACATATATTTTAAACAAGTTTTATGTTCCAAATAAGGCTACTAAAAAACTGCTTAGTTCCTAAGACTCTAATTTTCTTCTACAAACTAATCGCATCACAAGTACAGTAAAACCATAGATTGAAAATTACCCCTTTGAAAAATAAAGTGTGTTTAAAATCATATGAGACTTTCCACTGTTTGAGTGAAACCATGCTTACATTGAACATTCCTATTTAGCCTGCAGAACTCCRCAACTTAGAAACATTAAACATCATTACTAGCACTTGATGAAAGCTTGTCTCCAAGTTAATTTTCGGAAGTTCTTTATTACTTTGTGTATGGGCGGTGGTTGGCTTTTGTTTTGATTTTTTTTTTTGTGTTAGTTTGGTTTGTTGCATTTTTTTTTTTTCTATCCCTTGAAGCAGTTGCTTTGGAAATAACCAGCATTTCAGCGCTTGTTGATACGAGGTGTTTATAAAAAGCAACCACTATTATAAAAGCATTTTATAACTAAAGTGGCATAGACTCCTCCCTAATCTGTGAGACAAGTTTGGGAACAGCACACAATAAGGGATTTCACAAGTCCTACAAAAAGCTTTATTTTTGAAAGACATAGCACAAGCAAAGAAAACCCTCTTTCTATTTTTTTATTTTGGAAGTTTACTAATAACCTTTTCAATATTATGAAATTTAGAAAAACAATTTCATGAAATATCAAGATTTTTCTACAACTTGGACACAGTAAGTTTTCTTGGAAGACATTACACATATAGGCTTTAGCTTGGTACTAGAAGAAACTTGCACTTTCAACATAAAAGAAAACTGGTATGTTCCACAAGTGAGTTATAATCATAAGCACTTATTTTCAACACCTTCTTGAAATACACACCGAAATCTCATGCTCTGCATGCTGACAGAACGCAAGAAAAACTGAAAAAAATTACTTTCTGCATTAAAAGAAAAAAAAACCAAACAAAACCCCACATGAATGTTCCCAAACAATTCCTGCAGTCCTCAATATCAGCCTCTTATAAAATGGAAAGTTCCTCACTATGTACCAAATAAAGTGATGGTCATGGGTTGTTTCCTTAAGAATATTTGGCACAATGAAGACATACAAGAGAGGGAAAATGTCCAGGTAGAAAAGCTGGGGGTTTTTTATTCAGTAGTCTGCATTGACTTTTTAAGGCAACTAAAACACTTCTCTCTCAAGAAAACAAAAAAAAATAAAAGTTGGGGAGGATAAGATGCTTGTTCTGCAGTTTAAAATTTCATGTATAGAAACACACACACGGAGTACCTCACTACCACTTTAATTGCATCTTTGCTCTTTACAGTTCAAGGATACCAATACCCTACTGTAGCCTCCCTCAAAAGCAGCACCAGTGAAAAAATCACAAGAATGCAACAGTGTTGTGTTCCTCATGGTACACAAGCCCTTTTTGGGAAACTAGGTGATCTCATAAGGTGATGGTAAAGAGACTTTTGACTGTTATCCAAGAAAAAGAATACCTGCCACAACTTGAAAGGAGGCAGCAAAAAGTTGTATCAACTTCACACATGGACTTAGTCACCGCTCTTATCCAGCTGGGAAGACACTCCAKAACAGCCCTGCCCCTAACAATGCTGCTGTTCACACAGCTGAGAAAAGACCGGCTCACTCAAAATCAACCTCACACTTTGTCTTTTAATGTGAAAGAAGGTCTCTTTCCCCAAAAGTCATAATTTCATACTCTACCATGCAAGCAAAGACAACAGGAGCTTTGTTACCACACTTGAGTTTCAAAGTTGTTCCAGCTCCCTTCACCGAGACTCTGCAGTGCTTGCTTCACCTGTTTCACCTTTTCCACACTTCCAGGTCCCCATCACAGAAACATTTCTCTGCACAGCACCATTGGCTCACTACACGTTTTGTTCTCTAAGGCAATACCAGAGTTTCAGAAACAATGTCACTCATTTCATCAGAACAGTGCATTCTAAAAGATGAGGACAGAGACACAGAAGCTGACTACAAGCATTTTTCCTAACAATACCAAGCATTAAGTCTAAGGAATATCATTAGAGGATAAAATGAAGTTCTCATCAGGTTAGGGTCATTTTAGCTTGTATAAAAAACTTCAATGAACCTGGTCATTTATCTCTTTTGTTCAGTGTGAATGGTATCTTAACAGAAGCATTCTGTTTTCAACCTCATTTGAACATATAACTATTACCTTTTATGAAATGCTTTAAGTTGTGAAATTTCTTGAGAGTTTATCTACCTGATTAAAACAATAACAAGATAAAATTTAAACAAAAAAAATATAGCTTTCTAGGGGGGAACAATCTCCCAGAAATGAATAGATGAGGCACAACTCATCTGGAGTTGGCCAATAGATGAGGCACCCAACTTCAGAAGCTATCCAGACTCAAGCCCTYCTTAAGTCATGTGGAAAGATACTGCAGTAGTAGTATCATAAAGCTGAGGTATTTTATTCAGTATTGAAAATAGTAGATGTCTACACACACACTATCTTGCTCCATATTTAACTGTTGCCACCCACACCCCTGAATTTAGTAGCAGAAGACTGATCAACTGCTGATATCCAAGCATGATGAAGAGAAACATACTACTTCCAAGTCAACTTGAGCCTCATCAGTTCCTAAATGGAAAGTCAGTGGAGGAAAGGACTCTGAAGTAGTTCATCTTGCATTGAAAAAAGCAGTAGCTCACATGTTCCTAAATTCTATTTGCTAAAATTTACTGGGAAGACAGAAAGAATTTAAAGAATATTTTTCTATAAACCCCAAAAAAAATCATCTTATCTGATTATACTACATTTAGGACAATCTTCAAAGATTTTACTTGGTAGGTCAGAGCATCTACATTTAGGTAAGACTTAAGATCTAAATTTCATTTTGTATTTTAGTTTGAGGAAGAAAACCCAAGAAGCTACCTTTTTATTCCCTTCCTCAGCTGTCCAAAGGAGACTTCCTCTACCCCCTCAAACATACACTACCTTATTTTTCTCAGTACCATGGAATATTCCGTACATTGAAGGTCACAAACACACTTCCGTCCAGATCTGCAAAAGCCTTTCCCAGCCCTATCTTCATTTACTTTTAAGAAGAGAATATCACATTCAACTTTAACAATGGGGCTGTCCGCCGGGGACTAGGATAAGGTCAAATTCATTTCCAGTTGTCATCAGAACCAGGATACAAATTCAGATCCCAAAAATGTATTAGCTGAGGAACACACACAGCCCTCTTAAAGGTTTCTCTCCCTCCCCCTCAGCTACAAGCATGGATTTATAAAAAGAGAAACCTCTACAGGCACAACAGGTTGGACATAATGAAGCACTGTTTCTATAGTCCTCTAGGTACCAACTTGAAAGGATGCTTCGCTAGTACCAATGATTGGAGAACACTTCTCCAGAGACCAAAGAAAAAGTAATTCAATTTCAGTTGGTGAAAACTAGTATCTAGGAATGGCTGTTTTATAGACATTCTTTTTAGCTTCATATTACAGAAATGAATCAAGACTATATTAATTCAAGAAAAGTCTTACTACCAAAAAACAAAGAACTTCCTTGTGTTACTCACAATGAACTCCCCAAGCTTTTTGATTAGCACAAAAAGCAAACAGATATTTTAATTCTTGCTGTTTCTTTTCTTACTGCTCCATAAACAATGGAAAAGCAGAAAAACTTGAGATATTTTATAAAAGAAAGAGTTCGGGAATACAGACTCAGAAAAAATTCAGACTAAAAAAGATAGCAAGCAATATCCAAAAAATGTAAAGAGATGCAGTGTTTCAAGTTAAGCCTGTGTGCCCTTATTTCTTTCATATTATCATCATATTATTTCATTCATTCTATCAACAAAAAGGCTGTTTTCCAATGCAGGAGAAAGGCAAAGAATTTGAGACGCACCTAAAATGTAGCAAAGCAGACAAAAATTTACCCAGCCACATTCCACAGAGGCAAGAGAATGGATGATATTCCAGTGGAAAATAAAAATATAATATTAATAATTAAAAAATCCCATTCCCCCACCTTTCCCTAATGCAAGGGGAAAAAGTACTGCTGTAGGAGTTGACTAAGAGCCACACCACTACAGTTCCCAGCTGAGGGGAAGAAAAAAAGGAAAAAACCTATCCATGAGGCAGGGCAGATGGTCGTGCATTGCAYATGTAATTCACATAACAGTCTCCAGTTAAACAAGTCAGATTTTAAGAAAGACCTAAGTAGTGAGATTACTCCAAATACAGCATGAAGAAACAGCATCATGTATTGACTGTACAGTAAGCCAGAGGCCAAGTGTTTGATCATTACCTCAAACATCTGTTTGGTTGCTTTTTGGTTTCTTTTTTTTTTTTCCCCCTTCAGGAATCCAAATGAAATCTATTCCCTACTTTTACACTATTTTGTACTTACTGCTGGTAGTAGAGATTGCATGTTCTGGTTGGAGTCAGCTATAGTGGCTAGGTAAACCAAGTTTGTATGCAGCATCTGCTGGTATCTATCAAAATAAACAAAGCAAAACAGATTTTAATTTACAAATACAGTAACATCAGAATTTATTCTAATTCTACACATGTAAAGAAAGCTACCTATGTAAAACAAGATTCAAGAGATTTACAAGAGTACCATTACTATGAATCTTAAGCCTTTTCCCCCACACTTAGTATCCAATCTTTCTCAACGTCTCCATCAATTCTGTGCCTGATTCTCCTCTACTACTATCTTGCTACAAAAAAAAATCGAAAGCTGGGTGAGACTGTTCTCACTTATTTCACTTCCTGCCTCAAACTAAATCACCAGAAGACATACAGGGAGTGTGTTTGTGTCTGGTGTAATTTCCATCACAAACACTAGAGAAAAAGAGGTCTTTCTATTATGTCCCCATATACAAGATATCACAGATTTATGTGAATCATGACCACATTTCATCGGGACCCTGAGCTTTGGAAATCCGCTATGGAATCATTTTTCTGCTAGAGAACCACAGTCCTGAGTCTCAGTATCTAGTCCACATTCAAAAAAACAACCTTCAAAGCTGGAGCAGATTACAAATACACAACTACAGGCTTCCAAACAGCTTAATACTCTAACTGTGCTAAARCAAACATAATTCCTTAAACCAAAAGTACCTATTATTTCTGATGCCCCTCCTACTCACAGACTACCTGTTCTCTTGTCAAGGGACTATGATGTCCTATCTGTCCATATCTGTCTGATTACCTGGGTGCCATGATCATCTCACGCCAGGAAAGGGTAATGGGAAAATAACATTCCTTAGCAATTCGCTCCTTCTAAAGTTCTCTCAGATCACACTCTCCAAAGGCCTGACTAGACAGCAAGTCCATGTGAGATATTTTGGCAAGCCAAATTTTTAAGACAAGCCTGTTTGGTTTTGGGCAAGTGAAAAGCAGGTAGTTTTCAAACACGCCATCAGGAAGAAGAAAGGTCCATTTTCCTACATGATTTTGAAAATTTTTCAAACAGAACTACCTCTTTCCCACTTTGTTATACAGTCCTAATTTTTATRAGCATCATCATCATGACATCAACTTGCAGTAGGCAAGTTGCAGCATTTCAGTGACAGAAGTGATACTCACACAACAAATTAAAAAAAACACATAAATTTTAAGTGTAGTATCTGTAGCAATACTTTTCTTCACAGCACAGTTCTCCTGCAAGGTGAGCTAAACAAATCAAGAACGGTGATCTATACGGAAATTCACTCAGTCCACAGTAGATATGGATTAAGGTCTTACTGAGAGCATTCAGAAGTCTTTCCTTTGTTCTGATAGTCCATTATACACTGAATAAGATGGTTATTTTCATCCAACATCTGAAACAATAAAAGAAGAAGCTTGGAGTAAATTTCATGCTGAGGAAAGAAACTGAAGGTAAGTTTGAGTCTTGAGCCTTGCTCCTCTTCTCAAATAAAAACAAGAAAAGCAGTTATCCAGAAAGTTCTACTTCACCAATTATTTATAGAACACCCTTTTGCTCCCATTTCCCCCCTCTGATTAGTTTTACAGGTTTCAGCCTAAGGGGTTCATATCACTACTACCAGTACTACATCTGTGAAGCATCCTGTTCAAATACCTTTGGCTATTCTACATCAAGTTCTTGGAAAGTTCTAAAAGTTTTCTGCATTCTTTCATTTGACTGCTAAAAAGAAATTCACTTAAAAGTCTATGCCTCGAGTTTCCCTTCTCCTCCTAAAGCCTGCAGCTACCTACAAATTTAATTTTAAAAGGCACTGAAATTGTTATTGATGAAAACTGAGCTGACCAGATTTGTTCAAAGGAAATGCACTGGCAAGCTAGGCCATATTTACATGAAGAATCTCTAACTATGCTGCATTTTATAAATATTTGGTATAATGGTGTTATGGTTTAGGATATGGTTATTGGGTATTCCCCAATTTAGTGTTCCCATGAAAACACTCCAAACCATGCACTTCTCTCCCTCTCCCCTGTGGCAAGGCAGAGGGGAGAATTAAAGGCACAAAAGGTAAAGATCACAGGTTGAGATAAGAACAATTTACTGGAAACAGCACTAAGATAAAAAACAAACAGTAACAGCAAAAATACTAATAACAGAGGGTATAAGAGGCAAATGATTCACATACAAGTGCTCACCACGTGGAACCCCCAACAATACCTGACCACATCACACTACATGACCCAGAAAGGACCCCTTCCCCATTTCTGGAAAATGAAGAGGTGGTACAGAATAACCTCTGGGTCTAAACCATGACCCCTCCTGGCTACTGCAAGAATTTACCCTGTCATGGCCAGAACCAGGACAAACGGGCACAATAAATCCATTATACTTCAGAAGCGCCCACGAAAATGAACACATCCGAATTAATTTTCTAACCTAAAAAATGTAGTTCTAAGAATCATGGGAAATGGCCAATCTCACAACTTTCTACAAAAGCTCATGAAGTCAGAATGTTCCAAGCTCTGTAAACAGGAAAAAAACCCAACCTGCTCTCCTAAGAGTGCRTGTCCCCACACTCTTTTTAGCTGTCATCCTGCACTCCAATCTGACAAGGTTCAGCAGAACCATGGCTAATCTGAGCCACCAGCCAAGTTATCCAAGTCAGCTGAGCAAAATGGAAAATTTACTGCCAAATGCAAAATTTTGTGTCAATTTACTCCTTTGCTTTCTCATCGGAAAGCTAGTTTAGATCCCTTTAGCCAGCTGCTGAATTTCACAAAACTAACAGAACCTTAAATATCCCAAAGATTCTCTCCTTCTTCCAAACATGGTTGAAAATAACCATGACTAGGCTCATCCTTCTACAAGAAAAGAACAACTTCAATGAATAACTTTTATTTCCCTTACAAATTCTACACAGAGGGGAAAAAAAAAAGAAATAAGTASTAATGCTTTTTTTTCTGACTAATCCATCTCTGCTATAAAAAGCATATGGAGTCAGAAACCTTATGCAGTCCACTCAGGACTTCTATCCACATAAGAACAAGCCAGTCAGACAAGTTTTCTCAAACTCTAACCACTAACTCACCAGAACAGACTAGAATGATCCCAGTGCAAGTATTTTGCCCGAAACTGCTGGATCTAGAAACACAGTCATTAAGCACTAAACACAGACATAACTGCAGTATCTTCAGTTATTGTGTGAGCCTCACAAACAAGGCAAAGCTGCAGCTGCCCTCTCTCTGAAGAGGATCACAAAGCCACTGCTACACAGACACATGTACTAACTTCAAGTTTTACAAGAAACACAGTGGCTATTTTCACCAGAAAAAAAWATATGTAAGGAAAAAAGAGATAACACCTTTGATACCAAAGTCTAATAGAGCACTTGCAAAGGAAGCTGCGAATCAAGGCTCTCCTCAGAATGTCTCCCACACTCCTGAGGAAAGCAGCAGACTCTTAAGGCTTAGCAGACAGGCAGACCTTGAGACTGCCCGTTGGATGGCTGCATTCTTCACTGCAGCCGTGTAAGCTGGACCTCTTGGGCAGGAGAGGATGGAAGGGGGCAGGAATGCTAGGGCCAAGAGGAAAGGGAACAAGAAGGAATATATTGTAGAAGGGGCTGCAGACAACTSTTTTATGCAAGTTCATTTGAGCATTTGCTGATCGAAAACTGAAATAAACACCTACCATCGAAAGAGAATTTAGTTTCCAGCTGGATGAAGATATCTCCAGGACTTCTGACAGCTTATATACGTTACAAAGATTCTTCAGCTTTAACACTAGGATTTTCCCAGCACACCACCATCAAACTAATGGTTTGACTCCAGCACAAGAAAAACTTAGCTGTCTGTATTCTCCATGCGCACCTCAGTGACCTGAAGTCTCTGCTGACTCCCTGTGTGCAGCTTTCCACCCAGTGGATACGTGTTTTTCATCTACACTTCTCAAGTACTGACTTCTCCTACAGGACCCTGTGGGTCCCCATTATAACTCTGGGGTCTTTTTTGAGGTCCATATCCCTGCAACACCTACTTTGTTGAGGCTCTAACTCTTTACTAAATCAGAGGTTACCTCTACCCAAAAGCCTTCTACTACACAAGCAGCTTGTAGCAATCTGAAATCTGTTTGATCCATGGCTATCCACACGAACGACGATCCCAGTTTTCAGTAAAGTTTCCAAATACCACAAAGTTACCAGTGAACTTGATCATGCTCCTTTGTTGCTGCTCCTGATACAAAACACTGTGGATTATTACGCACCGTATATGTGCTTTTCTTTGATCGCTTTTGCTCCCTCCCACAAAAGCTTAAGTGGAGTCGTTCGGAGCCGCTGTCATTGCCTCCTACCACAATGTTCTTCTTTAATGACACCTAAGGTTTAGTGGGAGGGAGACTTAACTACCCGGCCGACCAAGTTTGGGACCTGGAGCCGCCGCCTACCCCGCAGCGCCCGAAGTTAGGCATAGGGTCCGGAACAACCCGGCTGCGCTCCCACTGTCAGGCCCGCAAGAAGGACTTACTCGACTCCTCCGCTTCCAGGCCGAGTCCCTTCGGGTTAATTCACGCCCGCGGGGGCGATCGAGGCAGCCGAAGTGGAGAAAGAAACGTGGGGAGTGGAGGGGCCCTGGAACATCGCCCGCCTCCCGCCGGCCCCGGGACCCTCCAACAAGTGCCCAAACGCAGAGAGAGGAGCAGCGCCCCACCGGGGCCGAGCCCCGGGCACAACGAGTGCGGCCCAGCTGCTTCCCTTCCCGGCCTCGGCGCTCCGGGCCGCGGCCGCCGCCGTCCCCGTTCCCCGCGCGGCAGGAAGCGGCAGCTGCAGCCCCGGGGGCCGCCCGGGCCGGGCCGGGCCCTCCTCCTCGCGCCCTCCTCACCTTCTGGATAGCGGCCGGCGTGATCTCGCCCTTGCCCCGCTGCCTCGGGGCCGCGAACGCCACCGACATGTCTGGCGGGTGCCGGGAGGCTCCGCGTCCGCCCCCGCCCGTTCGCGCGCGCGTCCCGCAGACCCAGCAGCGGCGGTGATTCGGGAAGAACGCGGCGCGCGGGGGGGCGGGGGTGCGCGCCCGGTGGGACGGCCCATCCCCATCCCGCCGGGGGAAGGGGTTAAGGAGGACCGGCGGCTCCTCCCCGCTTTTCCCGCTGGCGAGGGGGAACCTCGATGAGACTGCGGCCGCCTCGCACAGCCCGGCCAAAACAACGGCACCGAAAGCCGACGCTGAGCCGCTTCGAGCGTGACCCCCACATACAGAGTTGTCCTGTGCCCTTCTTGGCTACCCCCTTTCCCTTTGCCGTGTTGGTATGTTCCGGCCCGTCGCGCCTCAGAGCAGAGAAATGGTACGGCCGACTGGGGGGGGGTGACAGCTCTGTGGCGCGCACGTTGCAGGGTGCTGTTCCGGGCAGCACTCTATCGTCCCCCCTCTGCCCAGAGCCGCAGTTGGTTGCACCCGGGCAGCCCGCGCTGCCGACAGCGCGGGGCGGGACAGGACGGGGCAGGGAAGCGTCGGGAGGCGGAGTGGGAGGTGTTTTGGGGGTCTGGAGCATCTGTCATGAGGAGAGAATGCGGGCGCTGGGCCTGTTTAACCTAAAGAAAGGAAGATTCATTAATGCATATAAACATCTCAAGGGCGGTTGCCAAGAGGATGATGCCAGGCTCTCTTCGGTGGTGCCCAGCGACAGGACGAGAAGCAATGGCCATAAAGTAAAACACAAGAAGTTCCACCGCAACATGAGGAATGACTTATTTACGTGGAGGGTGGCAGAGCAGTTGAACAGGCTGCCCAGGGGCGTGGAGCGACTTTCCCCGCTGAGCCGAGCGGCTGTGGCTTCCCTGCAGAGAGCGAAACGGAGCAAGGAGAAGCAGCTCCTGCATCATTAAATATAAATTACAGACGCTAGAAGTGCTGAAACCAGCCTTGATTAGTTTCAGTGCAGCCACCGGAGGGAATCTCGCTTTCGCCAAAGAGCTTCATGAACAAGTTTGCAAAGTCTAAGGCAATTCTTTAGGAGAATAAAGAATTGCAAAGGGTAACGGGTACAGGGATGTTCAAAGTCCCCAACCAAAGCATTTTAAGCCTGCTCTTTTCTGGGCACATCCGTCGCTAAGCCTGTGTGCATTCCGTGCCGCACTGCAGGCTGTGGGTACAGCCTTGCCTGTTGCCAGCTGATCCCTGCTCTTGCAGCTGGCAGAGGTGTGAGTGCTGCTGTGGCTGGCAGGACACTCACTGCTCAGTGACAGGATACCAAACCCCACGCCGCAAAACGTGAATCTTGGTCCTTACTCGTGTGCTGCTGGCTCTGTTTCTCAGCTGCTGCTGGCGGAGCGCCCTGGCTCTTCCCTCCAGCCCCAGCCAGCCCTTTTGGTTGCTGCACACATTTGTCAGTGGCATCCGTGGCCACCCCGTGGCTTTGCAGCTGCTTCCCAACTGGCATCTCTCTCCTCAGACTGTGTCTAGGCTGGCTCCTGTCCCCAGCCCCATGACGATTACTCTTGCTGGCTCTGCTCTCCGAGGGGGTGCTGTGACTGCCCATCACCCCCTGCTTTTTTCCCTTGACAACCAGTTCCYGGGCTGCTGGCTCCAAGCTGTTCTTGCATTCCTACAGCATCCYGCTTCCCAAGGGCCCACCACCTGGGCCTGATGCTCTGTGTTACCAGAATGGCACTTCTTCTGCCCTGTCTCTTCAGATTATACAGGACCCTAAATTGATGTGATGCTAATCTGGCTTCCTTTTCTCCAAGAAATATCTGTGGCCCAATCCTGGCACTGTAGGTTATGCTAAGGAGGAGCAATGCCAGCATGTCCATTTATTTGTTTGTGTTTCTAACCATTTCACTTTTCACCATGGTCCATTTTTTGGACTATTTTGGTCCATTTTTTTCTGTCTCCCACACACTTTATCATCATCATCATCGTCATCACTATAATACTTGTAGGAAACCAAAAGTAAAGAAAGGAAGGGTTGAGGAAACCTGTTTTTTCTAAAGTTGATATGCTTCATGGTGATTCATGGTTATTATTACATGGTGTGAACTCAGAGGTTACCTCTGTGTTCAAACTGATACTTTTTTAGTTACTACAAACAGCAGCAAAGAATCCTACAAATGAAGAATGCATGATGGCCATGGACAAGTCAGTGTGCAATCAGAAGCTACCATCTCCTATCCAACCACTAACAGAATTATGAGGACTTATTTTTTTAGCATGTACTTGACCCTGGAGAACTGGTGAGGTGTCTGAAAGTATCCCAAGCCTGCAGGCATAGCAAACAAGTTCCCATGAAATGCACTGAACGCTGGGAATGCCACAAAATGTTTTTCTGTTTCCACAGGTTAGATGTTGTGCTCTGGTTACCCGACCACAGTGTGTAAAGTATTTTGCACTGGGGTATCTTGGTGATCGCAGTGTTTGAAACGATGTGGGTTAGATGCCAGCCACATAAATATTGCTTTTGGGATTTGAATGTTCCATTTTGTTCTTCCACATTTTCAGGTTGGTTTTGAGTTGAGAAAAAGAAAAATAGTCTTGTGGGGATGCCACAGGTGAGGAACCTTAAAATAAAAGGAGTAATTTCCCATTGTATTTCCCTAAATGGTCCAAACAAAATAAGTGAAATTTTTTAGTACATTCCTATTTCCATGCAAAATACAGGAGAACAGTATTTGGAATTCAAATTGTGTCAGTTTTTAGAGGGAAGATGTAAGATCTTTCATTCAGAGTAACTAAAGCAATCCCCTTTGCCTAATTTTGTCTGAGGACTAAGTTAAATTAATTTTTTATCATTTGTGATGTTTTTTCATTGCGGCATTTAACATTTTGGACTTCCACATTCATAAATATCAACAGATCTAAAGAAACATTGAAAAAAAAAGAGTCTGCTGCTCCATTTTTTTACAATGCAAAGGGAAATTCACATTCAAAATCAATATTTAAATAATGGCACAGATGCATACAAGCAGGGAAATAGATAGCTACAGTGGAAATGTGCCACATGTCTCAGAACACATAACCACAACAGGGTGTCTCTTTTATGACTTCCTTAATGCACTGCAATATGCCTAGATATCAAAGGACATATGGTATATTTTCCCTTTAATTGCACATTTCTTTGCTCTTGTGAGTTACTCACAACCTTAACATTATTTAATTGTAATTTAGATGCATAAATCTCAGCCATCATCAAGAGTTTCAAATGCAAATATGTTTCAATCAGATCTTGCTCCAACCTTTACTCCAACTTTTGTTCAGTGTAGTCTTGTCCTGGTTTGAAGGACAGGTGTCTGTCAAGGAAGGTGGGAAACCTCCCTTGAGCACAGGAATGACCCCCTCCCTCCTCCAAATTACTGTACCTTTGAAATTACGGGGCTCTCAGGCAAAGATGTGGTAAAAAGAATAACAGTTCTTTACTAGGGTTATATAAATTATATACATATATATA